>OZ010609.1:17199173-17219173 GCA_963932145.1 Acanthosepion lycidas | reverse complement strand
AACGTTTTGGTAAAATATTCGAGACATTGCCTATATCTCTGAGATGAGGTATTATGATTACTTTCATTATTTACATTATTCGGACTTTTATCCTCATCTTCATTGCCATATTCACAACGTAACATAATTGTACAATATATGTCTATATCTCTGAGATGAGGTATTATGATTAATTTAATTATTTACATTATTCGGACTATTATTCTCATCTTCGTTGCCATATTCACAACGTAACATAATTGTACAATATCTGTCTATATCTCTGAGATGTGGTATTATGATTAATTTAATTATTTACATTATTCGGACTATTATCCTCATCTTTATTGCCATATTCACAACGTAACATAATTGTACAATATCTGTCTATATCTCTGAGATGAGGTATTATGATTAATTTAATTATTTACATTATTCGGACTATTATCCTCATCTTCATTGCTATATTCACAACGTAACATAAATGTACAATATCTGTCTATATCTCCGAGATGACCTATTATGATTACTTACATTATTTACATTGTTCGGACTGTTATATTCATCTTCATTGCCATATTCATAATGTTTCAGCCTCTATATCTCTGAGATGAGGTATTATGATTACTTATATTATTTACATTATTGGGACTGTTAACCTCATCTTCATTGCCACATTTGCAACGTTCCGGCCGTTGTACGCTCCGGCCTTCTTCAGGTGATTGGAATTTTGAACCGAACCCTTTATTTCGTCCACCGGGGTAGATTGTTCTAGTTCCACGTGTCATGCCTCTTCCGGGTGTCTCAGTTATTTCCTGTCGCCTGGTATTGAACTCGCATCTCTAACCGACGTCTTTATCCACTGGAGCATGTTGAGTTATGAGTTCAGTACCAGGCTAAAGCAGTGGTGAACCAAAAGTGGGAGAGTTGCGTTAAAGGGAAATAACTGAGGTATCAGGAAGAGACATGGCACGTGGAACTAGAACAATCTACCCCCGTGGATGAAATAAAGTGTTCGGTTCCATAGGCATTACATTTAGTTCAGTTTATACTGTTTTAAATTTTCTTTTTTGAGATTGTCGGGATGTGCAAGATGTCTGCGGGATGGGTCCCAAGAATGCTGACACTAGTGCAGAAGCTGAAAAATGGTTGTCATTTCCAGCCTTAACCAGAAAGCAGAACATTTTTGTTGTCGCAACACACTACCACTTCTTATGTAGCTAGAAAAACTAATCCAGATTTCTGTCTTAATTTCTGTGCAGGTGAGACCCATACAAAGGTGTGAGGCGTGAGCAGTCATAAAGTATCTGTAAAAGAAAGATATAATATCCCAGGTAATCCATGAAGACATGATACAGACAGCTGCTGAGGAATCCCCCTCCTATGCAAGTGTGCAGGTAGGACCTATACAAAGGCGAAAGGTGTGCGACAAATCTAACAATGGACAAAACACAGGCCCGAGCATTCATAAAGTTTCTACAAAAGAAATTATGGCCCTCAAGGAAATTCATGAGGACAGTCACTTACTGAGAACTCCCCTTCCTATGCAACTGTGAAGAAGTGGGCTGCTGAATTCAAAAAGAGAGCAGGAACAGCATGGAATATGACCCTCAGTCAGTTCGTCCAAAAACCTCAACCGCTGATGAACAAGTTGATACCATTCACCCTATGGTTTTGGGTGACATACGTCTTACCGTCCAGCAGATAGCTAAGTCCATCGGCATTAGTTCTGGTTCGGTCCGCACTGTTTTAACTGAGATCTTGGGGATGAGCAAGCTGTCTGCAAGATGGGTCCCAAGAATACTGGCACCAGTGAAGAAACTGAAAAGGGTTGACATTTCCAGTAAAACTTCTGATTCGCTTCCAGGCTGATCCGGAGAATTTTCACTGCAGATTAGTAACTTAACATGAAATCTGGGTTCGCCATTTCGAACCTGAATCAAAGATTCAAAGCAAACAGTGGAAACAGTCCGGTATTCGACCCAAAGAAGAAATTCACGTAGGCAACGTCTGTTGGAAAAGTGATGTCTCTGTTTTTTTTAATTTTATTTTGAAGGCGTAACCATGATAGACTACCTGGAAAAGGGGAAAACTATTAATGGATAGTACTATGCATGAGAATTAAAATAACTGAAAGGAAACAATAAAGGAGACATGGCACAGTGGATAAAGGCGTTGGTTAGATCCAGTGACAGGACCCAAAGAGTGTGAGTTCAATACCCGGTTAAGGCAATGGAGAACTTTCAGAGGGAAATTAACAGGAGATAAATGATAACTGACATCCATTAAACATGGCACGTGGAACTAGAACAGTTTACTCCAGCGAGCGAAATAAAGGGTTCAGTTCGACATTCCAACCACCTGAAGAAGGACGGAGCGTACAACGGCCGAAACGTTGTAATAAATATGGCGACAAAGATGAGGACAATAGTTCGAATAATGTAAATAATGTACATAATACTTCATCTCGGAAATATAGACAGATACTGAAAGGCCGAAACGTTGTAATAAATATGGCAACAAAGATGAGGACAATAGCCCGAATAATGTAAATAGTGTACATAATACCTCATCTCATAAATATGGACAGATACTGAAAGGCGGAAACGTTGTAAGAAATATGGCAACAAATATGAGGACAATATCCCGAATAATGTAAATAGTGTACATAATACCTCATCTCAGAAATATAGACAGATACTGAAAGGCGGAAACTTTGTAATAAATATGGCAACAAAGATGAGGACTATAGTCTGAATAATGTAAATAATGTACATAATACCTCATCTCAGAAATATAGACAAGCTCTTAAACCTTGTTCCGCCAACCATTTATTCAAGTTCTCTAGGTACGTTATGCGTCGTTTCCCTCGCGTCTTCATGTTGGAAAGATGATGGCTTCTGTTTGTTTGTTTTTTACCACTTATAAAACTAGAAAAACTAATTCAAATATCTATTTGATTAATGTGCATGTGAGGTCGATACAAACGGGAGACGTGTGCGATAAATCTAAGAATAGGAAAAGAAAAAAAAAACAGTGGCTCTAGCACACATAACATATTTGAAAAAAAAGACATGACATCCAAGAAAAAAATGACCATCGGTCAGATTGTCCAAAATCCTCAACTACTTCTGCACAAAATGATGCCACTCACAGTATGGTCTTGGATGACAAACGCCTTACTGTCTAACGGTTAGCTAACTCCATAAACATTGAATCTGGATCGGTCCATGCTGTTTTAACTGAGATCTTGGAGATGAGCAAGCTGTCTGCAAGATGGGTCCCAAGAATACTGACACCAGTGAAGAAACTGAAAAAGGGTTGACATTTCCAAAACACTTCTGACTCGCTTCCAGGCTGACTTGTAGAATTTCCACCGTAGAATAGTAACTCAAGATAAAGTCGGGGTTTAACACATTGAACCTGATTGAAAGATACAAAGCAGTGGTAACCCTTAGGTTCTCCCCCGCGAAGTAGTTCAAGGAGTTAGAGTCTGTTGGAAAGGTGATGGCTTCTTTTTTTATTCCGAAGGTGTAATCATGATAGAACTCTTGGAAAAAGTGTCTGTGTGTGTGTGTGTGGGGGGGCTATTAATGGAAGATAGTATGCATCAGAAAAAGACAACTGAAGGGAGAAATCAAGTCGAAATGCAGACGGAAATTGAGGGCATAACGCGCCCGTTCACACTGCTCAGGTTGCAGTAATGGAAATAGCCTTGTAGAATAACACTGTATTTCCACCTACATTTTACGCGCGCGCGAGTTTTTCCATCCCTTCCTCCCACTTTCAGCTAGTAATAGCAGTAAACGGTTGTTCTGTAGCCGACGTCAAGGGAACCAGCTGCTGCTGATGTTGTTGCCAGCCTTAACAGAATTTGAAATTATTTTTCTCCCGCGCTTTTCTCTGACGTCAAGGACAGACTGGTTTTTCGAAGTTAGTTGCGGCCAGGTCACTGAACCGATAAGTGACTCATTTATTCCTCGTCTGTTTACCATATTTCAGACAGGGATATCTTAACAGCAAATTATGCTTAGTCCCTTTTGGCTCGTCGTGTGTAATCGCATCAAGTCGATGCAACTTTCAGCAATTCCTCGACTTGAAGCCAACATCTTGTTTACACTTTCCTCAGTTTTCTATCAGGAAAACATAGCGTTTACGACACTGTCATCGCAAAAACTTTTTTTCGATGACTTATTTCTCGTCCCGATGCGAACATCTTGTTCGAGCCTGCTTTCGTCCATGACCAGGGAACTCTGAAACCTTCAAATATCAAGAATGAGAACTTCTCATTTTCTTTGAACTCTAACCATTACGAACCAGTACCTTAAAAATATAACATTACACACGCATTACACAAATCTCGCAGTGAGTAATTTCTTTGTTGTGTTTGCATAATATTCTGTATAAATTGAGTGTTCTGGAACTTTCTTCCTGGAGAAACTTTTTCCCGCCTTAGCCATCTTGAATTTCGTTTTGGTGCGGAACACTAACATTCCTTTAGTGACTACTTGTCACAACCTTTTCATTTATTGCAAAGATCCAGTAACTTTACTGAATGTCTCCACTGTAGAGACAAATTACTTGTTTTAAAAAAAAATAAAATTTTATATTTGTGCTTTTACCAGACTTACTTTCGTCGTTCCTCCTGTCTACTTATTTTTCACCTTTTATGCACGAGTTAAACGACCCTTCTTTTTCCTCACTGAGGAAATTGTGATAATTTTACAGTGAAAGAACACGTTATTTATATATTCTTTTTTTTTCTTTGTTAGCGGATTCGGTAGTCGTGTGTAGTGTCTGGCACAAGGCCACCTTTTCGTAGGCCGGCACTGCATTGCTATTGGGTCTGCAACAGCCTACTGTGAATTGCTACCACATCTCCCTTACTCACCAGACATAGCTCCATCTGACTTCTTCCTGTTTTCTAAATTCAAATCCCCGCCTGCATGGTTGCCATCTTGAAAACAATGCTGAGATCATATGTACGCTGGGGGATTTTTTCAGAGGAGCAGAACGCCACTTACTGAATTACAAAGCATCGTTGGATCAAGTGCTTTGACTTCAAGAGCAACAATAGTGAAAAACAGTGAAAAATTGTACCGTTTCTCCAACTTCTTCTGGGTGAGGCTTAGAACATTTTTCAACGACCCTCTTACTTTACATTGAAGTCGACAAAGATATTTGCGCACAAATGTAGAGAGAGGAACAAATCTATACTGTCATATAATCTGTCTAGCAAGCGACAGTTCTGTGAAGAAGGGGGACGTGAAGGAAGAGGGGATAGCTAACATAGTTTAATTGTTAAAATCGGAAGAACATATAAGAAGAATCTTAAGAATCAAGAGACTAACATATTACCACTGGGAGATTTCTATGGACATATACAGCATGTGAAACACAGAATAAATTTAAAGAGTAATAGAGACGGGAACAGAGAATTCAGCGGCAGAAAATGAGGAGTTACGGACAGGTTCACAGAGCACTCAGATATCTGTTAGGTGTTACTAAGTGTTAGAGAATATGAGAAAAACTACTATTAATGAGAGAGGACAATAAAAGAACTGGAATTAAGAAGACAGAAGATAACGATTGACATTGCATTTAAATATTTGAAGATCAAAGGCAGTAAAGCCACTAGGATGCAAGGGGTTACTGAGTGTTAGAGAATATGGGAAAAACTACTATTAATGAGAGAGGACAATAAAAGAACTGGAATTAAGAAGACAGAAGATAAGGATTGTCAATGCGTTTAAATTTTTGAAGATCAAAGGCAATAAAGCTACTAGGATGCAAGGGATTACTGAGTGTTAGAGAATATGAGAAAAACTACCATTAATGAGAGAGGGCAATAAAAGAACTGGAATTAAGAAGACAGAAGATAATGATTGACATTACATTTAAATTTTTGAAGATCAAAGGCAATAAAGCCACTACGATGCAAGGGGTTACTGAGTGTTAGAGAATATGGGAAAAACTACTATTATTGAGAGAGGACAATAAAAGAACTGGAATTAAGAAGACAGAAGATAACGATTGTCAATGCGTTTAAATTTTTGAAGATCAAATGCAATAAAGCCACTAGGATGCAAGGGATTACTGAGTGTTAGAGAATATGAGAAAAACTACTATTAATGAGAGAGGACAATAAAAGAACTGGAATTAAGAAGACAGAAGATAACGATTGACATTGCATTTAAATATTTGAAGATCAAAGGCAATAAAGCCACTTGCCGCCACTTGCTGCCACTCTAGCACTGCACGTAAATTCATAATGTAGAAGAAAGTTCACCAGAACAATTACGATGAAAGTATTTAAAGATTCATTTCATTGACCATGTCTGGAGATATCTTGTCTAAATATTACTTAATTATACTCGGCCATTGCTTTTACCGCGCGTTTCAAAGTACAACCTGTCAAAGTGGTTGCTTAAGAGGGTTTCAAATATTGAACTTTATCGATACACTTGGGAATGTTGATTTTTCATTTTTCTTAGAAAATCAACATTGCATTCGGTGTGAAAGCTGAGCTTTGATGTGATAAGTACTGACATTAAAGTGTAGATCCGTAACTTTTACCAATTATTGAGTATTCAATTTGAAAAAATCGTCTGAAAAATATACACAACGACATAATTTCGTCCTGAGTATGACGATAAACTACGTCCGCGTCCTGGGTAAGATGATAAACTACGTCCGCGTCCTGGGTATGACGATAAACTGCGTCCGCGTCCTGGGTAAGACGATAAATTACATCCGCGTTCTGGGTATGATGATAATCTGCATACGCGTCCTGGGTATGACGATAAACTGCGTCCGCATCCTGGGTATGACGATAAGCTTCATCCGCGTCCTAGGTATGACGATAAACTGCATCCGCGTCCTGTGTACGACGATAAACTGCATCCACGTCCTGGGTATGACGATAAACAACATCTGCGTCCTGGGTATGACGATAAACTGCATCCGCGTCCTGGGTAAGACGATAAACTACGTCCAACAACAAGGCCTCTAATCAGGAGGTTTTGAGGAGCGTGGAACCACCTCTTAATTACTGGCGTTTCCAGGTCTACCCTGACCCGGGGTGGTAGCACCTGTTAGGGTCCCAGCTATGGGCAAATAGTTGACACCCAAACTTGTGTAAAAATAGGTTTTAATGCCAGAAATACTTTGTAATAAAAAAATTATTACCAGCAATAATTTGTGAAGGAAAAATTATCAGCAATACTTAAAAAAAAATATCAGCAATACAAACAGCTATACAGTCTTTGAAAAAAATATGACCAGCTATAGATTTTTGATTATTACCAGCAATAAAAATTTTGTCGGCATTAAATAATCCATTGAGGTTGATATGCCGTAAAACAAACCAAACCAAACCAAACAACGACCTAATTTGCTCAGGTTTTTGCTTACAATCTAATTTCAAAATTTTATTATTTTAAGAATAAATCCAAATAAAGTTGATATTTTTTTGTATTAGATACAAAGAAAGGAATATATATTTAAATCAGAATTCTAATTATGAATTATCACAAGCAAAATATGAAATTTCTTTACTATATTCGATAAATAAAAACTGTAAAAGATTTGTTAGATCATAATTAATTAAAAAAAAAAAATAGGTAAAAGTGTATATAACACCATAATTTTACTGGGTACAAATTATAAGAGAAAATGTTTTAAATTTGAATTATTTATTGAAAATCACGCGAAAACTACTGCACTCAATAACTTTTTACATCATAATTTAACTAAAATTGTTCAGTTTAATTTCCTTTTGAAATAAATGAAGGTCTTCTTTGATGGCACATTGATTTAGTAATAATGTATTTGGGCCTTGCATGATGTCCATGTACAATTTGCAAAAGCTTCAGTAAATTATAAATTTTATAAGCCGTGATTATTGAAAACCTTATAGGTTTTCAATAATCACTGGAATTAAATTCCAACGCTACGATTTTGAGTCTAAACTTAATCGTCAAACTTGTTTCTTCAAAAAAATTTGAAAAATGTCTTATTAATTATCATTTCAAACCGAGTGCGATGGCACGGTTCTAAAATTGACCTGCCCTATTGATACACGAGTAAAAATAAGAAAAAAAGCATTTCGCGTCCAACAGCCAATTTATTCCACTTTTAAAAGAAATCATATTCTAAACAGTCATATACGGTAGGGGGCGGTAATCTTTTCTTAATATAACAAAATGTAATCTGGAGGTAATCTAACAGAATGGAAAATAGATATGGTTAATAACATTGAAACTGTAGCCATTGTATCAAAGTACAGTTTAGAGCCAATGTGACAAAACTGTATCTGGGGACAACAAAATTGAATTTGGGGCCTTGGATCCCGGAGCCAATGTAGCAAGTGCAACATGGAGCTATTGTAAACAAAAAGAAACGTGGATCCAGGTTTCAATGTAACAAAATGAAAACTGAATTATGTGACAGGTAACAGAATGTGGAGTCAAATATCTCCTGGCAAAATGTCTGTCGGCCAAATATTTGTTGGCCAAATGTCCGTCGGCCAAATATCTCCTGGCCAAATGTCCGTCGGCCAAATATCTGTCTGCCAAATATCCGTCGGGCAAATATCTCTCGGCCAAATGTCTCTCGGCCAAATGTCACTCGGCCAAATATGCCTAGTCCAAATGTCCATCGTCCGAATGTCCGTGGGCAAAATGTCCGTCGGACAAATATCTCTGGGCTAAATGCGCGTCGGGCATAGGTCCGTCGGCCAAATATCTGTCGGCCTATTGTCTCTTGGCCAAATGCCCGGCCACGTAATAAGTAAACATGTGGTATTAATTCAGTTATATTAAATCTGCTCCATTTCCCAGTGTAATTTTGACACTGGCTGTGGAAGCACCAACCCGTACAAATATCTGACAAAAAGAAAGTTTGCTGATGGAAGAAAAACTGAAGAAAAAAAAAAAAACGATTGATGGATACACTAAACCATTCCTAATAAGAAAACTACCAACGGTGCTTCCGAGGGCCCACATGCTTACAACACGGAAAGTGGATCAGTTACATACACCAGATGTAAGTCTAACACGTGAACTGTTACATCAATTCAATTTAATCAAATAGGCCCCATTCACCAGTGTAATTTTAACACGGGCGATCCCATTTTTTTTAATTAAGTAGATCACGTGACCATAGAGGAAATGTATCAGTAGAAAGTAGCGTGACGTCTTATTGATCGCATTTCTATTCTATTCTCTATTTACTTTTCGGATCACTATCTCTGTTCTATCCTCTATTACTATTCGGATCTTGACTTCTATTCTATCCTCTATCATTATACGAAACGCTATTCTCTATTTAGATCAATATACGGTGGTTACTTTCCTGCAAGTAATATTAGTGCGAGTGATATTCGAAAGCGTTTGACACAAGTATTGTTCAACGGCGTACTATAGCTGTATCTGCGATTACAAAGTTTCTACTACAACGAGCATTTCGAAAGTGACAACGGATATTCGTTGGAATTATTAAATGGCAACAAATGTTCGTTGACATCACAAAAACATGTAAACATGCAACTTTAATTTACACTGGTAAGTGGAGCAGATTTAGTGAAATAGTCATTAAATCTGCTCCACTTACCAGTGTAATTCTAACACAGAAGTCGTGCAAATATCTGAAAAGATGAGCTGAAGAAGAAAGTCCGATGTAAACGTTTACTGATTTTTAATAATACTAATCATTGTTCTGATGACCAAGAGGATAGCAGGGCGGAAACTGAAATCTGCTTCATATACCAGTATAATTTTAACATGCGAATTTTAAGAAAGCAGCTTGGATACCTGAAGAGAAGTGCTGCGGAAGAAAGAGAGAAAAATAATTGATGCAAACATATAAAAATATAAAAATAACAAAGTACTACAGTAGAATCCCTCATATCCGGAATCCCTCAAATCCGGAATCCCTCAAATCCGGAGTCCCTCATATCCGGAATCTCGCATATCCGGTATCCCGCATATCCGGAATCCCTCATATCCGGAATCCCGCATATCCGGAATCCCTCATATTTGATCATGATTTTGATGTGTATATTTGAACTATTTGGGTGATATGTAACTGATTTGAAATTTCGTTTTTTTTTTTTTTTTTTTTTTTTTTAGGAAAATTACTTTGGATAATTGTTTATTCTTATTTCACCCTAATGGCTTGAATTGGTACAAAAGATGAAAGGACGAAGGGGAAAAGATGACAATGAGACACATCTGCAACAAGCGACAAGATGCATGATTGTGATGAAACCGGGACTGAAATTGAAAAAGCTATTGAAAAGGTTGTCAGTTTTATGGAAACAAAGCCAGCATTCAGCTGTAGCGATTTCAGTAACACACAGTTAAAAAGTGTCTTCCGTTTAAAAAAAAAATCAAGGACAAAAGCAAAATGAAATGTGGAAAAAGTTCAGAATGATATTAGAAGAGAAAGAATCATCATGGAAAAGCGATTAAAAAAATGCTTGTTACATTATTTGTTTTGCATACGTGGCATCCTTAATGTTATAAAATTTCATTAACATTACACTATTTCTTTTTCGTTAAAATCAATTCCGTTTTATTTCACTCACCATTAGCTTATTTTGTTTACTATAAATCATTGAAAACAAATATTAAACCTGATTTCAGTTCTTTTCATTTTAATCTAAATATAACCCCTGATATCCGGACTTTGTAAACAATTTCTCATATCCGGAAGGCCTTCTTAGTCCGATGGTAAGGGATTCTACTGTAATAGCGGTTCTGGTGGCCAAGCGTATCGCAAGACGCAAACATGGAATCGGGTAGATGTGTTCGAATTCGATTTGATAATCTGAATTAACTTCATATGGCGATTTACTAAGCGTGGCTTAGATGTGGTACAGAACCGAAAGTGTGGGGCACTTAGTGAGGATCGAAAACACTAGTCAGTCATAATTGATCTAAGACTAACTTACTAACTTGCTAACCATTACAACACGTCGAAGTACCCTAAATGATTTGTTTAAGCGTAGCTTAGATGTGACACAAAGGCGAATGTGTTGAGCATCCAGTGGGAATCGAACTCACTACTCAGTCGTAATCGATCTCGCAAGTTAAGCTTGCTAACCTTTACACCACGTCGAAGTGCTCTAAGCCTATCTTAGAAGTAGCACAAGGCCAAAATTATGGTTCACCTAGTGAGGATCGAACTTACTATTCACTCGTAATTGACCTAGCGAGACAAGCTTGCTGACCACGTCAAGTTGCCCTAATTATTTTCTAAGCGTATCTTAGGGGTGGCACAAGGCCGAAATTATAGGGCACCTAGTGAGGATCTTACTCCCTATTCAGTCATAATTGATCTCGCAAGAAAAGCTTGCTAAAATTTACACCACGTCAAAGCACCGTAATAATTTTCTAAGCGTTTGTTAGGTGTGGCATAAGGCCGAAATTATGGGGCACCTAGTGAGGATCGAACTCCCTATTCAATCGTAATTGATCTCGCAAAAAAAGCTTGCTAACCTGTACACCACGTCAAAACACCGTAATGATTTTCTAAGCGTTTCTTAGATGTGGCACAGGGCCGAAATTATTGGGCACCTAGTGAGGATCGAACTCACTATTCAGTCGTAATTGATCGAGTGAAACAAGCTTGCTAACCATAACACCAGGTTGAAGTGGCCTAAATATTTTATAACCGTATCTTAGAAGTAGCACAAGGCTGAAATTATGGGGCACTTAGTGAGGATCGAACTCCCTATACAGTCATAATTCATCTAGCGAGACAAGCTTGCTAACCATTAGATAGGTCAACGTACTCCAATTATTTTCTAAGCGTATCGTAGATGTGGCATTAGGCTGAAATTATAGGGCACCTAGTGAGGACCGAACTTCCTATTTAATCGTAATTCATCAAGCCAGACAAGCTTTCTAACCATTACACCTCGTTGAACTTTCTATTCATTTCGTATGGATAGGAAAAACTGAATCATTTGATGTACGCAGGAACATCAGTAAATCCGTGAACTTATGATAAATAAAAAAACATTTATTTTACACAAGATTTTAATGTAATCCTTTTTTTTTTTTTTTTTTGTCAATGCACTTAACCTAACGTATCGCCATTCAAATAATAAAAGATTTGTTTTGATAAATTTTAGTCATATCCTTTCCTTTATATTCAGCACAATGAATAAGCCGCTAGGAAATGGCGTCATCGTCACGTCAAAACACGATTATAAATGATAAACAATTATTTTAAGACATTTTTTTTATGTTTATACGTTCTTTTTATAGATACAATGTAAGTAAATGCTCTGTTCATATTAAACGGACTGAATGTCCGAGAAATTGTCATAGAAAATATGCGTCCTCCGACAGAAATCGAACCTGTATCCTATACGCAACCGTCATATAGCCTGAGGTGCTTTTACCGATTGAGCCACAGAGAAGCGTTTTGGTTCGCAAGGTCGATTTTACTGCTTTTAAACTACAATAATTTTCTCTCGTAGATTCATAATTGTTCGATGCGTATCCAAATGAAAACAAATGACGTCACACATTATGAAATGGACAAAAACCGACAATTATTTTAAGACATTTTTTATGTTTATACGTTCTTTCTATAGATACAAATATTTAAGAAAATGCTACGTTTTATAATAAACAGTATTAACCACATTTACCGGCCCGATATGAATCTACGAGAAAAAAATCATGGAGAATTGTAGTTTAAAAACAGTAAAATCGACCTTCCTAACCGAAAGGCTTCTCTGTGACGAAATCGGTAAAAGCATGGCTCCGTAGAGGATACAGGTTCGATTCCTGTCGGAGGACGAATATTTTCTGTGAAAATGTATCGGACATTCAGGCCGGTAAATGTTGTTAATACTGTTTATTATAAACAGAGCATTTGCTTAAATATTTGTATCTATAAAAGGAATGTATAAACATAAAAATGTCTTAAAATAATTGTCGGACTTTGTCCATTTCATAATGTGTGACGTCATAAATAATCATGTTTAAAAGCGCTATTTTTACACATAATAGGATCAGACATACGCTGCCTGGTGCCTTATGGGGCCATGTCAGCGAGTTGACGGCTCGTCTCACTCCCGAAAATCTCGTGCTCATTGATCGCGCATACGCGTGTGACAATATGTCGCCCCCGTGTTCTGGGGTGAAGCAAATGGTGTTTCTGACGCTGCTGACCACGGCCCGAATGCTGATTTGGACAACGCGACAGGGGGAAGTCTTGCGAGGTAACCGTCTCTCTCATCAAGATCTGATCCGATTCTTTGAGCATCAGCTCAATATGAAGATTAGAACTTAGAGAAAACGCATGCATTCGATAGCCTTTAGCGAAAGGTAGGTGACTGAGGCGAGCTTGGTTCGTTTGAACGGGTTAGCCTTGATTTTCTCTTTTAGATCAACCTACGGCACATCGGGGTGGTTTCCTGCGGAGCCCTCCCCATGGTTAGGCTAGACAAGCTTTTGTGTACTTAGTTAATGTGAGTGTTGCTCCTGACCTGTTCCCGGTTACATCTTTGGTTATGATCCAAGTTGAGATTCCCAACTTCCCCAGTATGTTATGTCCCTTTTTATCTCGACTGGGTCAGTTTTTTCTTTCCCATGTCCGTATATATTTTCTCTTTTTCCCACTCTCTTAGTGAGAAAGCTTCTTGATTCTGTCCAATAGGCAGAATACAGCGGCCTCTCTCCTTGGGGGTTGGACGGGCCTTACTAACATTAGTTATGTTCAGTTCACTTTGTGTTCATGTTTAGTTTGTTATTGGGTTCATCTCCCTTCCCTCTCATTTTTCATTTTTAGAATTGTATATATACTTTATTATCATTAAATTTTTATGCCATGGGGCGCGTTTCGTAGGTTCCCCTTGAGACGGTGTAGTATTATGGTGTATGGAGGATTGATTAATGACGGACGAGTTCTTATGGTGAATGGGCAAATTGTAATGAGTGAATGGGTCGTGAATCGGATTAGCTAGGTATAAGATAGTTAGTGAAGGCTAGCCTCAACCCCTCCCGTTTTTTCGGCCTTGTGTCATAATTGTATTTTTATGCAATAAATATCCATAGGTTGCCTCATACAAAAACAACAGAAATTCTAAATAGAAAAACAAATAATCAAAGGAAGTCTTGTCTGTGTTATTTGTTGATAACAGTTTAAACCTATTAATTTGAAGAAAGGTCTGTAATGTAATCAGTCAAGTTAAGTTGCTTCTCTGTGTCTTTTCTACAAATATTTTCATGGCAATTCTTCTGATGAGCTTTTCTCTTTAAATTTCCGTAAATTTTAATGCCTCCAAAACAAAACTGCTCTTATTTAACCACCACAGAGAGATCTTCCTGCCGGCCATCAACATGGCTGATCCTAGACTCATAGGAAACAACACACTCCGCCTTCTTGGTCTCATGTTCTCAACTGAGTTGAAGTGAAAGGACTACATCGAATCACTTGCTGCATCTACTGCAAGGAAAGTTGGGTCACTGTGCCGTGCCAGAAGGTTTTTCTCCTCATAGTGCAACTTGCATATTTATAAATCTACCATTCGTCCGTACATTGAATACTATTGTCATATCTGGTCAGGTGCTCCTGCTAATTCAGCTCGAACAGTGCGTACTTGTGGAATTCCCGCCTTTCTTAGGATTAAATCATTAAAAAAGTAGAAAAACGATAGATAGATAGATAGATAGATAGATAGATAGATATGAACAGAGATAGATAGATATGAATAGAATAAGATAGATAGATAGATCTGAACAGACTGAAATAGAGAGAGTGTGATGAAGATAGATAGATAGACAGACAGACAGACCTGAGCAGACTGAAAAAGAGAGGGTGATGAAGGTAGATAGATAGATAGATATGAACAGACTGAAAGAGTTAGAATATATTATAGATATAAATGTACTGATAGATAGATAGATAGATAGATAGATAGATAGATAGATAGATAGATAGATAGATCCGTACACTGAAAACGTTGCCATATCTGGTCAGGTGCCTCTGCTTTTCATCTCGAGGTTCTTGACAAAATTCAAAGAAGTATCTGCAATGGCATCTCGACTTCAGTCACTTTCTCACCGACATGAAGTGGCTTCCCTCTGTCTTTTCTACAATTTTTTACATGGCTACTGCTCTCACGAGCTTTTTTCACTGGTGCCAGGACTATGTGAGTTAAAGCGTGCAGCTAGAGTGACATTTAGGTCCCACCCTTTTACTGTTGAAAAAAATGTAACCACCACTTCTATTTACTCGCCCTTCCCGCCTGTGGAACTCCCTTCCGTTTCCTTGCTTCCCTGATTACTACAATCTTCAAAAATTTAAATGCAACGTCAATCGCCATCTTCTATCTTTTCAAACCCCATTCAGCTTTTGTCCTTTCCTTGGTAAGCCATATACCCAGACTCGCTCCTTCACTCTCAGTAAAGCCCTACGTACTAGTGGCATTCCCGCCTTGCATGGGGTAAAATGATTAAAGAAATAGGAAATAGATAGATAGATAGATAGATAGATCTGAACAGACTGAAATAGAGAGAGTGAAATGAAGATAGATAGATAGATAGATAGATACGAACAGACTGAAAGAAAATATATGATAGATATTAATATATATGATATATATGAATATATTAACAGATAGATAGATAGATAGATAGATAGATAGATAGATCTGAACAGACCGATATGGATAGAGAGATTGTGATGAAAGTAGATAGATAGATAGACAGACCTGAGCAGACTGAAAAAGAGAGTGTGTGATGAAGGTAGAATTTAGAAGATAGATAGATAATAGATAGATAGATAGATAGATAGATAGATAGATAGATATGAACATGATGAGATAGATAGATAGATAGATAGATCTGAACAGACTGATATGGATAGAGAGAGTGTGATGAAAGTAGATAGATAGATAGACAGACCTGACCAGACTGAAAAAGAGTGTGTGTGATGAAGGTAGAATTTAGAAGATAGATAGATAGATAGATAGATAGATAGATAGATAGATACGTCCGTACATTGAATACTGTTGCCATATCTGGTCTGGTTCTCCTGCTATTCATCTCGAGGTTATTGATAAAATCCAAAGCAGTATTTGCAATGTAATCGATCCTAACCTGGCATCTCGACTTCATTCACTTTCTCACCGACGTGGCGTGGCTTCCCTCTGTCTTTTCTACAAATACTTTTCATGGCAACTGTTCTGATAAGCTCTTATTTCCTCGACAACAAGGTCTCATTGCTAAGTAGCCAAATGTAACCGCCCCTTTAACGTCAACAGTTTCTTTTCTCGCCTTTGGAACTCCCTTCGCATTTCTTGCTTCCCTGATAACTACGATATTCAAAAAATGATATGCAACGTCAAACTCCATTTTCTGTTTTTATGTTTTTTGGGTTTTTTTTTTAACCCCGTTTCTTTTTTATCATTTCCACAATCCTTCACATTACGGTCTTTCCTAGATGGGGCGGGGACTCAACGATTAAAAAAATCGCCGTCCCATTTTTGGGATGGTAGATATTAATGGCCTAGACCCCCCCCTCATCAGCTGGTTGCAGCGTTGAGATCTGTTGTAATTGTCATACACTTGTTCCACTTTTAGGGTTAGTCACGCTTAGTCAAGGTCTTCGACCTTGCCGCTAAGGGTGGCCCTACCGACGGTATCGCTCTGAGAGTCCTATATTCCTGATATAATAACACCTTAATTCAATGACGAAAAAGAATATCTTAAAGAAAAGTAATGGCAAACATGCTTTGTTTTCAGAAAGAATTTTATGCCGCTAAGTCATACACAAAATTATAGATATATATTTATATGAGGCCAACACTGAGAAACTATAACAAAAGTCTACAATAACAAGCAGTGTAACAAGTTAAAATTATATTAATGTGTGTTTAACAAGATGAATGCGCGCAAAACATGATTAACCAATGAAAATCAAACAACAAAGAAGTGATAAATACCATGACTTCGTTCTTTTTCTCCATATGTCATTCTTTGATGAAGCTATAATAAACGTGAAACATGTTAGAGAGATATACGTTTTTTATTTGTTTTTATCGTGTCGTCCTGTCGGATTCCGATCTATATTTGATCTGTATTTAATCCGCACACACACATATATATATATATATATATATATATATATATATATATATAGCTTTGCGGGCGATGCCCAGCTCCTCGGATTACGTTATCAGTGACGTGAAATCGTGGTGCAATCAAAGAAACTCTTGTATTTCTTAAGGAATAAAAAGCTGGTTGTTTGTCTTTTATCGCTTCAATGGTAAGCCGACACCAGGCGCACGAAAATATGCGTGGCTCTTTCATTATGAATCAGCAGATAAGCGGAAAGCGACAAGAACTCGAGCGGAAGGAATAAATCAAGTATCCATTGACTGACAACAAAAAGCCGGTCTAGAGAAATTTCCTCATTACAAGATATCGATGATTTTGTCAGCCATATTGTTTGTTTGACACTTCGAGACCCAGGTTTGAAGCTGTTCCCCGCCCTAGATGTTCTTCTGATAACCGGTTGGCTTTTGTTGAAAACAAGAAAAGAAAAAAAAAAAAAAGGTCGGGGGCGACTTTTGCTTTTTTCTATTTTTTTTTTATTTTTTTTATTTTTTTTTTTTTTTGTGAGGGTCTTTATAGCTCAAGAAAAAAAAATAGATCGATACTGTCTTCGGTAATTACCAATCTTTATTTCTTAATTCGGAGGCGATTCATATTAAGCGATTTTTTTAGACAAATGATCATATTAAAAACTTTCAGAGTTCGAAATCTGTTTCAAAAATAGGCAACAAATTAATATTAACATACAGAGGCAACAATTTAATATTAACATACCTACAGTATCTGCCTATATTTCTGAGATGAGGTATTATGTACATTATTTACATTATTCGGATTATTGTCCTCATCTTTGTCGCCATATTTATTACAACGTTTCAGCCTTTCAGTATCTGTCTATATTTCTGAGATGAGGTATTATGTACACTATTTACATTATTCGGATTATTGTCCTCATCTTTGTTGCCATATTTATTACAACGTTTCGGCCTTTCAGTATCTGTCTATATTTCTGAGATGAGATATTAAGTACACTATTTAAATTATTCGGATTATATTATGTACACTATTTACAGTAGGCAAACGTCATACCAACTGTTCCAGCGAGTCTCGATTACGAAGAGTTAGTGAATCAGACTCGATAGAGCACCGCTCGATCAATTCGACTGTGCGGATTTGTGATAGTAGTCGTGGCTCGTAGAGGCACTGTCTTGTGGGTAAAAGAGAAGCTCGGATGAGTTCCACCACGGAATGTGTGATCGTCATTGCTTACATGTTTGGCCCATCGTTTTCTTTAGCATCTGTTTCGTAGGGCCACATTTCTGTTGCTTCGAGTCTCTTCCTCATCTTTGAGGAGATTGTCCAGCATTCATTGCCATAGAGAAGAAAAGTACTGAACTCCTTTCTTTGTTTCTAGCGAATATTTTCTGATTCTTAATACTCTGCTAATCAATCAAAAATTTTGGCATAAATGTTTCATCTTTATACAGTGGACACATGGTCTTTTATTTCGAAATATTTTGTTGCTATTTTTATCATGTTTCTATCTTGATGCAATTTTATATCGTACTTATATTTTGCTGCTGTTCTTATATAATACTTCTATTTTGTTGCTTATGTTTTTATATAATGCCTATATACTGTTGCTTTTTTATCATGTTTATATTTTGTTGCTTTTTTTTATATTTAGCTTATATTTTGTTGCTATTTTCATATCACGTTTATATTTTGTTTCTGTTCATATATTAAGCTTATATATTTTTTCTTTTTATATCATGTTTCTATTCTGTTGCTATTTTTATGTCAAGCTTATATTTTGTTGCTATTTTTACATCAAGCTTATATTCTGTTGGTATTTTTATATCAAGATTATATTCTGTTGCTATTTTTATATCATGCTTCCGTTTTCTTAGTGTTTTTATATATTTTATATAATGCTTATATGTCGATGCTTTTTATATCATGATTATATTTTATTGCTATTTTTTATCATGCTTATATTTTGTTTTGGTTTATATATAATGCTTATATGTTTTTGCTTTTTATATCATGCTTATATTTTGTTGCTATTTTTATATCAAGTTTCTATTTTGATGCTATTTCTATATCATGATTCTATTTTGTTATTATTTTTGCTTGCGTTTTCTTAGTGTTTTTATAAAATGCTGAAATATTGTTGCTTTTTTATCATGCTTATATATTGTTTCTATTTTATATCAAGCTTATATTTTCCTGCTATTTTTATATAATACATCTATTTTGTTGCTATTTTTATATCTTGCTTATATTTTGCTGTTGTTTTTATATAATGTTTATACGCTGTTATTTTTTTTTATAGCATGCTGATATTTTGTTGCTATTTTTACATCAAGCTTATATTTTGTTGCTATTTTTGTATAATGCTTCTGTTTAGAAACTCGGTTTTAAGAAATTTATAAATTTAATAAACCTCGTTAGACCAAAACTATTGATCGTTGGTGCATCACTTCTACAAGCATTTAAATCAAGTTTTGAAGCATTTAAATTCATTTAAAAACATTTTGATAATTTGTTCGTAATATATCTTTTTCTTTTAATCGAATTCACCCCAAACAAGGCATTATAGCCGCTAGGTCACAATAGGAATGGGGATTTCGGATAAATAGTACTCAAATTCTAAGAACTTGTATAATACTTTCCCCCGATCATTGATAGATATCTCCATTGAGAAGGTCGCATCTGAGAGAACGATTAACACATTTATATTTTTAAGGCACTTTCTCATGGAAATAATACAATCGTCACGAGACGGCCAAATCATGTGCTCATTGGTCAGCATCGTAATGAGCGCTAACATAATAAGTAGTCGGCACCTCTTTTGACGTGAGGTCGAACTTCATTCGCTGCCTCAGAGTTTTGACCCTGTTCCAGTCTAAGTTAATTTTGTATTGTAATTATGCATAATAC
>OZ010609.1:17154173-17196673 GCA_963932145.1 Acanthosepion lycidas | reverse complement strand
ATCTATCTATCTATCTATCTATCTATCTATCTATCTATCTATCTATCTATCTATCTAATTCAGTCCGTTCATTATCTATCTATCTATCTATCTATCTATCTATCTATCTATCTATCTATCTATCTCAGTCTGTTTTTACTTATCTATCTAGCAATTTATCTAAATCAGTTCTCAAAGAAACTGCAAACCCATATTTGCAAGGAAACTAACCCACTAGAAGCTCGAATCAAACGACTCGATACTGTAGAATTCCCTTTTAAACTATTCATTGAATTTCTACTACTGACAAAATCACACTATTTACATTATTCGGACTATTGTCCTCATCTTTGTCGCCATATTTATCACAACGTTTACAGGAGAAGATGACTAAAGACTGTGTGTATGCTATCCCGTGCAGCTGCGGAAAGAAATATAAAGGGGTGACAAGCCGCCCCCTTAAGCTAAGGCTTCAAGAACACCAGAAAGCTGTAACACGAGGGGAAGTGGAAAAATCAGGCGTGGCTAACCACATATGGAGAGACAAGGGAGATCACTGTGGGATCAGTTTGAGATCATAGACAAAGAACACCATTGGAAAATTCGTAAACTTAAGGAATCAGCACATATGCTAAGCCACAAAAATCTCCTGAGCTGACCAAGCATAGAAATGAATACAATATGGGAACCAGTAATAAGGAGTGCCAGAGAAAAGCAATAATAACAAGAAAAATTGCAATATGAGCACTGGTATAAAAATGGTTGTTGAAGACATTAAGTTTATAATACCCAGAAATTCATACACAGATATCCTCAGATGGCCCAGTGGATAATGGCGTTAGTTAGATCCGGATACAGAACCCAAAGAGTGTGAGTTCAATACCTGGTTAAGGCAGTGGAGAACTTGGAGAGGGGAATTAACAGGAGATAACTGATAACTGACATCCATTAGACATGGCACGTGGAACTAGAATAGTCTACACCAGTGAGCGAAATAAAGGGTTCAGTTCGACATTCCAACCACCTGAAGAAGACCGGAGCGTACAACGGCCGAAACATTGGGATAAATATGGCGACAAAGATGAGGACAATAGTCCGAATAATGTAAATAGTGTACATAATACCTCATCTCAGAAATATAGACAATCAATCTTCCTATATGGCAGTGAATGGTGGACAATCTCCGTAGAGATGAAGAAGAGACTTGAAGTATTACAAAGAATACCGAACTGTTATGTAATAATTTCTAGGCAATTCCATCGCAGATGATGAAGAGGCTAGAAGGAAACAGAAATGTAGTTCTACAGAAGGATACTGAGAATATCATGGAAAGATTCTGTGAAAAATGAAGAAGTTTGAGGAAAATTGCATTGAAAATGACACTTACGCTTAACATCAAGAAAAGCCAGTTGAGATTCCTCGGGCACATATGTGGCAAGAAGGCTTGGAAAGTTTGATACTCGCAGGGCAAATTGAAACGAAGATGAAGTAAATCAATGTTAGCAATGCTAACACGCCCTCTATCAGCCTCTTATTTTTGAGGATTTCTATGAATATATAATACCTTATTTTTAACGTAAACTAGCAGCATGACCCGGCGTTGCCCGTGCTTGATTCAAAAGTTGTACAACTCATACAGCAATCGCTATCACTTGACTTAAAATATTTTTGCCTTTCCTTGCCTTTAAAGGAGTTCCCTTTTCCGTGCTGATGTTGCTACATGCCTTACTTCTTGCCTATCTCACACTGCCAATTTTTTCTAAGCTCTATACTAAACATTAAATCTGTTACGAAAAAAGAACTAAACAAAATGAACACAAAATGATCAGCTTTAAAAAAAGGACTCGTAACTGGAAAAACCGAATGAAAAATGAATGTTAAGAACAAATACTTTTTCACACCCAACCCAGTTCTGCGGAATCAGAATCAACGTTGAGTTTAAGCAAGCGAATGAGCCAATTGGAGTAAAGTGCCATGCAGATTTAAATTTTTCCCACTTGTGACGAAAGCAGCTATAGATTTTTTTTTTTTTGCATGCTATCATACTAGTTAACATTCGTGTCAGTCAGCTGTTTGCTCTCACGCTGGCCAATAGAATCTTTCTACCTATTCATGGTAGCCAGCTATTGGCTCTCACTCTGGCCAGTCCAAAATGGCCGCAAACTACATGAAAACTACCGTATAAGCATGAAAAAATCGATTATTTCCACTATCGATGGGAGTTGGGAAATGCAAGGTCGGTCTTGGCCTTCCCACTAACTTGGAGCATGTGCATGTAAATTTTGGTGCAAATCCGTCGAAAACTGCGGCCGTACATTCGTTACACACACACACATATCCTGCTTTTTATAGAGATAGATATTGTTAAATCTTTTGCTAGAGTGATTTTGCTGCCTGGTACGTAGGTAGATGTGAATATTGTTATATTATTGGGTTTTTGGCGTTTATTTTCCCCAAAATTTATTCAGACGGAATGATACATTAATAATAAAAAAAGGAACCCTACAAATATCCTTAAAAAAAATAACAATCGTCAAATAATTAATACAAACCTGTGGTAAAGAAGTTCCTTTCTGCGATAAGCTGGGACATTTATGCACTAGCTGAAATAAAATTTATAAAAACTGTAGCCGCCATGTTTGTACGAATCTGAAATCCGTAAAGCAGTTTGGAATATCTAAAAATATATAGTTTAAAAAATTGACAAAGAACTTTCGTTTGTATCTGAGTAAACTTTTATAAACGAGAAACTGATGCCCCCATCCACAATTTGCACCAATGATAAGTGCATATAAAAAAGAAAAAATCAAGAAGTATAAGCAGTCAGTCGCTGATATCCACTGACGGGTGGACGGACGGTTCGTCTACGAAAATCTAGAGTCGGGAAACTGAAGGTAAAAATCTGTCAGCTAAGTGACAAACCCTTTCCTTACATATATATATATATATATATATATATATATATATATATATATATATATATATATATATATATATATATATATGAAATAAACTAAGTCAGTAGCTAAATGGTATAGCATATAAGCCCAGTCGATTCCTGTTGGCGGATACGTATTTTCTGTGAAATTTCTCGGACATTTTTATGTATAAAAATAAAGTATAAACAGAATATATATATATATATATATATATATATATATATATATATATATATATATATATATATATATATATATATAAAGATTTTTCTTACTGCCACATAAAGATGACTTTAAGGAAAAGTATCATAATTTTTAATATTAAAAAAATACAAAAGTATCTGGTTTAAGAAAAACAATTTATTCACCGACGCTTCCTCAGAAACAGAATCGTCGGCATATATATATATATATATATATATATATATATATATATATATATATATATATATATATATATATAAGTATGTTTATATATATATATATGTGTGTGTGTGTGTTTAAACGTTATTTTTAATGGATACTCATTTACTATTAAAAATATGATTATACATGAAAAATAGATTTTAATCAAATGAATTGAAAATATGTCTGATTTAATCCATTTCATAATATATATATATATATATATATATATATATATATATATATATCATGTGTGTGTAGATATGTGTGTGTATGTGTGTAGATATGATAGGAAAGAACTGTTAGATCGATGATCCGAAGTTCTTTAGAATTATTGTTTTTAATATTTTTATGTTTACATATATATTTTTATGTTTACATATATATATATATATATATAATAAAAAGGCTTAAACACTAATATTCCATGGTCATAATTTATTCCAATGGAATAAATTATGACCATGGAATATTAGTGTTTAAGCCTTTTTATTATATCCTTACTCTGTCCTGGACATTGAGTTCTACCTGGATTTTATCCTCTCGGAATTTTTTATTCTAAATATACATGTGTATATATGCACCTGTGGATTTTGCATATATATGTATATTTACCACTAATATTATCTATATATATATATATATATATATATATATATATATATATATATATATATATATATATATATATATCAGTAGACTCAGACGTAAACACAAACCGGTGACAGTTTGTTTCATGCTTCAATGCAATCTTCAAGCAATATGTGTTGAGTTTTGGTTCGACTATTTATATATGCTATTTAGTAGTGCATTATGGGTAGCAAGGTCTATTGTTTTTTCTTGGCGGATTATATATATATATATATATATATATATATATATATATATATATATATATATATATATATAATTCAAAGTTTAATCCGATAGATATTTAATATATATTTAATACATATTAATAGGTCTGTTATATTACACTGAGAGCACTATTTTATAAATACCAGCACGCTATCTTATATATATATATATATATATATATATATATATATATATATATTCTATCTATGCGATATTTTTTAGATATAATTTATTTAGATATATGATCTTCGTTTTTGTTTTTTTTGTACATTAAACACTAATGATTACACTTACCGGCCAAAACATTCCAGAAATTTGGTAGAAAATATGCGTTCTCCGACAAGAATCGATCGTGTATTCCTAAACAGAAATCGCCATTTGAGCAGATATGGTATTCTATTCAGCTACAGAGAAGCGTCTAGTCAGTAAAGTCCAAATTACTGTTTATAAACCCACAATCTTCGACGATTTTTCTCGATCGATCATTTCTACTCATTATACTACTATATATATATATATATATATATATATATATATATATATATATATATATATTGTGTGTCTGTGTCTGTATTTAGGCAACAATCCTTCATTTATACAAGTTTCATTAAAGACGACAGACAAGCTACTTCGATTAAGCTTTTATTTAATTTTCCTTTTGGTCGAACAAGTGTTTTCTTTTCTGAACATAGTGTCTGTAGACACTGACCAAATGTTCTATAATTCCGTGCACTTTCGGATATAATTTTAGCCATTATGAAGGATAATTTTATTTTTGCATTTTTAATCGGGTGTATGAGTTGAGTTTATGTTTCTAGATTTATAGAGATGTTTTCATTTTCCGAACACAGTCAGCACATTGTGGCCGAGTTCGTAGTTAATATTATTGAGTGTTGGATTTTTCTTTTTTTCTTCGGGCTTATTTCTAATCTTTTTTTAACATGTGGATAAGTTTATTATGTTTGTATTTTTTGCTTATATGTTTCGAATGGAGTTTGGTAAATTTGTCTGCATGTTTAAGTGAGTTCTAATGGAGCTGTGGTCAAATAGATCGAGGTATGTGGTAGGGGTGTCCGATATAATTATTTATGGATTCGGTTTCATCAGGAACACTTATTCAAACAAACGAAAAATTAAATAAAAAGCTTATTGGCAGTACCATATCTGTTGTCTTTAATGAAAGGATATATATACATATATATATATATTAGTCATTAGTTACACAACTAGTCTAATACAATTAATATACAGCGTGTCCATAAAGTTCGTGTGCACATTAAAAAATTTATAACTTTATTTGTATTTGCGATACAAATAATCTGTAAAAAATGTTATGAAGTTTAATGTACATTATTTGGACTATTATCCTCATCTTTGTCGCCATATTTATCACAACGTTTCAGCCGTTGTACGCTCCGGCCTTCTTCAGGTGGTTGGAATGCCGAACTGAAACCTTTATTTCGCTCACTGGGGTAGACTGTTCTAGTTCCACGTGCCATGTTTTGATGGATCTCCTGTTAATTTTCCCTCTGAAAGTTCTCCACTGCCTTAATCTGATATTGAACTCACATTCTTTGGGTCTTGTCACTGGATCTAACCAACGCCTTTATCCACTGTGCCATGTGTTTAATGCACCTAGCTTTAAGTATAGCTAAAATAACTAATGTGATTTCAGGCATTACTGTAAATCAGTTAGCAAATTTTTTCCGTGAACTGCAAAATCGTATTACCCTTTGTATTGCTAATGATGGAGGACATGTGGAAACTTAAATAAAATTTCAATAAAACCTTAAGAAACATAGATTTACTTCTTTCTAATCCTTTTTACAAATTATTTCTATCGCAAATACAAATAAAGTTATAAATTTTTAAAGTGCACACGAACTTCATGCACACCTGTATATCTAATAAATTCAATATATACTTCACATAATAGCTCTGTTATATTACATCGAGCACTATTTTTTAACACCAGCTCTCAACGTGCAGCACACACACAGAGACACACACACACACACACACACACACACACACACACACACACACACACACATATATATATATATATATATATATATATATATATATATATATATATATATAATTTCGGATGAAAATAAAGAAAAAAGTGTCCAACATTTGGATATTTTTTATTAAGTTGGTCCTTGGTCTAAGATTTCGGCTCACATGAGCCATCTTCAGAGTGGTTATACGGACATTTTAACGAAGATATTCACCATCAAAGATAATATTTTGTTATGACCTGCGTCTGCTATTCCGCGACCGTTATTGCCGCATAACAATCTTCTATATCAACATAAGAAAATATCATCGATGCTGAATATCTTTGTTAAAATTTCCGTATGACCACTCTAAAACTTATTCAGGTGATCCGAAAGCTTAGATGAAGGAACAACTTAATAAAAAAAAAATATCCAAATGTTGGCCAACATTTGTTTTTATTTTAACCCGAAATTAAAGCAACCATACGAACATTCGAACAGCTCATAATTAGACATAATAGACACTCATTATCTGTTATATTTAACAATATTATTAGGTTGGTGCAAAAATAATGACGTAATAATCTCGTTTTTTGACGTAACGTCAAAAAACGATATTATTACGTCATTATTTTTGCACCAACCTAATATATATACATATATATGAAGAAAAATATACGGAAAAAACAAACAAAAATCCTTATATGCAATTATGCGGTTTTAATGTTAATATAATGTCAACGTCGGACGTTTCGGTCAAATAAACCATCTTCAGGACATATTCATAAAACATAATTAACATTATCAATTCAACATGACAAAGACGATGGACATAAGAACAAGACTGGTATTTATTTACATTTACATTTAAATTTGAGTATTTTGAATGAAAAATGAAAAATGAAAATGAATACTCAAATTTTAGGAATACGTTTTCACAGCGTCGCCCGCGTGACGACAACGTGACCATGTTTAAACGGAACGCTGATCTTATAAAACCTTCAGTTATCTGTTTGGATAAGTCTTGTTCTTATGTCCATCGTCTTTGTCATGTTGAAATAATAATGTTAATTATATTTTATGAATATGTCTTGAAGATGGTTTATTAGACCGAAACGTCCGACGTTGACATTATATTAACATTAAAACAGCATAATTGCATATTAGGATATTTGTTTGTTTTTTCCGTATATTTTTCTTCATACTGTAGGATCTATATCCATATATTTGCTTACATACATATATATATATATATATATCTTTGTGTGTTTGCGTGTGTGTCTGTGTGTGTATACAGACCAAAAGTTTGGGTCCACATCTGGATTTCGAAGAATCATCTAAAATTTTAAACTTGCCTGGCATTTAAAGTTAATTTACAAGTCCCCTTTTGTCCACGAGGACTTTCTTTCCCTGAAATATTTCGATATATTCATTTGTAATCATAACGAAATCAACCCATTGTTACAGCAAGTTTCCTGAAAATTATAGCACTTTTTTTTTCCTGATCTCTCTTGCTGGTTCAAAGTAATATCAGGTTTGGTGAATTTTAAATTTATGTATCCCCATACCTTGCTAAAAAAAAATTGATCACCACACACTAAAAGGTTAATTCGTTTCAGCAACCCAACATAATAGGTCTTAATTGGGCCAATGGAGCTTACTAATTCGTAAATCCAGAAGAGGGACCCAAACTTTACCATATATTTTGACAAAGATCAAAGAGAATGGATTATTTGGCGGGACTTTATTGATTGAGAATAGCATCACTAAATTTAGAAAAGGCAATAGTAATAATTGCAGGAACAACAAAAGCAAGGAAGTTGTACGGAGGTCTATTTCCGGCGGAAGTCCCTTTTTACGGATGTCTATCATATCACGGATAATCGATGTCAAAAAGGGATTTCGATAGGTCATCTCCTGCTTTCTCTTAGGTTTGAAGTTGTTTTTTTGTTGTTGTTTTTTTTTGTTATTTATTAAGTTATTACAGTCCAGTTTGTGAGATAAAATTGTCAACTTGCCAGTTACTTACTTGCATCTGACTGTCTCTTGATTTTTTTTTTTTTTAACATCGCCAGGATCTCACGAGACATCTCGAGATTTGGTGCCGATGTCAACGACATTCTATTTCGTTTTGTTTTTTTGTTTTTTTTAACATCGCCAGGATCTCACGAGACATCTCGAGATTTGGTGCCGATGTCAACGACATTCTATTTCGTTTTGTTTTTTTGTTTTTTTTTAACATCGCCAGGATCTCACGAGACATCTCGAGATTTGGTGCCGATGTCAACGACATTCTATTTCGTTTTTTTTTTTTTGTTTTTTTTTTCTTCTTTCCAGATTTGCAGAATAACAGTCTGGGTAAGCAACGGGTCGACTGAAATTAAGCATCACACGATACGGACAAAGGTATAAATGTGTGTGTATACTTGTTTTTGAAAGTGTTTTTGTTGTTGTTTCTGTTTATTGTTCCTTATGGCGTCGTCTGCTCTTCTTAGACATTATGTTGTATTTTGTGTTATTGCCGTTTTTTTCTGGCATTTTTTTTTGTATGACGTCAGTTCATTCTTTCTTTCTTTCTTTATTTATTTATTTATTTATTGAAAGGGGGGGGGAATACGGATTTATTGTTTAAATACAAAATATTTACGCATATTATTTTTTACATTAATTAAAAAAATCTCTTCCACACCTTCACGCAATTTGAAACAGACAATCAATCACACATCCACGCACACAGACACACACACATACATCATTGCTTGTATATACACATATGTGATTACACATATATATATGTATGTAAACACACATGTCCCAACATATATATACATATATATATGCATTTACATACATACCTACATGTGGACACTTAGGCATCCATGATAAAAAAAATTATTGGTCTACTTTGTTCTTTTCTGGGTAGTTTTGTTTGTTTTTTTTTCCACTGATGTAAAAAAAACATTGTTTTTTTTTGTTTTTTTTTTTGTTTGTTTTTTGTTTTTTTTTAGTTTTTTTTTTCGAATTAGTCATCAATTTAAACTCACTTCCACTGGTATTGAGACGTGATCGCTTTTTATACATACATTCAAACACGATATTTATTTTCCGAGAACATGTCCGTCTTATATTTAAATATTGATGTTCTGTAAATATATTGCCGGGGTCGGATCTGAAACTCTTTCTGGATGGAACAAATCGAGTTTTGATGGGATCTGGCGAAAGAAAATCTAAGAGTCTGCTACCGTCTTTCAGAATCTTGACCCTTGTTCGAGACATTTTTTTTATCTCCGATTTAATTCTATGTATTATACTTTCGTCAAACCTTGAACTGTCCGAATGCCGACATTATTGAAAAGTAATCTTGTTTAGAGGATATTTACACCGAAGAAATCCGCGAATTTATATAAATAACTTTCTGGGAGATTACTTCGGCTAAGTTTCTTCCTCTTCGCAGGCATTTCGTGGCCTAGGCAAGATTATCTGGGGTTGAAATAAGAACATGTAACTTCAGAAAAACAGGAAAGGAACATGTCCACAAAGTGTAAGTATATCTATTCAGAGTACCCCTGCATGCATGTAAATATGCAGTTCTATGTGTGTGTATATGTATGTGCGATTCTATCAAACGCTTCTCCTCCCGTTAAAGAAGTTAGCTTTTCGTTTGAGTCATATGTCTTCCTCAGCGGATCATTATTAGACGACTTTGGGCTTTCTCTTATCGGAGTTCTTGAAATTGGCATGTCTGTGAGAGGTACGCTCACGACCGGTCGTTTGGTCGTGGGACTCCAATTTGCCAAAAATATCTTGGCTGTTGTTGTATTGGTGAGAAGAGTTTTTCCGATTTGTCAACATCTCTGACAACGAACTCAAAACATTTCCGCCGAGTTTTACGAAACTTGTGCCCAGGCAGAGGGCGTCCGTTCTTCCTGCGGAATCCAACGGCCCAATCGAGTTTGGTAACTAGTTTGAATAAGGAGGTTCCGTTGACAATTTTTTCAATGAATATATCGGTCCTTCCTAGGATTCCTCTGAAAAATAAAAAAAAATAAATATATATATATATATATATATATAAAATATATATTAGAAAACAATATATATATATTATGAAATGGACAAAGTCCGACAATTATTTAAAGACATTTTTAATGTTTATGCATTCTTTTTATAGATACAAATATTTAAGTAAATGCTTTGTTTATAATAAACAGTATTAACAACATTTACCGGCCTGAATGTCCGAGAAATTTTCACAGAAAATATTCGTCCTCCGACAGGATTCGGACCTGTATCCTATACGGAACCATCATTTAGCGTGACGTGCCTTTACCGATTTGGCCACAGAGGAGCGTTCGGACAACAAGGTCGAATTTTCTGTATTTGAAATTCAATCTTCTATGATTCTCTCACGGACATTCATATCTGCTCATGGCGTATCAAATGTAAACAAATGACGTCACACATTATGAAATGGACAAAGTCCGACAATTATTTTAAGACATTTTTTATGTTTATACATTCTTTTTTTTATAGATCTAAATATTTAAGTAAATGCTCTATTTTATAATAAACAGTATTAATAACATTTACCGGCCTGAATGGCCAAGAAATTGTCATAAAATATATGCGTCCACCGACAGGAATCGAACCTGTATCCTATACGGAACCGTCATATAACCTGACGTGCTTTTACCGATTGAGCTAGAAAGGAGCGTTTTGGTTAGCAAGGTCGATTTTACTGTTTTAAAACTATATGACGGTTCTGTATAGGATACACGTTCGATTCCTGTCAGAGGACGCATATGTTCTATGAAATTGTCTCGGACATTCAGGCCGGTAAATGTTATTAATACTGTTTATTATAAACAGCGCATTTACTTAAATATTTTTTCTATAAAAAGAAAGTATAAACATAAAAAATATCTTATATATATATATATATATATATATATATATATATATATATATATATATATATATATATATATATATATATATTCAACCATAATTATGATTTTAAAAATGCTACACTCATAAAAAAAGAAAATAACTCACTCAGAAGGAAAATTCTGGAGAGTGCCGCCATAGAAAATTACACAAATATTAATCTACGCCGAGGTTTTTTCCCTATTTCACCTTTCTTAACAAAATTAATGCTCTTACAAACAAATATACACAACAGATTCATAAAATCAAAAGAAAATGGTTGAATACATCAACAGAGATATAATGACAATATTCTCCACACGTGACAATTACTGACGTTATTTTTCAGTTAAAAATATGAAAATAGCGTTTCCCTAAATTCCAGTTGCTAGGTATATTCTGTTTTTGTTTTTATTAGTTACTTTGTTCATTTAATTTCATTTTCGTATTTTGCTTTGATAAAGTCCACATTAGACGAAACGCGTCAACAATTACCAGTTTTCCTATTGTCATTTTTATTCATATATATATATATATATATATATATATATATATATATATATATATATATATATGAGTAGGAGACACTGCGGAGTAATGGTTAGAGCCGAGTTCGAATTCCAGTTGAGTCCATTACATACACTTACGTGCTAATACCCTTGGGAACGTTACGAATCCTTTTCTTCTCCCCCCAGTTATGGGTAAAATAGCAGGACAGTCTGGGTTATATAGCGTTGGATGGGAACTGGTCTAGTAGAAGGACAACTCTGAATTTAAAACCTACGGAGGGTCGTTTGGGGATCTTTGTGGCACGTAGTGCACTAGGCCTTTATATTCGGCCCTTCAAAAAGTGTGGATGGTTCTGAACAAAACCTTCACCACTATAATGATGAATTTAGGTTAATTTAAAATCGAAAACAAAATAGAGAAAATATACAAGTAAAATAAATTAACCTAAATTCATCCAAGTAAATAAATAAACAAACCAATCCCAAATAAAGATAATCAATTAAAAACTGTTCCCGACAAAATAATACTTAGAATGAACTACAACAATCAACCCCAAAACTGAACAAATAGCTTTAATTAAATTCCCAAACCAAAACAAAACTGTTAAATAAGTGATATAAACAAATTTTTACTACGTTAATAAATAAATAAAATAAGAAACAAAAATAAAAACAAGCAATATAATTTGACCTAAATAGATAAACAAACGACTTCTGGTGAAATAACCGCCATAATAGAATACCCACAATGCACCACTAACCCGTATATATATAAATAGCCGAGAAAAATAACAGCACACGTGGCCTGACGATTGCATATAGCATGAAACAGACTGTCGCCTCCAAGTGTTGACTTCTATGTTCACTTTTATATTTACACACGCTCTATCTCTGATATTGAGCACTTTATTCCATAAATATAGCACACCTTAAGACTATATTTCTTTATATATATATATATATATATATATATATATATATATATATTGAACCGGCTTCTTGAACCGGCTTCTAATGATCCAGTTGGAGCGGCTTGGTGAGCGTAGTCGTGGCTCCAGGGGGCTCAGTCCTATGGTTAGACAGAATCTCAGTTGAGTTCCACCACGGAATATGGGAGTGAGCGGCGGTACATTGAGTCTGATTTGCAATCTCTTCGTCGCCGAGGCCCGGTGGAGCAGTTGGTATGGTGTTCGCTTGCCAACCTGACAGTCGGGGTTTCGGTTCCCTCGGTAGTGGATGCGCGCTATAGGACGAAACGGCCGTCCAGTGCTTTCTGTTGAGTTTTCTATCAGACTCGATGAATCAATTAATATATTTATATATAAATGGTGTCCCTAAAAATCTGACATCATTTCACAGGCCAATGATTTGGGGAATTAAAGTTGAAATAACATGAAATTTTCACAGAATGTATAGAAACAAATTTTATATTTAATGGAAGAGGGCAGTACGCGCTTATCTCAATGAGAATATTCTGCCACAAAGATGGATCGGGCGTAGTGGAGATGAAGAGAGTTTTTTGAGGAAATGGCCGCCACAGTCACCGGACATGTCCCCGTGTGATTTCATTTTATAGAGATATGTGAAGGGACTGGTCTGTCCGCACCTCTTCCTGCTAGCATTGATGAACTCAAGCAGAAAATCACTTCCCCACTGGATAATGTTACCGGAGTCATGCTACAGCGTGTTTGGCAAGAGCTTAACTCCGACTTGACGTGTGCCGTATCACAGGCGATGTACATATTGAATACTCATGAAATCGGTCCCATAATAAACTTACGATGTTCAACACCTAAACTGTTCAATTTCATTGAGCTGGAATTAGTAGTTTTCAAGATAATTGCTTTTAAAATGATGTCAAATTTTTTTGAGACACCCTGTATTTAGCTTAGAACTTTCAAAGAAACTGTGAATATGCTAGGCTATGAGGATCTCCTTAGTAGGCCTAGCATAGAAATAAATACGATATGGGATCCATAAATAAAGAAAACGGAAGAAGACCAATGCTATTCACTTCCAAAGTCATTTTGCGTCGCCCAAGACTGTGCAGCAAGCCTTCAATGCAAAATTTGGAAAAACTACACCGACTGGCAAACAAATTTGGAAGAAGAAGGCTGCTTATGCAGGGTGAAAGGACCTGCTAGGCTATCATCAACATCATCAAGAGCTTTACGCCGTGTCATACTTAACGAAATCGCTCCCATAATAATCTTATGATATTCAACACCTAAACTGTTTAATTTCATTGAGCGAGACTTAGTTGTTTACATGATAATTTTTTTTAAGATGATGTCAATTTTGGAGGGATACCCTGTATATTACAAAAAAAAAAAAAAAAAATCACCATTTACAATTTATCCACAAAAGAGTTGGGACGGACCAAGTGTCAACAAGTAAAATCTGTAAACATTTATTATAAATAATACTAAATGGCTTTCTAGAGATTAATTATTGGACTTATCTTGTTGAAGATCATCTGACAAATCCCAACAAAACTTCCGCTGATTTTTAGTAAAGTTGTCCCGTGGATAAGCAGAATAGATTCCGGATTTATATTTCATCAAACAAAAAGTGTATTGACCTAATAAGTATAAAACTAGTAATAAAATAATAATAATAATGAAGAGTGTATAGCGCCAGATTGTTGTGATAAAAAGCAACAATAATAAGATGGAATAAAACTAGTAATAAAATAATAGTAATAATGAAGAGTGTATAGAGCCAGAGTGTTGGGATAAAAAGCAACAATAATAAGATGGCATAAAACTAGTAATAAAATAATAGTAATAATGAAGAGTGTATAGAGCCAGAGTGTTGGGATAAAAAGCAACAATAATAAGATGGAATAAAACTAGTAATAAAATAATAGTAATAATGAAGAGTGTATAGAGCCAGAGTGTTGGGATAAAAAGCAACAATAATAAGATGGAATAAAACTAGTAATAAAATAGTAATAATGAAGAGTGTATAGAGCCAGAGTGTTGGGATAAAAAGCAACAATAATAAGATGGCATAAAACTAGTAATAAAATAATAGTAACAATGAAGAGTGTATAGAGCCAGAGTGTTGGGATAAAAAGCAACAATAATAAGATGGAATAAAACTAGTAATAAAATAATAGTAATAATGAAGATTGTATAGAGCCAGAGTGTTGGGATAAAAAGCAACAATAATAAGATGGAATAAAACTAGTAATAAAATAATAGTAATAATGAATATTGATCTGGATTGTAAGTTGAAGAGGCAATGATAATAAAATCGTATAAAACTAGCAACAAAATAATAATATTTAAACATGACGGTTGTTTTTGCTATTTAGTTTAAGACCAAGGAAAAAATGTGCGTGCGTTCATTTTGACTATTTTGTAAAAGTAAAAGAAAAAAAATCCTTTGAAGTAAAACTGTTGAAAACGAATAAACTTACGAAGAAATGGAGTCGATTAAAATAGACTCTACTGCGCCCTTAAATAAACAGGTAGATTTGAAAAAGCAATCATTAAAAAAAAAAAAAAAAATGCTGACATATTACAGAGAATGTTATTATTCAACTTTTTTTTTCTCCTTTTCAGAAAGAATTCAAAGCATTTCCAAAGATGTCGTCATTTAAAAAGGAATTTCTTTTTATTATTATTATGTTGATTTTTTTTGATTTTTTAAATGAATCCAATTGTCGACAAAAAATATCTAGGTTGATACTTAAGCATGTTTGTAAATATCATACGATGTAAAGAAGGCGAGAATTCACATTGAAATATCGGCTATAACATCAACATGTAATATATATATATATATATATATATATATATATATATATATATATATATATATATATATATATATATATATATATATATCTCCCTGGTGATTAGCTTAGTTGCGGCACAATGTCGAAAATTAGAACAGCGAGTCAGAGATCGAACTCACAATTCAGTCGTATTTGATCTAATGAAATGAGCTTGCTTACAATTACATCGAAGTGCCCTAAATGATTTGTTTAAGCGTAGCTTAGATGTGACACAAGGTCGAATGTGTTGAGCATCCAGTGGGGATCGAACTCACTATTCAGCTGTAATTGATCTCGCAAGAAAAGCTTACTAACATTTACAACACGTGCTCTAATAATTTTCGAAGCCTAACTTAGATGTGGCACAAGGCCGAATGTATGGGACTCCCTATTCAGTCAAAATTCATCTCGCGAGACAAGCTTGCTAACCATTACACATTTCAACGTGCCACAGTTATTTTCTAAGCGTATCTTAGATGTGGCACAAGGTCGAATGTATGGGGCACCTAGTGAGGATCGAACTCACTATTCGATTTCCCTCCCCTTCTCCTATCTTTTGTACACGAGTACAAGGTTTATCCTCTGTTTCGTGTTTAGGATTGGATTTTTCGTTCTCTTTCACCCCCTAGTCCTGGGTAAGACGATAAAGTACGCCCGACAGCAAGGCCTCTGATCAGGAGGTTTTGAGGAACGTGGAACCACCTCTTAATTGCTGGTGTTCCCAGGTCCATCCTGACCCGGGGTAGCAGCTCCTGTTAGGGTCCCAGATATAGGCAAAGAGTTAACCCTTAAAGTGGTGTCAAAACTCTATGAAAGTGTAAAAATAAGCTTTAATACCAGAAATACTTGTATAAAAAAATATTACCAGCAATATATTTTTTGAAATAAATATTAACAGCAAAGGAAAATTCTTACCAGAAATAGATTTTTGAAGGAAAAAAATATAGCAGCAATAAAAATGTTGTCGGCATTAAAAAATCCATTGAGGTTGATATATCGTAAAACAAAATAAACCAAATCAATCTAAACCAAAGAATACATATTCTATTCATACGAATCTAACCTAAAAATGTTGTCGGTATTAAATAACCCATTGAGATTGATATGCCATAAAACAAAATAAACCAAACCAATCTAAACCAAAGAATACATATTCTATTTATACGAATCTATCCTAAAAATGTTGTCGGCATTAAATAACCCATTGAGGTTGATATGCCGTTAAACAAACCAAACCCTACTAAACCAAAACAAACTTTCATTTCCTGTAGCCCCTTACGTCATTGTAATCATTGGGATTATAGCCTTGTTTGGGGTGAATTGATAAATATATATATATATATATATATATATATATATATATATATATATATATATATATATATATATATAGAGAGAGAGAGAGAGAGAGAGAGAGAGAGAGAGAGGAAAGAGGTTATAGTAGTTATGGTGGACTCTCCCGTCGTATTCGACGTATTATGGTCAAGCAGCTCAGTTCCTAGCAAACGACAGCCTAACAACAGCACATATGATTTCATAATAGTGGTGAAGGCTTTGTGCAGAACCAACCACACTTATTGAAGGGCCGAATACAGAGACCTGGTGCACTACGTGCCACGACCTTCCGCAGGTTTTGAATTCAGAGTTGTCCTTCTCCTAGACCAGTTGCCATCCAAGGCTATAGAACCCAATCTGCCCAGCTATTTACCCGTAGGTGGAGGGAGAAGAAGAGGTTTCAGACCTTTCCCAAGGGTATTAGCATGAAAGTGAATGTAATGGAATCGACTGGAATTCGAACTCGGCTCTCCGATATATATATATATATATATGTATTTGTGTGTGTGTGCGTGTAGGAGTTGGGGTGCGAAAAATGCGTTCAGTTATATACAAATATAGACATGACTGTAGATTTAAGAAGTTATCACACACACATACACACACACATATACAGAGTCCGTCCCAAAAATGAGTACATACTTCATGAAGAAAAAACTTGCCCTTCGTAGACTTTTAAGGATATTGTGCACCGGGGAATAGTGGCGACCCTAAGATAAGAAATTGAAAATGCATGTGAAGCAATATCACTGAGCAATGTGTTACCCAACCATTAATTCGCCATACTAATAAATGTCTGGATGCTAAAGGTCACCATTTTGATCATCTCTTGCAATTGGTGAGTTCGAATGTAACTTGTATTAATCTCGTGATGTCTGAATAAATTTAGTTTTTCATTTCCTGGTGTGTATATATATTTATGGGGGTCTCTGTATATATATATATATATATATATATATATATATATATAATTTATTTAGGATATTACACCGAAAACACGTCAAAATCGCTACACATTTCATCTCATCAGGCTACTGACTGGCAAGTGAACGATTTATTTAGATTCAAAAGCATAATACAGCCTGTTTTGAGTACCTCGAGGCGATGTAATCGTTAGAAAGCGTGTCTTACTAGAACAATTACGACTGAGTAGTGAGTTGTATCCGCACTGGGTACCCCATACTTTCGGCCTTGTGCCGCATCTAAGCTATGCTTGGAAAATAACTATATATATATATATATATATATATATATATATATATATATATATATATATATATATATATAGTGGTACTCGTTTGGAGAAACCTTAGGTATTTCGGCTTGTAATTGAGCAAACCAATGTCCAAGGAAAAATGAGGGATAAAAGAAGAAAGACCATGAAATTGAGTCAAAAACAATCGACCAGAATTCAAGCTCAGAGTCCAACGAAAAAAAACCTCCAACACAAGTAAAGCAAAAGTAACTAAGTAAAGAGCTCAATACACTAAGTAGAGGTAAACCTACCCAAGTTTCACCTATACGGAGCGACAGGATTATATATATATATATATATATATATATATATATATATATATATATATATATATATATATATATAAACCTAAAGAGCCAGGTAAACCTACCTAAGTTTCAGCTACACGGATTTTCAGGGTGAACGGCTAGTTCACCCTGACGATCCGTGTAGGTGAAACCTAGATAGTTTTACCTGGCTCTTTAGGTTTATATATATATATATATATATGTGTGTGTGTGTGTGTGTGTGTGTGTGTGTGTGTGTGTGTGTGTGTGTGTGTGTGTGTGTGTAATAATGCATCCAAAATTAAATACAAAAGTGACCTTACTTGCATAGGGAAAAGGCCATACTTTCGGCCTTGTGCCACATCTAAGCTACGCTTCGCAAAATCACTATATATATATATATATATATATATATATATATATATATATATATATATATATTTGTGCGTGTGTATCGTGGGTAGGTGTCAAATTTTAGATATAAATGAAATACACGTGCAAAAGCAAAATATAAATATAAAAGAAAAATAGATAATGCTTCATGACACGTTCCTCAAGGAGCGAAACGCGTTGACATAGAACAGATTTCTTCTCGTCTTTTCTCCCATTTATATATAGGTACACGTAGGTACACGTGTGTATGTGTTGGACGAGAAATGGAGTGACCCCTGTAAGCAATGAGATGTACTCGAGACTAGCCAATTGAATTTAGTTTCATTTAGTACTGTAGAAGCTGTTAGGGAGTTGATATATTAGGTTGGAGCAAAAATAATGACGTAATAATGTCGTTTTTGACGTATTTTGCAACGTCAAAAAACGACATTATTACGTCTTTATTTTTTGCACCAACCTAATATATTAATTTCCGAATAAGGCCAGTATATAATGGTCGTGTTCCTTGTTCATGATGTTACAGCACATATTGCTTTTTCCTTCTTAACAAGGAAAAGTATCGAAATTGTTCATTATACAGATTTAAATGATCTATCTATCTATCTATCTATCTATCTATCTATATATATATATATATATATATATAATTAATATAATAATTATATATCTATATAATTATATATATATATATATATATATATATATATATATATATATATATATATAATTAATTAGTAACAGAAGCTATTGACTTATACCAACGGCTTTCCATACTTCATACTTCTCCAATTCACTCTCGCATGGTCATGAGATGCGGTGCCATTTTCGCTTCTAGCGTCTTATATGCACGTGTTTATCGTTGCTTAGATATCATCTATGTAAACATTGACAGACTATCATCACTGTCTTGTCGGTATATTGCTTGTAATTGACATCTTTGATAATGGCTTATGTAAGCCGAAAGCTTAGATTGTATTAAAAATATGGATCAATATTGTGAATTTCTTTCTTCGTTCAACGATAATGTTATTAAACTTATCAGACGTTACGAAAAAAATTTACCTAAAATAAATAGACAACACTTGTCTATATTATTTAATGAAACGTATATATATATATATATATATATATATATATATATATATATATATATATATATATATATTCATTTCACCCCAAGCAAGGCTGGAATCCACTGGAACGCAAAGGGTTACAGAAGATTTGGAGCCAGATCAGATAGGAGTGATAGAGGAAAGGATGAGGAAAAGGATAGTGGATAGATCAAGTCAACTGGAGATGTCGATTGACATTACATTTGAATAGTTGGAGATTATAGCTCTCAGGGAAAATGGAATAGGGGAAGGAAGTTCCACAGGCGAGAGGTGCGAGATATGAAGCTATTGGAGTAGAAGAGACGGCTACATTTAAGAGTTTCGACAGTGAAAGGTTAGAAAGTCTAAATTACTGTTTATAAACAACAAATCACCAATGATCTTTCTCGAACGATCCTATGATGAAATATTATAGCAAGCACGTCAGATCAATTGACGGTTCCGCATAGGACACAGGTTCGATTCCTGTGGGAGAATGCGTATTTTGTGTCTGTGTATATATATATATATATATATATATATATATATACATATATATATATATATATATATATATATATATATGTATTTCATAAACGTTACTTTTAAAAGCTTTTGAGTTGCTATCACTTGTTTTTCTTTCATTGAGCATATATTAATAACAAGCCGAAATTAAGATATATATATCTATATATCTATATCTATCTATCTATCTATCTATCTATATATATATATTATATAAGTTATGAAAAATTTGGTAATCCGTATGGGTAGTTCCAAGGAGGATGAAATCCTGAGAGCTCAATGTAAATCCAGAGCTAATGATTTAAAGAAAAACAGACCACTTTAAGGCTCCATTGTAATAGTTTATTTCACCAGAGCCCTTTTAAGGGACGCTGGATCACCAGATAACACTTCCAAAAATTAAAACGAAAGATCTTTCGTTTCAATTTTTGGAAGTGTTATCTGATGATCCAGCGTCCCTTAAAAGTGGTCTGTTTTTTTTTTAAATATATGTATTTTCTTTAAATATATATATTTTCTTTAAATATATATATATTTTCTTTCAATATATATATATATATATATATATATATATATATATATATATTCAGAGAAAGTAAAAAAAACGTACAATGATTACGCGTTTCATCTTCGTTAAATAGGTTTCATCGGAGCAGATTTACAGAATGTGTCTGTCTGTGTGTGTGTGAGTGAGTATGTGATCCAATATTAGCATACACACACATTTACACACGCAGTCACATCCATACGCATTAATATATATATAAAAAAAACAGATTGTCGCTACGTAACTATCTATCTAGCTCTCTATGTATCTATCTATTTATCTAATTCTTGGATCTCTCTCTCTCTCTCTCACACACACTCTCTCTCTCTCTCTCTCTCTATCTATCTATTTAATTCTGGGATTTATCTATCTATCTATCTATCTATCAATTTAATCATATAAAACCAATCTTTCAAATTTGTACATATTTGCGTGTGTGTCAGGAATTTTGATGTGTTTTGTTGAACTCTAATTCCCTAGTGTCTACCATGGCGTTAAGATTGTTCTCCGCCAGGAGTCTAAAAATGGGATAGCATTTATTTTCAACATTCGAAACTAACCCTATGTCAAGGAGTCAGATAAGAAAATACCTTAACAGACTGGCAAGCAGAAGTTAGATTGATAGGTAAATTGATAGGGAAGAAAGAATGATGAACACACACACACGCACACACACACACATATATATATGTATGTTGATCATTCTGTCTGTTAATCTCTGTTCTTCCCTATCTATCTATCTATTATCTCTCTCACTCTCTCTCTCTTTCTATATATATATATAGAGAGAGATAGATAAATAGATAGATAGATAGATAGATATTGATATTGAAACGACGGAGATAGATAATGAAAGAGAGAAATAAGAAGAGAATATATATATTAGGTTGGTGCAAAAATAATGTCGTTTTCTCACATATGTTACTATGTGAGAAAGCGACATTATTTTTGCACCAACCTAATATATATATATATATATATATATATATATATATATATATATATAGAGAGAGAGAGAGAGAGAGAGAGACTGACAGACAGACAGACAGACAGAGACAGACATGAAGAAATTATAGATAGATAGATAGATAGATAGATAGATAGATAGATATGAAGACACTGTGAATGTAGATAGATCTATATACACTATGATAGTATATAGATAGATAAATAGAAAGATAGATAGATAGATAGATAGATAGATAGATAGATAGATAGATAGATATGAAGACACTGTGAATGTAGATAGATCTATATACACTATGATAGATAGATATATAGATAGATAAATAGAAAGATAGATAGATAGATAGATAGATAGATAGATAGATAGATAGATAGATATGAAGACACTGTGAATGTAGATAGATCTATATACACTATGATAGATAGATATATAGATAGATAGATAGATAGACTGAGCGTCTAAAAGATGCTGGTCGAATGTTTATTTATTTATTTTGTAAGACAAGGTGTACGAACGTTGATGGCCGGGAAACAGGATTTAGTCGAGGAAAGAAGTGAAACGTATAGCAAATACAGACTACTGGGTGAAAAAATAAAAGTTGTATGTAAAGGTAGGTAGGCCGACAGGCAGATAGGTCGGTAGGTAGGTAAAAGCTAGGTCGGAATGGGACGGGGGCTCGACGGACAGGTATGTCAGGTATGTAATGTTGACACCAAACGATGAACATCTCCCCGCCAGTCCAGCTAAGACTAAACACTTGATGAATACCGCCACCCCCCGCCTGGCGCAGAGCCAAAACCATTACGAGCCCCCACCCCTTAGAAAATTTCAGTCTGAAACCCAGTAACCACCCAGCCTACCCCATGGTTTCACAACGACGACTACGACGACGACGACCACCACCACCACCACCACGACAACCATGACAAACGTCTCCTCGGAGAGTTGCGGATCAGGATTTTTAACATCTATTTCGTTTTTACATTCATATATATATATATATATATATATATATATATATATATATATATATATATATATATATATATATATATATATATATATATATATATATATTGTCTTTTCAGATTGTTTCGTGCTTTGTGCTCTCTTCCTTTCTTTTTTTTTTACTCTCCGTGACGAAGAAGGACACAGATGCTAAGCCAGGGAACGTCAGTCGACCAGTCTATCTATCTATCTATCTATCTATCTATCTATCTATCTATCTGTTTCAGCCTTTTCAAATCTATCTATCTCAATCGCTTCATATCTATCTACATTCACAGTCTCTTCATATCTATCTATCTATCTATCTATCTATCTATCTATCTATCAAGCACAGTTTGTTCGTATCTATTTATCTTTCTATCAAACAGTTTGTATCTATCTATCTATCTATCTATCTATCTATCTATCTATCTGTTTCAGCCTTTTCAAATCTATCTATCGCAATCGCTTCACATCTATGTACATTCACAGTCTCTTCATATCTATCTATCGAGCACAGTTCATATCTATCTATCTATCTATCTATCTATCTATCTATCTATTTCAGCCTTTTCAAATCTATCTATCGCAATCGCTTCATATCTATCTATCTATCTATCTATCTATGAAGCACAGTTTGTTCGTATGTATGTATCTTTCTATCAAACACAGTTTGTTTGTATCTATCTATCTATCTATCTATCTATCAAGCACAGTTTCTATCTATCTATTTATCTATCAAGTACAGTTTCTATCTATCTATCTATCTATCAAACGCAGTTTGTTTCTATGTCTATCTTTCTATCAAACACAGTTTGTTTGTATCTATCTATCTATCTATCTATCTATCTATCTATCTATCTCGGAGTATTCGATCCTACCAGTCTATTTACTATATTTGTTAAGGACATTCACTCTATTCACGATATCGTAATCATTCAAATTCTGCTTGGATTGTTTAAAAGTAGAATTACAGTTTATGTTACTGCACTCCTTTTTTCTCCCAGCAAAAGGAAAAAATAATCTAAGAATGCCGCCATAACAACGTAAAAAATGAATTCAACTTTCAATGTCTGTCATATTGTATGGAACATGTTTGAATGAAAGCTTGCTTCCCAAATATACATTAATATATATAAATAAAAAGACAAGAGAAAAAAAAAACTATTCCCAGCCTACGACTTTCATCCTCTGGTTTTCCTTCTTGTTTTTCTATTCATATACAAGCAGCCATATCTAGTTGGTCGGTCAGAAAAAGCGTTCAATTAAAATGAATCAAAAACAGCATCAAGTTTAGATGTAACAGAGTCTATCTTCTTCAATTACTTTAATGTACTTTCTTTAAAAACATTTTGAATTAATGCAGTTACTGATATAACAGAAGAAATCTGTATTTATTCAATTGAAGTGATAAACATAAGGTATGCTAAAATCAACACGTGTATTAATTCACACTAATACAAATATATATCTTTTATACATTCTTCTAGTTGTTTTACATGGTTTAGATCGTATGACATGGACTTAAAAATATAAGGTATGCTAAAATCAACAAGATTATTAATCCACACTAAAAAAGATATATCTTATATACATCATATATATATATATCAGAATCTGATAAACAAACTGAAAATAACCAATCTTAACCAAATGTAACCAATTTGCCTCTACTCTTCGATATCAACCGTACTAAATTCTTGGAAAGTATTTGAGTATTATAGGATACTAGCAACCATATCCAGTTGGTTGATCAAAAAAGCGTTCAATTAAAATGGAGTAAAAACAGCATCATGTTTAGATGTAACAGAGTCTATCTTCTTCAATTACTTTAAAGTAGTTTCATTAAAAAAACATTTTGAATTAATGCAATTACTGATATAACAAAAGTAGTCTGTATTTATTCAATCGAAGTTAGCCTAGGACATGAAGGGATAAAACAGGCAACATGGAGACCCACTTCAGACCAAAATTAATTTGGAGTTTTTGAAATTCATTTTGTCACTGTGCTATCAGCGATGTAAAAGAGGATGCATTTGTAAAGCAATTGTTAAGTTTGATGAAAATTGGTTGAAAGATCAACGAAAAATAAGAAAGAAACCAGTAAGAATTGCCATTTTTCGGTATTTACGCAGGTTCAAAATTCCAATCGCCTGAAGAAGGCTAGAGCGTACAGCAACCGAAACGTCATGAACAGTGCAATGAAAATGTGGATAACAGTCCGAATAATACAAATAATGCAAGTAATCATAATACTTTATTTCAGAGCTCCAATCACCTGAAGAAGGGCGGAGCGTACAACGACCGAAATGTTGTGAATATGGCAATGAAGATTTGGACAACAGTCCGAATAATGTCAATAATAAATAAGTAATCGTAATACCTCATCTCAGAGATCAAATCACCTGAAGAAGGCCGGAGATATGCCGAGAGCAAGTGAAGAGAGATATGTTGTTTATTTACAATAAATTTATGCGAAAAGAAGAGACGGGCGTATTGTTTTTGGCGCCTAATAGAAAAAAATAAAAAATTAGAAAACGTATCTATGAAAATGGGACTTACTCTATATAAGCCGATGTTATATATAAGATTAGTGTTTTGACGTTTTGTAAAATATTTCATTTCCTGTATTGTTGTTTAATGACCTTTTTGCTAAAAAAATACTGAAGTAGAGTTTAATTCAGTTTATTTTTTTAAATGTCACCCCAAAACTAAATTTCTAAAATTGTATACATCTTCAGTAGTACCATGACTTTCTTGACCTTTCTACAACTTTCTGAAACGGTCTAGAACTTCCTGGAGCCTTGAATAACTTATTTTTTTTAATTATTTTTAAGTGTGTATGTTATACTATGGCTATAAATTGTTAAATTCGTTAAAAGTACTCTCCTATTTACATAATTAGCAAATAGCAAAATAAAACTTCTGAAATATGTTGATTCTTTATCCTTATTTCGTAGCCTTTAAAGTAAGTAATTATTTTAGCCATAAATCAGGTAATGGAAGTGTTGGAAGATTGTATTGCGGCAGATTTTCGTGTTGAAAAGGTGTGTCATAAAATGCAACGTTCGAAGTCCCGGATTCTATGTATATTCGAACACCGATCATTAAGAGATACATAATAATTTCAACAATCTGATCGATCTTTCCAGCAATAGCTTTTTCTGCATTTTTTTATGAGGAGCTAATCTCGACAAGTTTCATATTTCAGTTGTTTTTAAACTTTATTATAAAATTAAAGACATTTAACGTACACAATTCTAAAGTTAGAGAAATAAACAGTTTTATAAAAAGAAAAAAAAAACTGTTATATTTCTGTATACTGGTCAATTTTTTTTTAAGTAATTTCTAGAAAATGTTTAACCTCTAAGGCATGAACTCGAACACGAGCCGATATTTTTTTTTTTAAATTCTCATTTTCAACTTCAAGATTTTTGCCGAATTGAAAATTAACCGCCGTCATTTTTGGCGTAAATAAACTATGAAATCCATTTTGAAAATTAGTTTATAATTTTTTTTCTTTATTAAAGAGGTTTTCAGTTTTAAAAGAAAACTCCTTGCTTTTTTTTTCCAATTTGTCTCAAAGATCAAACGGATACCACCTGATTACTGCGATAACCCCGAGGAATATCAGACCAAAATCCAAGTGAATCAAAGATAGTTACTTGGGATTTTTTTGTGTTTTGAACTTAAAAAAAAGCTATATTATATGACGCATTCGTGGAGGAAGGGGCTTATTCTACAAAAAAAAAAAAAAAAAAAAATCGAAAATTGCTTTTTTCACTGCAAATTATTCATTATATCATATCCAAGTATTTTACAAAAAAAATAGAGCCGATTACACAATATTTCAAGCTCAATTTAGGATTGTAGTTTCTAACCATGCAATGAGATAAGGTAACATAAACTGTAGATTTGTCTACGGAATACCATTACATTATTGTGACAAGGTATGTCTCAATGGCTGTTGTAATGCGTCTAGTGTGGTAGTCTATAGTGGTAGTGCTTGTCGCTTCTCGCTTTCGGTTACCACCGCTGGCTAGCAGCAATGCGAAAAGGGGAGCCGAGTGCGTAAGTATTGCCCTGCCAATATATAGCCTCTCCATCAGCAAGCCCTATGTAGTGCCTCCTCGTGGCGACACATGGTAACCGAGCACCTTGCGGACTCGGGATAAACTAGAGAGGACAGGGGAGAAGTTTAGCCCCCTTAACATGCGGCATGAAGGCCCACCGGTGTGTGGATACGCCCTGGTGCACATGAACCAAACCCCAGCTATGGGTTAAATAGCTTCACTGCCTTGTGGAAATCTTCGGGAGAAGAAAAGGCTAAGGAGTAAACCGTGCACAAATGCGGATTGGAGCCCCTAAGGCGAATGGACGGCACTTTGTGCTACCTTCCGACAACTCCTGCAGCCGCGCTGGTACCAAACTGTATTGGTTTATCCCCTGCTTTGGACTCTGCTAGCAAGGCCGAGAGGGGGAACTAGACGTCCGGTACCCCCTAGATCTCCGTATATCCCGCCCGATGTCTCTTGAGATGGACGGATGCCGACGACGATATATATATATATATATATATATATATATATATATATGATAAAAATATAGTTGGCAAAGATATGACTCCAATTTTTCTCCCTACCACCTACCTATGGGTAAATAGCAGGACAGACTGAGTTCTATAGCCTTGGATGGCAACTGGTCTAGGAGAAGGAAACCTCTGAATTCAAACCCATAGTGGAGCCCCTAAGGAGGATAGACGGCACTTTGTGCTACCTTCCGGCAACTCCTGCAGCCGCGTTGGTACCAAACTGTATTGGTTTATACTCTCCTTTGGACTCTGCTAGCAAGGCCGAGAGGGGGCACTAGACGTCCTGGCAGCCCTCGTTCTCCATAAATCCCGCCCAGGCTTGTAGCGCACTGGAGAGGACACTCCAGCGACGTCGCAAGACATCGGCAAAACACGTGAAGTGACAGTCACCGGTCAAAAACCCAACCCGATTGGCGTAGGCTACGGGCGCCTGGGGTCACCTCCGTCGGTGGGATAGATCATCGCGTCTCACAGGACAGCTACCGCCCGCTTCAAGCTGGGCAGCCCCCAGTCAGTAAGGTGCTGTCCCGCCACAGCTTGCCTGCTCTACTGGGTGTGTAGGGCTCAGGTACTGATCCTTCTGACAGGCAAGCTTTAAATCCCGGACCAAGCAGAAATGAAACACGAAGACTCCAGCTCTTCGATTTAAAAAAAAAAGCGCTACTCCATCGTCTCCCGCGACGGACGGATGCCGAACGAACGAATTCGTATATGATAAAATCTAATTTTCGGTTTGGGTGTGACCTTTTTCAAGAACTATATGACTTTTTTCTTACTTTTTAACAAAAGTTAACCGATTTCTGATACAGGAACATAGTGTTACAAAACCGTTATAATCTATAAGATATATTTTTGGAACCTCTTTCTGTCTTACGGATAACTAATGCCTCTAGTCGACTTTAGAGAATAGAATAAAGTAACACTTTCTTTTCACGTTCCCAGCATCTCCTTATATGTAATTCTTACAATACTTACCTTTTAATACAATAACTTTATTACCAAATTTGTTATTACTACCCTGGAATAGCCATAGACAATTTCAGGACGTATTTTTTTTTTTTTTTTCGAATCAAGTCATTGCGAATGCTTAAAATGAATGCTGTATGACATTTGTGAATTTCATACACCTATTATTCTTATGTTATTAGTAGCATTTTGATTATGATGCAATGATCGGTATGTAGTCAAAATATTAGATAAGAGACAAGTTGACCTACGAGATAGTGTTGTGTCTGTTGGACCAATGTATGAATTTATTGCTCTTTTTTTTTTTTTTTTTTTTTTTTTTATTGGTATTAAATTTGCAATCTCCCAGATTCGTATGCAATATAGAAAACATTGTTCATAAGATTACTAACAGGAAATAGCTTAAAGTAGCTTGCATATGACAAGATTCTAAGCTGGTAAAAACAATTACGTTGACAGCCAGATGACATTACATGCCACGGTTCTCCTTTAACCACAGAAGATAAGGGGCGTTCAATTTGGACACTAGTTAGATGGGTGACCGATTAGGATACTAATTACTTAAAGCGACTTGTGGCTTTTGCGAAAACCAGGTGAAGATTCGCAAATAAATGTAACTAAATTAAACAAAGGGTTCTCTGGTAAACAAAGTTAAGCTACGTCGAGGCTGGCTAATTTTTGGATGGGTAACTTTTTCGGAATATCAGTGATAATTTACTGGTCACCTGGTGTATACGAAGCAAAGCGTTGACAGAAAGCTGAACGAATGACACTATTAGTAGAACCACACAAATATTTTTTACAATGCTGTTCACACCGTACAAGGCACAAGAGCCACTCGAGGTAGAAAGTTAAAGTTTAAGTATATGATAAATCCTGATTTATTATGGGTAGAAAAATACTCATGGTTTTATTTATTCATTTATTTATTTATTTATTATTATTATTATTATTATTATTATTATTATTATTATTATTATTTTCTTTGATTTCTGGTGTGTACTAATTTTTTCCGGGTCCCAACCAGAAAGCTAAGATCAGAAATGGACTCATAAAATTTTCCAGTGAGCAATTAAAAAATACAACAAAAAACGTATTTTACAGAGATAAAGCCCTTCGTAAAGTGTGGGCTGTATTCCTGAAAAGAATTTTTTGTATTTCTTTAAGGCATGGACTTCCAGGAATCCCTTCGGTGAGTCTACTGGAATCTTTTCCAACCAATCCGAGGGCCCCAACTACAACAGGAATAGTTGATCTCATGTGCCACATTTTTGAGATTTCGATTTCAAGGTCCTTGTATTTTGATAGCCTTTTGAAGATATTATTATTATTATTATTATTATTATTATTATTATTATTATTATTTCCTTTGATTTCTGTTGTATACACATTTCCTTCCGGATCCCAACCAGAGACCTAAGGTCAGAAATGGCCTCATGACATTTTCACTGAGCACTTTAAAAAAATCTCACATATTTTACATAGATAAACGCCCTTCGTAAGGCGTGGGCTGTACATGTCAGAACAATTTTTGTATTTCTTTAAGGCATGGGCTTCCTGGAATCCCTTCAATTAATCTACTGGAATCTTTTCCAACCAATCCGAGGGCTCCAACTACAACAAGGATTGTTGATGTTCCCGAGTGCCACATTTTTTAGATTTCTATTTCAAGGTCCTTGTATTTTGAAGATCTTCAAAGATACATTGCAGTCTGCAGGGACTGCCATATCAATAAGGAGGCACTTTTTTTGTTGTTTACGGTCTCTAATAACGATGTCAGGGCGATTAACTTTGATTAATCTGTCTTTGTGTATTGTGTAATCCCATAAAATTGTTACAGGTCCTATCTTAGTAACAGAGTCTGGGTGGTATTCATACTTATTATTATTATTATTATTATTATTATTATTATTATTATTATTATTATTATTATTATTTTATTTATTTATTTGTTATCCACTATGGACTTTTCAAGCCGAACGGAGAAAAATCCTCCCTACGACATCTGTACTCCAGCAAGGTCTGTTATCAAATATTCAAATGAAATGCTTTTGCGCTGCATGTTTATATGGTTTGGTTATGGTTTGGGAAGTGTTCCATCCTCACTAGGCGCTCCCCACCTTCGGCCTTGCGCCACACCTAAACATTCGCGTAGTAAATCAGTAAATTGTTGCGAGGAAATGTCCTGAATACTTTATGAAAGGGGTAGCTGGAATAACGATGTCCCGGGTGGAATTTTCTACCCCCGGTCAAATATAATCATCCGACCAGTCTAATTGTAACTCAATGGTATTCAGTTTCCAGATTTCAAAATAGAAGGATCTAGGATCTTTTTATCAGATTTCATATTCTCCGTAAAGTTAGAACAGGCCATCAAAGAAGTCAGGTGCATCAGTGGGTTGGCATGGGATTACCCGCTGTCACCGAATGATGATGTACATAACCTAACACCTGCATCCGGTGTTGCAAGGGTGGAAAGAAGAATATTGGCGTTATAGGCCACAGGGAAGATTTAAACATCAGTCATATCACTATTTTTATTTGCTTTATCAGGCATATGGCCAGAATTTACTTTGAAAGAGTGATCTTTCTAAGCGGTTACCCGTTTAACTATTGGCCAATTTTGACGTTGCTTAACTTGTTCGATCAGAAGAGAAACTTTGGTATGGTTTCATCATCAGCTTCATCAGAACTTTTTTTTATTCAATTTATATTGCTTTGCACAAAGACACAGGTTTCTCATAAATAACTGATCATCTTAAGCGGTTACCCATCTAATTATTGATCATTTTTAACGTTGTTTAACTTAACCAGAAAGGAATGTTTACTTTTAGCATGTTTTGACCATCAGCTTTATCAGAATTTTTTTTTATTCACCTTATATTACGTCGTACAAGACCGCTGGTTTGATATACAATCTTATCTTCTTAATCGGTCACACATCTAATTAGTAATCATGTAAGACGTTGCTTACCTTAGAAGATCAGCTTTTATCATAGTGTGAAATTCGGCATTATCACTTTCTTATTTACTTTGTATTGCCTTGTCTTTTAGAAAGCCACAAGTTTATTTAGACAAATAATATTTCTAAGCGGTCACCCATGTAATTATTGATCATGTAAGACGTTGCTTACCTTAGAAGATCAGCTTTTATCATAGTGTGAAATTCGGCATTATCACTTTCTTATTTACTTTGTATTGCCTTGTCTTTTAGAAAGCCACAAGTTTATTTAGACAAATAATATTTCTAAGCGGTCACCCATGTAATTATTGATCATGTAAGACGTTGCTTACCTTAGAAGATCAGCTTTTATCATAGTGTGAAATTCGGCATTATCACTTTCTTATTTACTTTGTATTGCCTTGTCTTTTAGAAAGCCACAAGTTTATTTAGACAAATAATATTTCTAAGCGGTCACCCATGTAATTATTGATCATGTAAGACGTTGCTTACCTTAGAAGATCAGCTTTTATCATAGTGTGAAATTCGGCATTATCACTTTCTTATTTACTTTGTATTGCCTTGTCTTTTAGAAAGCCACAAGTTTATTTAGACAAATAATATTTCTAAGCGGTCACCCATGTAATTATTGATCATGTAAGACGTTGCTTACCTTAGAAGATCAGCTTTTATCATAGTGTGAAATTCGGCATTATCACTTTCTTATTTACTTTGTATTGCCTTGTCTTTTAGAAAGCCACAAGTTTATTTAGACAAATAATATTTCTAAGCGGTCACCCATGTAATTATTGATCATGTAAGACGTTGCTTACCTTAGAAGATCAGCTTTTATCATAGTGTGAAATTCGGCATTATCACTTTCTTATTTACTTTGTATTGCCTTGTCTTTTAGAAAGCCACAAGTTTATTTAGACAAATAATATTTCTAAGCGGTCACCCATGTAATTATTGATCATGTAAGACGTTGCTTACCTTAGAAGATCAGCTTTTATCATAGTGTGAAATTCGGCATTATCACTTTCTTATTTACTTTGTATTGCCTTGTCTTTTAGAAAGCCACAAGTTTATTTAGACAAATAATATTTCTAAGCGGTCACCCATGTAATTATTGATCATGTAAGACGTTGCTTACCTTAGAAGATCAGCTTTTATCATAGTGTGAAATTCGGCATTATCACTTTCTTATTTACTTTGTATTGCCTTGTCTTTTAGAAAGCCACAAGTTTATTTAGACAAATAATATTTCTAAGCGGTCACCCATGTAATTATTGATCATGTAAGACGTTGCTTACCTTAGAAGATCAGCTTTTATCATAGTGTGAAATTCGGCATTATCACTTTCTTATTTACTTTGTATTGCCTTGTCTTTTAGAAAGCCACAAGTTTATTTAGACAAATAATATTTCTAAGCGGTCACCCATGTAATTATTGATCATGTAAGACGTTGCTTACCTTAGAAGATCAGCTTTTATCATAGTGTGAAATTCGGCATTATCACTTTCTTATTTACTTTGTATTGCCTTGTCTTTTAGAAAGCCACAAGTTTATTTAGACAAATAATATTTCTAAGCGGTCACCCATGTAATTATTGATCATGTAAGACGTTGCTTACCTTAGAAGATCAGCTTTTATCATAGTGTGAAATTCGGCATTATCACTTTCTTATTTACTTTGTATTGCCTTGTCTTTTAGAAAGCCACAAGTTTATTTAGACAAATAATATTTCTAAGCGGTCACCCATGTAATTATTGATCATGTAAGACGTTGCTTACCTTAGAAGATCAGCTTTTATCATAGTGTGAAATTCGGCATTATCACTTTCTTATTTACTTTGTATTGCCTTGTCTTTTAGAAAGCCACAAGTTTATTTAGACAAATAATATTTCTAAGCGGTCACCCATGTAATTATTGATCATGTAAGACGTTGCTTACCTTAGAAGATCAGCTTTTATCATAGTGTGAAATTCGGCATTATCACTTTCTTATTTACTTTGTATTGCCTTGTCTTTTAGAAAGCCACAAGTTTATTTAGACAAATAATATTTCTAAGCGGTCACCCATGTAATTATTGATCATGTAAGACGTTGCTTACCTTTGAAGATCAGTAAATCAAAACTCAACTCACCCGCAAAATAAGTCGTCCTTTTTTGCTAAAGCACATAAATTTATTTTCTTTCCCAAGTATCCGTATTATGCCGTAGGGGCCATACTGTATCGTGATGTTTGCTAAAAATAGACAAAAAAAATATTAGAACAAAGAAAAAACATGATGAAACAAGGAAGTTTAACAGAGTGAGCAATACAAATCCAAAATTATATACACCTATGTTTTACAGATTATTCATAGTCCTTTAATAAAGTACGCCAGAGAGAACTTCTGGAATTGCTCAGCAACCTTGACATCTAAAGGAAGGATATTAGAATAATCTATGACCTATATTGGCAGCAAACCTTCTGCATAAGAATAGAAAACGAATTCAGTAAATATACAAAAATAAAAAGGGCTGTAAGGCAAGGATGAGTCGTCTCACCGGACTTATTAAACATAATTGAAATTAGAATTTCTACCAGGATTCATTATTGGCGGCCACAATCTTAACAACATAAGATATAAAGATGACACAGTGTTGATAGCAGATATAAAAAGGAAACTACAGGGACTCCTACAGAAGGTAGTGAAGGAAAGCAAGAAGAAAGGACTAAACATCAACTGCAAGAAAACAGAATGCATATTTGTTAGCAAAAGGGACAGCCGAACAGGCAAATTACAAATTGGGGTTAACAAAATCAAGCAAGTACAACAATTTAAATATCTGGGAAGTGTTTTAGCAGCGGACGAAAATTGTGACATTGAAATCCGAAGACACATTGGGATGCCAATGAGGCCTTCCAGAAGCTAAGCAAAGAATTAAGAAACAGGAAATTTTCGTCAGAGACAAAGAAAAGTATGCTAAACTGTTTATGTGATACCAATCCTTCTATATGGCAGTGAATATTGGACCATTATCTCACAGATGCAGAGGAGACTTGAGGTAACATAAATGGATGGTGGAACTGGGTTTAGGAGAGATAGCAAAAAGACAACATATATTAAGTGCTACAAAGGAGAGGAAATTGTGCAGAGTCAACTTACCGAAGGGATACGGTACACAGAAGAAGAAGAATGAGCTTGAGTAAATGAATGGGGAACCAAGGTTTAGGAAAGATAACAAAAAGGCAGTATTTATTATGACCTACAAAAGACAGGAAATTGTGGAGAGCCATCATCGCCAACACTCTGAAGGGACACAGTACATAGAAGAAGAAAAAGAGGCGTCTTGACATATTTGGAAAGGATATTAGAATAATCTAAAACCTGCACACAGATAGAAAATGAGTTCAGTAAATATTCAAAAATAGAAGGGGGTGTAAGACAAAGGTGGGCCTTCTCACCAGACTTATTCAACCTATACGCTGGAGTGATTCCGAGAGAACTACTAGGATTCATTATTGGCGGCCACAATCTTAACAACATAAGATATGCAGATCATTCAGTGTTTAAGGCAGAGACAGAAAGGAAACTACAAGAACTCCGACAGAATGTAGTGAAGGAAAGCGAGAAGAAAGGACTAAATATCAACTGCAAAAGGACAGTATTCATGGTCGTTAGCAAAAGGGGATGCCCAATATGCAAATTACAAATTGGGGATACCAAAATCAAAAAAAATCTACAACAATTTAAATGTATGGGAGGTGTTTTAATAGAGGGTGTAAAATGAAAATCCGCGGGGTGCATCGGGATAGCGAAAGGTGCCTTCCAAAAAGCCAAGCAAAGTATTAAGAAACAGGAAAATTTCGTTACAAACGACGAAATTAGTACTGAACTGTTACATAATATCTCATTACAGATGAAGAGACACGAGGCTACAAAAATGTGGTGCTACAGAAGGATGCTGAGAATACCACAGCCTCAACATGTAAGCAACAATGAAGTTATAAAGAACTTATACAGAAAAGATAACTGCTAACCATGAACTTGCGAAGGTCAAGATTATAGTGATCGGGAAAAAAGAATGTATTCTTAGGAAAACGTTATCCAAGTGGAACTTACTTCTTATTAATAGAATTTAAGGGAGCAATGGGCAGGATTCATTCCTGTGGATGCATCATGGAGGATCCCAGTTGTAAAGGTTAGGGCTGAGCGGGATCAAGGAATATAGCTCATCACAACATATGCCATGGAAATAGCGAGAAGGCTCGCGACTTTTTGTTTGTGGGAAAGGGGTTGCAGGGTGGGAAATAATTCATCACCTACACACTTCCATTGATGCTTTTGACTTCTATCAATTCTGGAAAGTGAGGATTGTGCAGCTCCAGACTAAATATGGCAGCAACGCTCCATTTTTGGCCTGATGTGACTCTTGTAAAGATGAAGCATGGAAGAAGGGCTCTATCAAGGCTGGAAAGTGAAGATTGTGCAGCTGCAAACCAGATATGACAGCAATACTTGGAACGGTTAATTTCATTTTGCATACATCCTTGTGCAAATTAATTGAAAGAACCGCTTTAGTTTCCTTTCTTTCACCATAAGGTCAGTTTTAAAATCAATGGAGTCACAGGGTGTAATCAGTTTCTATCTTTCCTCAGATTAGGTCATTTGCAGGGGTGTGAATCTATTTTCGGGGTGTATGATGAAATTTGTTTGGCCTTAAAAAATATATCATCCGTGATTGCATCAAATTTTTTATCACACCAAGAAACTATTGTCTCGACTTTCGATTAGTTGTCCTGCAGTCTGCGATGGACGTTACTCCAAGGAAGCGTACGGAAATTGTAACGCTGCAAGAACACACTGGCCAGTGGGCAAATCAAAGTACTATAGATTGGCTCGGAAACTTTCCTGATTTATATCCAATCGAGAATCTGTGGTTATTCTACAAAAGAACGATTTTGTGGAATGGACATACGAAGTACTAATATGTGTTTACTGGGTTATGTTTCATTGGGAAAATACGAAAAAAAGAAACAATCAATAATAACGGAATTATTCGTTTTGTTTTCAATTAATTTGCAGAAGGGTGTATGTCTGTCTTGATGTTGGGATAAGAAAACAAAAAAGCTTCTTTTTTTTTTTGAGGATGTTCGGGACCAGTGGAAACAAATTATCATTGCGAACGTAGACTCCGCCCATAAATATTTTCACCTAAAACCTGTTTGATATTCTAGCAAGCTTGCTAGCTAGCTATTTGTTTTTCTCCAGAGTGTCCATAAAAGCCAGTCTTTTTTATTTTATTTTTTTTTAATGAACTATGATTAAATAATAAAAAAAGATATTAATGAAATACTGAATAGCAAGTTACTTATTAAAATTATTCAGTTTTCCTGTCCATTTTCAGTCATTCAGGGATTCGTTCAGGGCTTCACTTGCAATTCACTTCCAAATGTGCTGGTCAAACTCTCTGCCTCCGGGAGAGAGGATCCCCAGATGAGGCTATGTCGAAAGACACAATCTTGTATCAGGAGACAATTACACGACCACGTTTTTACGGGCTCTACAGGGAATTTTTAGCCGAGTCTACGGGTTCGGATACCCGACTATGATTTCGGCCTTGTGCCACATCTGACTGCGTGCGGCGGTTAGTGAATATCTTCAGCCGTTTAGCAGCATTTTAAACAGAACTTTTAAATATGCAACTTAAAGTCATATCACTTTGAAACACCAGTTAAGCAACACCGAGCCCGGTCAGTACCTAGAAGGGTAACCGTTTGGGAATACATGTGCTGTAAACTTAAATGTTCGTGTGATATGTCTTACATCCATTTTACGTTTAAACACCGGTTCTCGTTCGACTAGCGAAGTTAAGCAACGTCAAGCCCGGTCAGTACCTAAGAGGGTGACAGTTTGGGAATACCATGTGCTGTAAACTTAAATGTTCGGGTGATATTGCTTATAGTCATATCACGTTTAAAGACCGGTTCTCGTACGGCTACCGAAGTTAAGCAACGTCAAGCCCGGTCAGTAACTAGACGGGTGACAGTTTGGGAATATCATGTGCTGTAAACTTAAATGTTCGGTTGATATTGCTTATAGTCATATCACGTTTAAAGACCGTTTCTCGTACGACTACCGAAGTTAAGCAACGTCAAGCCCGGTCAATAACTAGACGGGTGACCGCTTGAGAATATCAGATAATGTAAGCATGGATATACCAAGTTGCAGCCGGGTTCGTTATCTTCACTTAAGCGCAAATGCTCCTGGGGAAGCTATGAATCCACACCTTCTCCCCAAGGTAAGGGTTAATTAGTAGGTCTTGTATCAGTAAATCGGCTGTAGATTGGGTTAATGCTTACTGGCTCGAATTGGGGAGCCTGGGTTGAGTTTATTTACATTGACTAACATCCAAATACCCTTGGGAAAGGTATAATTCTTTTAGGGGTAAATACGAGAATATACCGGGTTCTAAAGCGTTGGGTGGCAACTGATCTAAGAGAAGGAGGACTCTGAATTTGAAACCTCAAACTACGGGTTAAATAAACTCACTAACCCGCAATTGGCGCAGCATGTGGGGGACAGTTACGTCCCTAAAGACATGGTTAATCGGAATCGGGTTTTTACAACAGGAATGGCTTAACTCTGGATTTTGATTTGGAATTTTTATCAGTAAAAGATTATCTTCAAAATTTTTTTACAATCTAAAAATATTTTAGTCGTTTTCCCCACTAGAAAGAGATGGGACACAAGGTCCTTTTTAGGTGGAGACCCGAGCGCGTACACCTGGGTAAGGGACAAAAATTGCCCACAGCACTCGCAACCGTCGGTTGCGCTAGCCTCGGTGCGAGTACCGATCTCTCTCTCTCTCTCTCTCTGGTGCCATGAGGGCGCGGCCTCGGGCAGCTGTTACCCAGGGCTGTGCACCTCTCAGTATAATTTTCTCAGTTATCAATCTATCCTTTGACAGAGTAGCCCCTGAGCCTACTCTTCCCAAAAACAGAGACGTAACTGAGAGATGATAAGTAATGCGCTGGAAACTCCTCCAGGGAGGAATTTATTTGAAATGACCTAAAAAAATAGGTTGATAAGCCGTAAAATACAATCAATAGAGATTTTCAGTGTTATATATCCTGCTGCTTTCCATTTACATTCACGTAATTTTTTAACTAAATGTTCACACAATACAAGGCTCAAGAAGCACTCAAGGTAGCTCACTAAATGAGTTGTGTTGCATGGACGTAAAAGGCGGAAGTTCAGATTAAGATGATATGTAGGATAGATAAAGGGTTATCATTGACTTGAAGAGATTAAGATCGTAGTGTTCAAGAAAGCATCCTCTCGGGAGTGTGTCCTACAGTTCTCGGGAAGAACTTGAACTTGTTTGTAAGCAATGAAATAGGAAAGGAATGTAGATAGTGCGTATCTGTGTACATGGCATGTCGGGTCCTAGCTGTAAAGGTCTGAAGTGGTGGGACTAAAAAATACAGCCCGTCTGATAGGGTAGCGAGCGGCTTGTGACTATTCATCAGCGGGAAAGGGGCTGGTGGTTGGAAAATATTCCATCACGCACAAAGCCGGATAAACGCTTTGCGCCAAGTTGTAGTTTGATATAATTGGCTGGCTGATCGATTACGAGTATGACCGTCTACGACGGCAGGTATTTAATCCCTACGACAGACGCCGGCTCAGGCACATTTAAATGCATAAGACTGATCAGTACAGCTGAATTAATTAGTCTCTATGAAAGAGAGTGAATAATCAGGCCTGAGGAAAAGTTTTAAACTCTCCGTTACCAAGACTTGGGATTCCATCCATTCCATATTATTCCCAGCAAAGAAATCCAAAGTTAATAGAAATTGGGATCCAACCAGCTACAGGCTTTTACTTCCATGTCTATATATATATATATATATATATATATATATATATATATATATATATATATATAGAGAGAGAGAGAGAGAGAGAGAGAGAGATTCTAATGTTAAAGCAAAAAGATCCTGATAAATTACTAAACCAACATAACGAGATGATTTTTAAATGCAGACATAGAAATCATCTCAATTTAACTCACTACAGACAAAAAAAATCTATATACTCTGAAGATCCAGAGAAAAATAAAATTCTCTGGTGAAATAAATTATAACAAATGGAGCCTTAAAGTGGTCTGTTTTTCTTTAAATTAAATTATTCTCTCTGACTTAACATTGAGCTCTCAGGATTTCATCCTCCTTGGGATAATCCATACGGATTACCAAGATTTTCGTTTGGTTAGAATGTTCGCATTTCCGGGTTCGAATCTCACTATGATCGATTTATTAGGGAGGAGACTCCCTGAGGTTATCGGACAGAAGGGGTCGACTCCAGCGTACGGCTCATTTGAAATGTTGAACCAAGCCTTGTGAGTGAAATTGGGTAGGCAGAACCCTTGAAGGCCGTCGAGAGCTGTACTAGCACGAAGTCACAAGTCATCGTGACCGAGGGCTTGAGCGTGATGGCCTTGTTCAAATTATTGATAACGCGCTCTTTCCCAGGTCTGCTCAGTATAATTGCAGTGTAAACCACAGGCGGGCTCTGTGGGTGTTGAATAAACACAAATGTGCCTGAGCTAGCGTCTGCAATAGGGATTGTTTAACAGCCCTAGTAGACGGATATACTATACTATTTGAACCGTTAAATTTTTGATATTTCATTTTTACTTTGGGCACGGAGCCGTTCGTATTCTGATCATGAGACCCGGGTTCGGATCTCGCCATGGTCCGTCAGGAAGGAGATGATCTGGACAGGTCAATTAAGCGTGCGGCAAAGTTTGCAAAGTGCGTGAAAACGATACGACGGATTGATCCAAACCTTGTGAGTAAAATTGGTGGGAGGGGGGCGTCAATAGCTGATCTAACATGAAGTCAGGGTGGGGACTTGAACGTGATAACCTTGTTTAAATTTATGATCACGCTAGAAAACAAAACTGTAACTAAGGTCTGCTCAGCCTACTTGCAGTATAAACCACAGGTGGGCTTTGTGGGTGTTGAGCAAACACAAATGTACCTGAGCAAGCGTCTGCAATAGGGATTAGCTAGCTGCCCAGGTAGACGTTTATCCTAGAATACGAGCAGCCAGTAATGCATATAGAGATGGAAAGAAATGGACATTGATTGTGCACACAATTCATAAAACATCACGAGCGAATTAACTTAAAAAAAAAAAAAACCCAGCTTCGATGCATTCCCTCCCAAGGCCACTAAGAATCTGAGAAGAATTACTATTAATGAAGAGAGGACAATAAAAGAACTGGAATTAAGAAGTCAGAACATGACGATTGACATTGCATTTCAATTTTTGAAGACCAAAGGCAATAAAGCCACTAGGATGCAAGGGGTTACTGAATGTTAGAGAATATGAGAAAAACTACTATTAATGAGAGAGGACAATAAAAGAACTGGAATTAAGAAGACAGAAGATAACGATTGACATTGCATTTAAATTTTTGAATATCAAAGGCAATAAAGCCATTAGGATGCAAAGGATTACTGAGTGTTAGAGAATATGAGAAAAACTACTGTTAATGAGAGAGGACAATAAAAGAACTGGAATTAAGAAGGCAGAAGATAACGATTGACATTGCATTTAAATTTTTGAAGATCAAAGGCAATAAAGCCATTAGGATGCAAAGGATTACTGAGTGTTAGAGAATACGAGAAAAACTACTATTAATGAGAAAGGACAATAAAAGAACTGGAATTAAGAAGACATTGGATTTAAATTTTTGAAGATCACAGTTAACAGGGAAGCAAGAAGGCGGAAAAGAGTTTCACAAGCGATGAAAGAAACTGTTGGCATATAACTTACGTCTACATTTAGCAATTTCAACTGTAAAATAATGAGGACATGGTGACAATCGACCACATATTGATATCTGACCACCTAAATCGCCAAACCGCAACTCCATTGATTATTATGTGTCGGGCGCAGTTCAGCAAGAAATCAACAAATCTTCTTGTAAGACCAAAAATGAACACAAGTCAAGGAATATGGCAGCATTCAACAAATGAAACAAGGAGACCGTCCAAAAGAGTTGCAGGAGATTCCGAAGTCGTCTGGAGACGGTGGTTGAAGCCAATGCCGATTTTATTGAATAAATTTACTCTTTAGTATTTCAAAATAACATGTGTAATTTTGGTAAATATTTCTGTTAAAATGAAATGTCAGTATTTTTTCATTTTTTCGTAACTGGGAAAATTTAACAACTGCACTCTGAAAATATATATATATATATATATATATATATATATATATATATATATATATATATATATATATCTTTGTATGAGTCGAGACGTTAATTCATTGAATACACATTGTTTGAGTTAACGGCCTTTCTAAAAAAAAAAATGAGTGTGAATAGCGTCTATCGGCTTGGGCAGTCGAGAGACGCAAGAAGTGAGGTTATTCACACTGCTTAAAAAAACGGGGAGTCAACTCAAACAATGTGTATCAAATAAAATAACGTCTAGACATATATGAATACATACATATATATATATATATATATATATATATATATATATATATATATATATATATATATATATATATATATATATATGTACGTCTGTAAATCACCAAAGTATTAAACAGACATTCCCTGTATATCCTTTTGAATAAAACAGGTTTAGACAAAGCATTGCTTCATATATATATATATATATATATATATATATATATATATATATATATATATATATATATATATATATATGTATGTATATGAGGGGACGTACAGACCAATTGATTCACAGCCCAAATTAAATTCTGACGTTTGGTCACTTGGTCAAATTTCTGGGAAGTGGGACATGCCGGGAACTGTTTAGTAATTATATATATATATATATATATATATATATATATATATATATATATATATATATATATATATATATATATAGTATTGGCTGGGACACGTTCATTTAAATTCATGTCGTTGTTGCATTGAAACGTAATATATGTTAATATATGCATAAATCTACGCCCACGCTGATAAGAATTTATAGTTGAGTTAATAAACAACAGTTTTATTGTAAACAGGTTCATCCTTTCGTTGCCTGAATAGAAAATACATAAATACACAGACGAAAGAAGAGAATTGTTAATTTATGCTAATATACAATATTTCAGTCGCTTCATATCTATCTACCTATTTATCTATCTATGACTGTCTATTCATATCTATCTATCTATCTATGA
>OZ010609.1:17106673-17151673 GCA_963932145.1 Acanthosepion lycidas | reverse complement strand
GATGTCTAGACAAACTGATGAGCTGTGAAACAGTCTGTCTGTGGATGACGTTATATATATATATATATATATATATATATACTCCGATTTCTTTTTGAATTTGTAGGTCTAATAAAGTGGATTGTGATAACGATTCCAATGTAATAAATTATAACCATGGAATACTAGGGTTTCAGCCTTTTATATTATATTCTTACTCTGTCCTGGACATTGAGTTCTACCTGGATTCTATCCTCTTGGAAATATATATATATATATATATATATATATATATGTGCGTGTGTGTGTGTTGACAACTAATATTTTCTATCTATCTATCTATCTATCTATCTATCTATCTATCTATCTATCTATCTATCTCTCTCTCTATATATATATATATAACGAAGTCAAATAGAATTGGAACTCGGCTCTCCGATCAATAACTCTGTTACCTTACTTCGGTGATCGTAATGGAACCGATGTTTTAACGTGATATGGCCTTATACCAAAAGAAAAATGATGCTTTAGGCGTAAAATAATTGTGATTGAAATCATTTATATACATCATGTCAGATCATTTGAAAGCGCCTGACCCCTTTCTGTCGCTTTTATTCCTTTCAATTCATTTACCCTCACCAACTTCAGCGTGCTAATCGCTCGAAATCTTAACTCCTTTTCTTTTTTCTATAGACCTTTTTTTTTTTCAAAACGGAAAGAAATGTTTTATCATTATGAGTATTGTATTAAAACAGTAATCTCTATTTTCAATGTTGTTATATATCTTTTCTGTATGGTCGACTTAGTCGCAACTTTTTTTTTCTTTTCCTTTTTGTCCCTCAACAAAATACTTTAGTTAGGTTTTTTTTCCTCTTATCTCTTCTTTTGTGGCTTCTCATCGAGTTTGTAGTTTCTAAATGCTTCGTTAGACGTTATTTATCTATCTCGCAAGCAACAATGGCTCGTGCGCGCGCGCACACACACACGCACACCTCCATATCTTTATATATATATATATATATATATATATATATATATATATATATGTCGTTATGTCCTTTTCATTTCTTCGCTGCTAATTTTCTGTCAGACCCTGGGAAAAATTACAATGAACAGCCACTATAATAGACCCCGAAAACACTATTCACTCTGAGGTTAATTTTTTTTTTTCTGATCCACATTCAACTACTGTAAGGCGCATTTTAGCAAAACCTATGTCCCCCCTCCTTTTATACAGAATCACATCTATATTCACAGAGTTTTTAAAGAAGGAGGTATATTTGAAAAAAAAAATGAGAAGTTATATGAATATAATTTTAAAATATATATTACTATTAATTTCAGTGGGAAATGGCCGTAATCTCCAGTGGATAAAATAAAAAAATCTTCCGTGGATTTCTGTAGTAGATAATTTCAAATGCATTTCTATAATAAAATATTAACAGTATGTTTCACAGACACTTTTGATTTGCAAAAATTTGTCTTCCTGATTACTCTTCTATTGTTCTCGCTCACTTCTTACTTGTATCTTAGTGGGTTTATGCTTTGCTTGGGATGAATTCGATTAAAAAAAAATTGTTGTGGGGACGTCTGAAAACTTTAAATAAATTACATAGATCAAACATTAACTAATTACATCGAATAGTAATAGTAATGGTTATATCAGATACTTCTGTTGGATGGACATTTGCGTCTCGGACAAATGCGTACTAGACAATTGCGTCCGTGGATATTTGCGTTCCAAGACAAATGCATTCCTGGATAATTGCGTACCTATGATCATTTTTTGAAGTTATATTTTTTTTCTTAAGAGTTGCTGATTCCAAACCAACTTTTAATTATTCTAAACAAGCAAAAAGACAGTTAACATGAATTTTGAAAGAAAAAAAAAACATTTTTAAAGAGTTGTTTAATATAGAAATTTACCCACATTACCTTTAATTACTCTAAACAAGCAGATAGGTAGCTACCATAAACAGAAAAAGAGAGAAACATTTATTTTTTAAAAGTAAGAGAAAATGAAGCTAGCAGTTTCCGTTCACTCCAGCAGTGCGTACCACAAACGCAGATTCTGGATTTTATAGATTATATTTTTTTTAGAACCCATGGCTAAGTTCCGAAAATCAAACACTATTGGAAAAATATTTGTGGACGTGGAAAATTGCAGCTATTGCTATCATAAGAAAAATGCCGATAGAACAAAAACATACTGGCAATGTGTAGAGCGATTTTGCAAAACTGTTAATCTGTCATTGCATATTAAACAAAAATAAACTTTTAATGTTTTATTTTATTTCATTCCTTTTTAAAAACATTTATGATTACTACCTCTGCTTTTTTCAAAATTTATGGTAATTGCGTTTAAAAGATTCAAAAATTATCAGACGTATGTCATTATTCAGGGACGTAAATGTCTAGGGACGCAATTGTTCAGGGCGCAATTGCCCAGGGTGGAAATGTCCAGGACGCAATTGTCTTCTGAAGCTCAGTAACATTTATTGCTTGTTCCTTATTGATGGGGGTTTTCTTCCTAGCCTTTTGTTTGTAGTGGCATGGAATGCTAACATTTTAATTATGTCGTCATTTTCTCTTCGATTTAGCTGTAATATCCCTTTTAGTTGTTGTAATCCTCAAAAGATGTGGTTTCTGTTATTTTGGACAGTTCTTTGTGATTCTGTAGCGCCAGTCTACAATGTTCAGTGAAGGGTAATTTTTGCCATGACCCTCGAGCTTCACGCGTTCTTCTTTTTACCATTAATCTTTGGAAGCGGTTGTATACAACTGACAGTTTAGATATTTCCGAATGGTCTTGACTTAATGTCTATAATAAATGTTTTCTAACGCAGTCAATTTTTCGTTCAATCTCAAACCAAAAACAAACATTATTTCAACTTAAATACGTTCTGTCTTTTCGGTTTTGACCTCTTCTAACAGCCACAGTTTATTTTCAAAACAAAGCGGCAGATGCTTGAGAAATTGCGTGACCAATTCGCACTGTCCCAACAGTATATATATATATATATATATATATATATATATATATATATATTAGGTTGGTGCAAAAATAATGTCGTTTTATAACATAGTAACATATGTTATAAAACGACATTATTTTTGCACCAACCTAAGATATATAGGGAAACAGGAAGAAAGCAACGGTGCTGAATGATGGCAGGGGGTGACATTTTATAAAAAGGGGTCATGCTGCACCTTTGCATTTCGCTTTTCCCACGATATTATTAAGGAACATAACAGTCGAAATGACCTCAATAAATTTGCTTGTCAGAGAATCTGTCAGCATGAGAAATATTTGGGTTTTCAAATCCCTGCATTCAATAGCGAATTAAAAGACTTTACTTACATTATTTATATTATTCGGACATTTATCCTCATTTTCACTGTTAAATTCACAATGTTTCGACCGTTGTACGATATGGCCTTCGTCAGATAATTGGAATTTTCAACCGAACCCTTTATTTCGTCAACAGAGTAGTTTGTTCTAGTTCCCCGTGCCATGTCTCTTCTGGATGACTCAGTCTCAGTGACCGAAAAGTTGTGAATTTGGTAATGAAGATGAGGATAACAGTTCGAATAATGTAAATAATGCAAGTAATTATAATACCTCATCTCAGAGGTCCAATCACTTGAAGAAGACCGGAGAGTAGAACGGCCGAAACGTTGTGAATATGGCAATAAAGATGAGGATAACAGTTCGAATAATGTAAACAATGCAAGTAATCATAATACCTCATCTCAGAGGTCCAATCACTTGAAGAAGGCCGGAGCGTACAACAGCCGAAACGTTACGAATATGGCAATGGAGATGAGGATAACAGTCCGAATTATGTAAATAATGCAAGTAATCATAATACCTCATGTCAGATATATAGACACATATTGTACAGTTATCTTACGTTGTGAATATGGCAATGAAGAAGAGGATAATAGTTTGAATAATGTCAATAATGCAAGTAATCATGATACCTCATCTCAGAGATATAGACAGATATTAAAAGACTTTATTTACCAAAGAGGTTCCAAGCTGATCGGCTTGCCAATGACACTGGCCACTTTATAGGTTATTTTACTGAAACCTGCGAATGGCAATAATATCTCGAAGCAAAGCGAGTCTAATTAATGCTTGATTATAGTCAATGATTAATGTGCATTTCTATAGTACCACCCCGGGTATAACGATAAACTACACCCGGAAGCAAGGCCTCTGATCGGGAGACTTCAAGGAACCAACTTTTAATTGCTTATTGTTTCCAGGTTCACCCTGACCTGGAGTGGTAGCACCTGTTAGGGTCCGAGCTATAGGCAAATAGTTAACTTTCGAATGAGGACCTTAATTAGCCCTGGAAAATTGGGAGAGAAATAAACTAACTTAATTTTGATACGAGTTTCATCATTCTATCTGATCTACAGTTAGTTTTATAGAATTGGAGACTCGTAATTATGAAGAGAAATAAATTTGCTTCATTTTGATACGAGTTCCATTATTCTATCTGGTCTAAAACTTGTTTTATATTCTAGGAGACCTTAATCATCAATCGACCTTTTTGTAGAAAAATAAATTTACATCATTTTGATAACAGTTTAATTATTCTGTCTGGTTTAAACATTGTCTTATAGGACTGGAGACCTTACTTATCAATCAACAAAAAAAAAAAAAATAAATAAATGGCATAATTTTCATACCAATTTCGTTATTCTGTTTGGTTCAAAACTTAATTTATAGGATATTAGTCATCAAGCGTCCTTTTACAATGAGCCCTTGAAATTTTGAAGAGAAATAAATTGACTCCATTTTGATACCAGTTTCATTATCCTGACATAAAACTAGTTTTAGAAGATTGGGGTCCTTACTTATCAATAAACTCTCGTAGCGTTGAAGAGAAATAAATTGACTTCATTTTGATACCAGTTTCATTATCCTATCTGACATAAAACTAATTTTAGAAGATTGGGTACCATACTTATCAATAAACTCTCGTCGCTTTGAAGAGAAATAAATTAACTTAATTTTGATAGCAGTTTCATTATTCTATCTGAGATAAAATTATTTTATAGGATTGTAAATAGCAATCAAAGCTTTGTAACCTTAAAGAGAAATAGATTTACTTCATTTTCACATCAGCTTCATTATTATATGTGGATGAAAACTTGTTCTATAGATTTGGAGACCTTGCGTATCAATCAACACTCGAAATGTAGAAGAGAAATAAATTCTTTATATTTTGAAACCTGTTTCATTGTCCTATGAGGTGTTTTTTATAGGATTGGAAGCGTCAATCAATCATCGTAAATTTGAAGAGAAATAAATTTACTTGGAGATTTTACTGATCAACAAACACTCGGACGATTGAAAAGATAAACAATTCTTGATTTTCAAGCCTTTTTCATTATTCAGTCAGGTTTTATGGAGTAGGAAAGCTTATTTATCAATCCAACCCCACCCTCATATCTATCTATCTATCTATCTATCTATCTATCTATCTATCTATCTATCTATCTATCTCAGTCTGTTCATATCTATCTATCTATCTATCTAGGTGTATTCACTATCTATCTATCTATCTATCTATCTATATATATATATATATATATATATATATGTGTGTGTGTGTGTTCACTATCTATCTATCTATCTCGGTGTATCATCTATCTATCTATCTATCTATCTATCTATCTATCTTGGTGTGTTTATCAATCTATCTATCTATCTATCTATCTATCTATCTATCTATCTATCTATCTATCTATCTATCTATCTATCTATCTACACCCGTGTGGAAATTAATTGAAACAAAACGAATAATTCCGTTATTATTTACACATTTTTCGTATTTTTCCAATGAATCATGACCCAGTGCACATGTTAGTACTTCGTATGTCCATTCCACGAAGTCGTTCCTCAGAGACTGACCACAGATTCTCAATTGGTTTTAAATTAGGATAGTTTCACGGTCAGTCTATAGTACTTTGATTTGCTCACTGGTATAGCTTACCAGTCTGTTCGTGCGGCGTTACAATTTTCATACGCTTACTTGGAGTAACGTCCATCGCAGATAATGGCCATAGGACAACTAATCGACAGTCGAAACAATATTGTCTGGGAGTAATGAAAATCTGGTGCAATAACGAATGCAATCTTTCTGAACTATGTCAATTCAAGACGTGCGTGTTCATGGCTCTCCGCAACCGCCTATTCCTTTTAGCTCTTAGTAACGTCTGTCTCTTTTCCAAGCCGTTCAAAATTCGATCCGCTCGCACAAGTTCGTCAGGTAGGTGGCCCGCTGCCTTCTCATGTTACTTTTACCTTCAATATATCCTGGAAATATAAAATTTTCCATGCCCTCCTTCCTTATTATTATTGCATTTAAATTTTTGAAGATTAAAGTCGAAAGCATGGAGCCGGAATGGAGTTCCACAAGCTAGAAGTGAGAGAAAGGAAACTGTTAAAATAGAACTTACGGTTACATCTAGCCAACTCAACTTCAAATTGGTGAGATCTCGTCGTCATTCTTAAATTAAAATGTCTTCACATTTTAAAGCTTTCTCAAGAAATAATTCGAAACAGTGAAAACCAACTCTATCTCATTGAAGTAAGGCATATGAAGACAGTATTTATTATAAATACACGCTGTCATCTCATGTTTGCAAATTCATGTCCGCCATGGCCCAGACATCAGTCACAACGCGTAATGGTAATCACAAGCACCAATCACAATTTCCATATGTATTCGGCTGAATTCTTGCTCTATGAAAATGTTCATTTCAACAATTGTTGCTGGCATTCTGGCGTAGACTTTTAAAATCCAAAGAAGTTTCAGCAATTTTATTGGTCCTGATCTGGCATATCGCTTTCAGTCACTTTCCCATTATCAAAATGTCGCTTTGTCTTTTCTATAAATACTTTCATGGTCATTGTTCTGATGAATTTTCTTCTGTGGTGCCTAGATTTTATGTATTTAAGAGGGGTACTACAAGGTACGCAGTAAAAAAGAGGAACATTTCTTATCAATGTTTCAATAATTAAACTTGAATAAATTTCTTGAATATTCATCTCCTTGAATAATCATTCGACTCTCGAATAATTACTTAACGCTGATTGCTGTTATAATTGATTAATTGCTGCTCGATATTGTGACTCGTCATTTGCAAGCAACTTTCGTCTTTCGTTCTGTCCTTCTCCTATGGTTAAACAACCCACTGATTTTGTGCGTCAAGGCATTGTACATTTCGAAGAACATCCGTCTTGAAGACTGACAAAATGTGCAGAAATTATTTCCGATTACTTCAGTCACATCAGTCGACACCAGTTTGCAACAATTGTAAAATGTCTTTCTGAAATTACCGCTTTTTAAATGGTGCCCTGTAGATTGGCGGCTAGGTATCAGCATTTTGCAGTCGAAATGATTAGATGTAGCCGTAATTTCTATGCTAACAGTTTCTTCTTTCGTACTTCTCGCTTGTGGAACTCTCTTCAGGTTTCTTGCTTTGATCCTCAAAAATTTAAATGCAATGTCAATTGTTATCTTCTGTCGTCTTAATTACAGTTCTTTTATTCTCCTCCCTCATTAATAGTAGTTTTTCTCATATTCACTAACACTCAGTAACCCCTTGCATCCTAGTGGCTTTATTGCCTTTGATCTTCAAAAATTTAAATGCAGTGTCAATCGTTATCTTCTGTCTTCTTAATTCCAGTTCTTTTATTGTCCTCTCTCATTAATAGTAGTTTTTCACATATTCTCTAACACTCAATAACCCCTTGCATCCTAGTGGCTTTATTGCCTTTGATCTTCAAAAATTTAAATGCAATGTCAATCGTTATCTTCTGTCTTCTTAATTCCAGTTCTTTTATTGTCCCCTCTCATTAATAGTAGTTTTTCTCATATTCTCTCACATTCAGTAACCCCCTTAAGTCTTAGTCACTTCATACCCTTGCCCTGGAGTGAAATAATTAAAAATCGTATCCTCACAAGAAAAGTCTTCAGTGGTGAGATCCGGTGAACTTAAAAAATGCAAAGAGTCTCTGTTAATTTTTTTTTTTTTTTTCTGAGACACACAATAGAAATTTTGAAATGTTAATACTAATAACAAAAGATGAATCATTTGGGTTTAAATAGAAACAAATAATGAGTTATAAAAGACAGAAAGAATCTTACCATACTCGGAGTCTTCCGATGCTGTTCCGATGATGCGATTAGATGGACCGAGTTGTATATACTCGTCCGTACAGCGGGATTGAATTTGGATCTGTTTCGACTTCTGGAACTGTTCATTAATATCGGCGTTCTTGTGACGTTGCAGAAACGTGGATGCATTCTGAAACTAAGAACGGGAAAACAAACCGTCATGGAAGACAAAGTGGGCCACACTGGTAGTGTACAGAACTTATAACGGGAGGGCTGGCAGCCTCATTTACGTGCACACACATACATACATGTATAAATAAATCTTCAGCATTCATCCTTATATATATATATATATATATATATATATATATATATATATATATATATATATAATGAATACAGAATCCTTAAAATTCCGTCTTGTTATAAATTTATTTCGTGGAACTCACGTCCATCTCTTCAGGCCAGTTTCTCATTAATAAATGAGAAACTTTGTCTGAAGTGTTGGACGTGAAGTCGACGAAATAAATTTATAGCAAGATGTATTTTTAAGGATTCTGTAATCGTCTGACCTTACATTGAACCCTCTTTGGATTAATATCCTCCTTGGAATTATTCCTACTAATCATCAACTGACATTATATATATATATATATATATATATATATATATATATATATATATATATATATATATATATAAATTCATGAATCATATATACAAAAAACAAATATAGAGGTTAATGATTTAAATGGCGAGAATACTTCGTCGGAAACAATATAAATTAGATACATCAACTTCGAACCTGTATATGAATGATATGATCCCTGTTTATAAATTCCAGTTGCATAAGGTCTTTTTAATTTTTGCAAGCTTTCGTCTGTTCCTACCGACATCATCAGGTATGGAAGTAGATTTTGTTCTTGTTTTTACTTCTCAGTAATAAGAGGACAACGCAACGAAAATAGAAATGTTATCAGAAAAAATGCTATGAGAAATGTGTTATTGTTTTGGAACGTGCGGTCGAAACGCTGAGTTTGAATTTAAATTTTAAGGTTGTGCATTTTTGTACAAATATAGCAATAAGAGAATTCTTTTTTTACTGGTAGATTTTCCGTCAATATGGCATGAACTATATTGTTCAATAATTACAGTAATGTCACACTTATTATCCGAAAGTTGCACGTTGGATCAGTTATTTTAATTTCAATTAAAAGGTGCAATTATAATTTATAAATTCATGAATCATTCATACAATAAACAAATATAGAGGTTAATGATTTAAATATGTATATATATAAATTATATATATATATATATATATATATATATATATATATATATATATATATATATATATATATTGTTCTAAAAATGACGGACCGCATTCTTTTTTTTTAAAGAAACTTTTTGTCGTAAGTACACTTCTTCAGAAAGTTTCGTTGGGAAAGAAACAAACATATAAAAAATGAATCAAAAAATATTTATGCTAACTGTTTACAGTTTTTCTTCGTCCAAATTAACTCTATACATGCAAGCATGCTTCGTTATGTCGCATTACTGGTATAAATATGCACCCAAATATATATATATATATATATATATATATATATATATATATATATATATATATATATATATATATATATATATTATAATAAAAAGAAAGAACAGTAAGATATATAATCCGGTGTTCTTATCAATATTTTGTTTCTCACGACCAGACGACATGCGTTTAACGGATGTCAAAATTCTTTGAAAAATGCACCCCTACTCTCCCTAAAGTCAACCTCTTTTTCAAACGTAACTCATAATTGATTCAATAATAGTTAATAAAAATGAACACGCTACCGCCCCTGTCTAAATGATTCGATTTATCTGTATCCTTGGGGAAAAAAATGAATGAATTGTATGTGCGTTTAAAACTCAGTAAATTTAAAAATAAGTTATTCCAAAATTAGCTTGAAGATGAAACAGAACTAATGCTTTTAATTTAATTATATAATTAAATTTGAAATTTTTCGCTTCGGTTTTTGAAACATGGCAATTTCTGTGTAGTGATGAAACCATATTTTAAATCAGTTAAAAAAAGATTCAATGCAATGTCAATTGTTATCTTCTGTCGCCTTAATTCCAGTTCTTTTATTTTCCTGTCTCCTTAAGAGTAGTTTTCTCATATTTTCTAACACTCAGGATCACCTTGCCTTTGATCTTCAAAAATTTGAATGCAATGTCAATTTTTATCTTCTATCGTGTTAATTCCTGTTCGATCCCTACCGGACAACTCATATTCTTTTTTCTTTTTCTTATTTTTTTCCGAATGTTTTAGGCTGATAGACGTGATACACACTCATTTTCACTTAAAATAAAAATGAACAGTCTATTTCAAATACATGTATCCACATATAAAATCGTATGAAATAACATGCCTACATATATATTATATGTGTGTGTGTTGGGGGGGGGTGTTTGATTAAATAATCTGGACACATTATGCCTATTTCTTATTTTAATCCTCTCAAATTCACGGATTAATTTCTTCATGTTGTTATTAAATCCAATTAAGGAAGGCGATTTCCTTAATGAGTTTAATAAAATTAAGAAATTGATCCCTGAATTTGAGAGGATTACAATAAACATAGACTGACATAAGATGTCTAGACAATTCAAATGAACATGCTTGAATGAAGATATGCAGCCCAAACATATATATATATATATATATATATATATATATATATATATATATATATATATATGTGTGTTATTTTAGCGTGAAGCTTAGTTGATACCCGTATTTGATTAGACGCTCCTCTTTATAAGAAAGTTTATATCTATCTTAGAAATCTTAATTAGACATCTACAATTGGAAACCTTATTAGGATAAGGCTTTTCGAATGTTACAGGCCGGTAGACGAAATAACATATTAAAAAATAAAACAGGGCGTCTACTCAAATATGGGTATCCACTAAAAATAATGCTTTAAGTAAAATATACCGGCATATTTTTAATTTAAGAGTTATTTTTTATTTGAATAAAAAAAAATTCTTTAATTCTTTAGAAAAATCTCTCTCTCTCTCTCTCTCTCTATATATATATATATATATATATATATATATATATATATATATATATATATATATATAAGCAAATATATGGATATAGATCCGACAGTATGAAGAAAAATATACGGAAATAAAACAAACAAAAATCCTTATATGCAATTATGCTGTTTTAATGTTAATATAATGTCAACGTCGGACATTATATTAACAATAAAACAGCATAATAATTTTCCGTATATTTTTCTTCATATATATATATATATATATATATATATATATATATATATAGATAGATAGATAGATAGATAGATAGATAGATAGATATACTACAGTTGAAATGTTTAAAGTCACTCCTCGAAATAACATGAGTTAAACTTGACAGAAGGGAGAAAAAAAATGAAAATTTCTCTTAGAGTCTTTCAAAAAAGAATGAAATCAATTATGAAATTTATACTTTGAGAAACTTTTGCAACTAATGCCAAAAATTTGTGCTGCAGTAATCAAGGCTAAAGGAGGATATTTTGACGAGAGCAAAACTGAATCATAAAATGCTTTTTCTTTTTGTCGTAATAAAATTTTTAATAAAAATTGTCACATTTTTTAAACATGTCTAATAATTTTCTCTTATCTAAAGTACAAAACAACTACTTTTCGGGCTAATTTAAAAATTTACCAGGCCAGTCTCAAATTTTCAACTGTAATATATATATATATATATATATATATATATATATATATATATATATATATATATATATTTGAGGGAGTGTTGTGAAATTGCAATGTGTTAATGGATCCCGAGGTTATCTAACCAGTCATTACTACCGCGTGGTGAAAACTAGAAGTCTTTTGCTAGTCTATGTCCAGTTGAACAATAAGAGGGTGCTGAAAAATTTCGACTCGTCCTGTTCCTCAATTCTAACCAAATGACCAAATATCAGAATAGTTTTCTTTTTAAATTACTCCTTCAGTCGGGCCGAGATCTTTCTCACACCGCCACATGAATCTAGGTGTGTGTCTGTGTGTTTTTGAAGAGTGTTGAAGACGTTATTTAAAAAGAAGAGACTTACCCATTGTATAGATTAGCATTTATTGACAAAAGCAAACAACACAACATTTTAGCAGATCTTAAAAACAGTTTGCCGATAATATAAAAAACAACCAAACAAACAAACGAATAGACAGCAAAAAAGACGTTCGCAAAGCAACTAAGAGGGTAATATGAAAGATTATTTTGTTAATTTGTTATTTCAAAATCGTGCTTTGAAAAAGAAGAGTCATGCAAGATGGACGTGAAAAACAAAGAAAGGATTATTTATAGAAAAAATAACATTTTTATTCATTATTTATAGAAAAAAAACTATTTTTAACAAAAATAATGTAAGTTTGCATAAAAAAATATTTACATTTTTATAACAGGCTGTTATTGTCAGACTAATTTAATGTACTTATCTGAGGTTTATCTGTGATTCCTCCATTATTATTATGAAATACGTGTCTGAAATACTGCTCTCTGATTGGTCAATTTTACACCCTACTTTACACTCTTTACGCAACAACGGAAATCTAAAACCAGGTACGTAACTCTAATTGGTTATCAATATTAATGAATTGACCAATTATTATTAAAATTTGTACGGTGATGCTTTCAAACACCGAATATAATTGTGATTCTTTGTCAAGGCACATGATCTCAGACAGCATGCCGTGCCTAAGATGATTGTCATTTGCAATATTGCTATATTGCGTGCGATTCCATTAGTATCAAGGTGTTTCTGGAGTTTCTTTGAAACAGCTCCAACTGCGCTAATGACAACTGGCATAACCTAGGCCTGTACACCCCACAATCTCTCAACATCTACTCTCAACTGAGTAGTTCATCTTTTCGACTTATTATTATTATTGTTGTGTCTGGTATTATATTGTTAGAGTTTAATTTTAAATGGCTAATTACCAAGTCCTCTCAGGGGTCACTGTAGTAGAGTTATCTATTCACACTTGCGACGTTCCGTTTAGCAGATATGTGCAGTTCTGCACGAAGCAATCTTTTGTAGCCCTGAGATGCTGATGTGTCAAGTGATTATACCTCCATGATTTCCAGCAGCCTTTATCATAACAAATGCAATCCTAGTTTTAATTTTCCATATTTTTATTACTTCGATTTGCAGGTCCTTATAATTTAGCAGTTTTTTAAAATTCTTTTTTAGAAACACTGGAATCCTGTGGTGGTTGGGGGCACTCAGGTGTTGGTGCAATGGTTAGCAAGCTGGCCCCGCTAGATGAATTACGACTGAATCGGGACTTCGATCCTCACTAGGTGCCTCATACATTCGGCCTTATGCCACATGTAAGATACGCTTAGAAATCATTTAGGGCACTTCAGCGTGGTGCAATGGTTAGCAAGCTTGTCTCGCTACATCAGTTACAACTGGATAGTAAGATCGACCCTCACTAGGTGCCGCATGCATTCGGCCTTGTGCCACATCATAGATGCGATTAGAATATAGTAAGGTCACTTCAACATCGTGTAATGGTTAGCAGCATGTCTCGCTAGATGAATTACGACTGAATAGGGAGTTCGATCCTTACATTCGACCTTATGCCACTTCTAAGATACGCTTAGGGCACTTCGACGTGGTGTAAAGGTTAACAAGCTTTTCTTGTGAGATAAATTACGACTGAATAGGGAGTCGATCCTCAGTAGGTACCCCATACATTCGGCCTTGTGCCACTTCTAATATACGCTTAGGGTACTTTGACGTGCTGTAAAGGTTAGCAAGCTTCTCTCGGTAGATCAATTACGGCTGAATAGTGAGTTTAATCCTTACTGGGTGACCCAATACTTTCGTCCTTGTGCCATATCTAAGATATGCTTAGTAAATCATTTTAGGGCGCTTCGTTGTGGTGTAATGGTTAATAAGTTTATCTTGCGGGATCATTTACAACTGAATAGGGAGTTCGATCCTCACTAGGTGCCCCATAATTTCGGCCTTGTGCCACATCTAAGATACGCTTAGGGCACTTCGACTTGGTGCAGTGGTTAGCAAGTTTATCTTGCGTGATCAATTACGATTGAATAGAGATATACAATCTTCACTATGTGCTACATCTAAGTATCCACTGCCATGTAGGACAGATATATTGTAACTTTAGTACTCTTTTCCTTGTTTCTAACGAAGTTTTCCTGTCTCTTAATACTCTACTTAGCTTTTGGAAAGCAACTTTGGCTATCCCAATGCGCCTTTTGATGTTAGTTTCGCACTTATCGTCCTCTGTTAGAACACTTCCCAGATATTTAAAATGTTTTGTTTGATTTTAGTATCTCTGATTTGTAATTTGCATTTTGGGCGCAGTGGGTGGTAGAAAACATCGTGGTATCGGTTTATTACCGCCCTCGTCTCCCGCTGGTAGACAAAAGAGGCGGCTTAGTATGAACGCGTGCTATCAATGGAGACGTGGTTAATATTCGGGGAGTATACGCCACCGCAGTTGTGGGGACGGACGATGTCAGGACAACGACGGCACGGCTTTCTTTTATGCATTTGCCGGGGATGAAAACGACGACTCTCCAGTGAGGGGTACAATCGCGTAGTCTAGCCAGCTCGTTCCACACTCCGGATCACAATTGTAAGCCTTCGGACCTAAAAGCTATTACCTCGCGTTATCTTCAATCGTCTCTTCACGAAATCATTATCACCACCCACGGCTTGGACGAGATGACCCAGTGAACATGAGTATATCGTTATAGATAACCCTCATCTTCTAATGAATATCTCCCTATGTTTTGCTCTTGAAACTGACCAATCTCCCCTTTGTACAAAAACAAACGCTAAATGAAAGAGTAACACAATATTCCTTAATTGCCTTATTTGTCGTATACAACATATAAGTGAATAATTATTAGGTTGGTGCAAAAATAATAACGTATTAATATCGTTTTTGACGTATTTTTAACGTCAAAAAGCGACATTATTTTTGCACTAACCTAATACTATCTAAATATGCAAAGGATTTATAAAAGAAAAAGGCACAGTGGCAACCTTACAGCAGTGTGCAAGTGACTGAAGCCAAGCTGCCATCAATTCTTTTTTGTATGAATGATTCCTGCTATATAAATTGAACTGCACCACATATTTGATTTAAAAGAACAGATCCGACGTGCAAATTTTCGGGATAACAATTGAGACTATTTATTGAACAATTTAGTTCATGCCAAATTGACTGATAAACTCCTACAACAAAAAAATTTCTCAAATTACCATATTAGTAAAAAACACACTCTCTTCAATTTTCAAAAAAAAAAAAAATCAACCTTAGCGTTTCGACTGCAGGCTCCAAAATTTCTTATCCGTTAACAATAAGACATTTCTAAAAAAAAATATTTAATCTTTCATGTCCCGCTACAACCTGGACTTACTAAAAAAACAAATTAATTTCCATGCCTGAGGATGGATGTAAGTACAGCTGAAAGTACTAGCAGAATAAAAAAAAGACCTTATACAACTTGTAGTTATTAAAAACAAGGATCATAACATTCATCGAGTGGTTCGTGGGTTCATGTAACTTTAATAAATTTGTTTGCGACGTTGTTTTTCGATATTTATATAATTAACTTTACTAATCTACTTTTTGTATGAATGATTCATGTAATATAAATTGAACTGCACAGATATATATATATATATATATATATATATATATATATATATATATATATATCATAATAATATCAAATTACTAGGGATAATTCTAAGGAGGGCATTAATCCAAATAGAGCCCAATGTAAGTAACAGGGCAATATAATAATATTAAGTACAGACGATCCTTAAAAATCCATTCGGTTATAATTTATTTCATGAATATATAAAATATTCATCCCTTCATTATTTTTTTTATTAAATGGAATCAAACTAATTGTTCCCATAAAAGTTACGGCTACATCTAGCAAGCTCAACTGTAAGCTGATGAGAACTTGCTGCCAATCTAGTATTGCGGTTAAATTCATACGTGCCATAATGAAGAGCTAAACCGAACAATTATCATAAAAGGATTTACAAAAAAAAAGGCGACAACCTTACACCGATGGGCAAGTGACTGAAGTCAAGCTGCCATATATATATATATATATATATATATATATATATATATATATATATATATATATATCAATTGATAATTAGTAGGGGTAATTCCAGGGAGGGCATTAATCCAAAGAGAGCTCAATGTAACACCAGAGCAATATAATAACAATAAGTACAGATGATCCTTAAAAATACATTCGGTTTTAATTTATTTCGTCAATATTCAAATATTCATCTCTTCAGATCGAAGTTATTTATTTATTTTATTTTATTTTTTTGTTTAATAAATGGAGTCAATATATCCCTTTTCCTTTCTTCTGGATAAATTCATTTCATTTATTAAAGAAAACAAAAAAGAAACTTCGGTCGGAACAGATATATATTGGTGATGGTCTTTACTCATATATACATATATATATATATATATATATATATATATATATATATATATATATATATATATATATTATAATTATTTTTTTTTAAATATGATTCCTTCGCTACATAAGAGTTCTTACGTTTCAAAAACAAGAGCCGAAAACCTCAATATAATTATTAAAATTAAATTGAATTAAAGTGACAATCCCTGTTTCATCCTCAAGCGAAAATTTGGGAATAACCAATTTTGAAATTTACGTATCGTTGTAAGCATATTCATTCGTTACTATGGAAACGGCTGGGGCGACCATTTTTGATAAGGGGCCTAAGAGTTAATTTTTATCCCCATATCAGTCACCTTCAGGGAGAGGTCAAGCTGAGGGAGGGTGGGGTGTCTATTTCAAAGCGAATTATGTCTTTCTTGTACGCGCATTCACAGAGAAAGATTGATTTTGGCACCATAGTATGTTGTTAAGTGTCTGGATAATTTTGTTTTATTTTATTTTATTTATTTTCAAAGGGCTGTTTCATATATAAATCCGTCGCACTGAACTACAATTTGTTTTTTTGATTTACCTAGCGTGTTCTTTCCTATTTTTCTACATACCTTCACACACACACAGACACACAGACACACACACACACACATATATATATATATATATATATATATATATATATATATATATATATATATGACTTCATAAACTCTTTCCAACCCCATTTGAACAATTCACATTTTTTATCATCCCTGATTCTTACTTTCTCGGTAACGTCTTGGGTGGGGTGACACTTTAGTCCTTGTATTGAGCCTACAATTGGTACATATTAATCGAACTCTAACAGCTATACATATATATATATATATATATATAGGGTGATTGAAAAGTAACTCCCTATTTTATGTATGATGGATTATCACGTTTAGCTATAATTTTTACAAGACAGGAGAGCCTATCATACAAAAAATAGGGAGTCTTATCGATCACCCTGTATATATATATATATATATATATATATGCAGAAAAATATACGGAAAAACAAACAAACATCCTAATATGCAATTATTCTGTTTTAATGTTAATATAATATCAACGTCGGACGTTTCGGTCTAGTCAACCATCTTCAGGACATATTCATAAAACATAATTAACATTAGACTATATTAAAAAAATAATTAACATTAGGCTATATTCAAAAAAATTCAGTCATCTGTTTTGATTAGTCTTTCTCTTATGCCCATCGTCTTTTCATGTTGAATTGAATATAGTCTAATGTTAATTATGTTTTATGAATATGTCTTGAAGATGGTCGACTAGCCGAAACGTTCGACGCTGACATTATATTAACATTAAAACAGCATAATTGCATATGAGGATTTTTGTTTGTTTTTCCGTATATTTTTCTTCATACTGTCGGATCTATATCTATATATTTGCTTATATATATATATATATATATATATATATATATTATTTATTTAAAAATATGATTCCTACACGCTACATAAGAATTCTCATGTTTCAAAACAAGAGCCGAAAACTTCAAGATAATTATTTGAATTAAATTGAATTAAAGTAAGCTCTGTTCCATCTTCAAGCGAAATTTTTTTGGAATAACTTATTTCTGAAATTTACGTGTTTTAATAGCAATTAAAACACGTAAATTTCAGAAATAACTTATTCCCAAAAAAATTTCGCTTGAAGATGGAACAGAGCTTGGTACTTTTATTCAATTTAATTCAAATAATTATACTGAAGTTTTCGGCTCTTGTTTTGAAACATGAGAACTCTTATGTAGCGATGGAATCGTATTTTTAAATAAATAATTATATTTAGGCTCTACTTTTGTATTGAGCACTATTTTTTTAAAATAATAACAAAAATACTAAAGAACGTTGGATTATTTACCTAACCAGTTCTTTCCTATTTTCTATATATTTTCATATATATATATATATATATATATATATATATATAAAAAAGTTGGTACTCGTTTGGAAAAACCTCGGATAGCTCAACTTGCAGTAGAACAAATCAGTACCCGAGGAAAAGTTGGGAATAAAAAAGGAAAGAACCAAGAACATTAAAACAAGGCGAAAACAATCGTCCAGTGTTCAAACTCCAAGTTCAAAGAAAAAAAAAACCCAAAACGAGTAAAAAGACAACGACGTAAAGTGCTCAATACACTAAGTAGATTAAAACCTAAGATAATCCTAAGGAGCCAGGCAAAACTCCATAGGTTTCTCCTAAACGGATCTTCAGGGTAAAGCCGGCTGAAAAGGGAAATAATGTAACAGAATATATAGCTAAAACCAAAAATAACCTTGACCATGTGACAAAAAAAGGATTATCTTATATTTATATATACATATATATATATATATATATATATATATATATATATATATATATATATATATAATTAAAACGACTTATAGCGTCTTCATTTATCGGCGGAAAAGCAAGACGCAGATCGGAGTAAAATCACTGAGGAATTAAATAGGTGTTTATGTTTACTCAGTATAATTTCTACAAGTACATATTCCTGGTATTGTTGAAAAAGGACCCAGGCGTGTCTGAAAGTTCCGCCCTTAAACTCTTTCTCTTCGTGGTTCAATTTAATTAAAAGAATAATATATAATAAATATCAATTTTATTGCCAATATTGTTATCATTTTGTTGGCTCTTTCCTCAAATTTTACTAATCGCCCTATTATATATATATATATATATATATATATATATATATATATATATATATATATATATGTAGTGAGCGTTACTATTTTAATATCTATGAGATAGTTTATTATGATTTACTTTGGTAATGTCTTAAAATGGTATTATTTTCGGAGATTAATTTTAATACTCCATGTATTTTCTTATCCTTAAGATGCAGTGGCATATTGAACACAAATCGAATTTGGCATGAAATATATACGGAACAGGAAATTGAAAGACCTGTCTCAGACACACCCTAATTAGATTTCTGGCTTCACTCTAAACTTAAACGTCGTTTTGGATTAATTTATTTGGCTGGTGGAACCAAATGTTGGAAAAGATGTGTGTGTGTGTGTGTGTGTGTGTGTGTGTGTGTGTGTGTGTGTGTGTGTGTGTCTACATTGTAGATTTTCAGAATATAGTCCATTGACAACCTGCTGGCTATTACGAACGAAAACACTGATGAATGTTACTGATTAGAAAGAGAATAACATTGAAAGTACACATACTGAGGAAGAAATGCTTGCAGAAATTAACACTCACAGAACGCATCGGTGATAAGTAAAGCAGAAGTAAGCAGCCGGTAACGGAAGGAAAAGTGCAACAGCGATAGAGAAGGGCCATAAAGCAATAAATAATGCAGAGTGCAGCAAAAGAAAGGAAGCTGTGGAGAGCAATTACCACCCAGGTCTTGAGGAGGGGGAGAGAGAGAGAATGTTTCTTCCGATCAAAATATGGTGGTCTACCGTCGAATTAAACCAATACCAGGGATACAGAACATTAATATCAAGACACAGAAAACAGTGGAACGCCATACCTCAATATTCAGTTCTCTGGCAATTAGTATTTACTTACCCGCAGCAACTAAGGTGGGGGAATGTGACCAGGGATAAAATTTAGCGTGAGTTGTCCACTCCCTTTGAGCTCTTGACGGAAAACTGAAGGATTCTTTGTGTTCCATCCACATGAGACTTGAGTTAATTTTCTAAAACTTGTGTTTCCGTAAATTTGTTTACGGCCCCTAAACAAAACCACGGCACACAACAATAAAAAACAATTTCTTTCTTCCTATTTTTCATTCTTTAATCTCTCTATATATCTATCTATTTATCTGTCTGTGCTACAGTTTAAAAGCTTTCCGTTTAAAGCACCAACTACTACAGTCTGTCCGTTTAAAACATATTCGCTGTCCACTGCAACACAAAAAGCACTTTATCGAAGACATGTTTCTCACTGCAGAAAACGCGGGAAACATTCAACTGCCCAGCAATTAAAATATTTCTAATGTTCAAATATGTACAGAGGTCAGCTTATCATGCTGCTTTATCGATTGTGATTTGTGACATGCGGTAACAATACTGCTAATAAAAATAAATCTGAGAAAAAATTCTGAGATGAGGTATTGTAACCATTTACACTATTTACATTGTTTGGCCTGTTGTCCTCATCTTTATTGTCATATTCACGACGTTTCTGTCGTTGTACGCCTCGGTCTTCTTCAGGATCCACCTATATTTCTGAGATGAGGTTTTGTAACTATTTACACTATTTACATTGTTCGGAGTGTTGTCGTCGTTTTTATTGTCATATTCACGACGTTTCGGTCGTTCTACACCCCGGTCTTCTTCAGAATACATCTATATTTCTGAGATGAGGTATTGTAACTATTTACACTATTTACATTGTTCGAACTGTTGTCATCATTTTTAGTGTCATATTTACGACGTTTCGGCCGTGTACGCCCCGATATCCTGGGAACTATACACTGTGCAGCTTTGCTGCTCACCCACTGGGAAATAATATAAAGAAAGATTTTTTTTTTTTTAATATAGTAACCGCATATCTCGGCATTCACTAAAACACACCTTATTATATCCTGTCTCTTCCTTTTGCCTTCTGGCAGAAGGTAAAAAAGCACTTTGTTTCCTGTTGGCATCGTTGTATCCATTGTCTGCCTCCGATAACTAAAATAATATACGTAAATAATTATAAAAGAAACATTCCTTCTTAATATCTAACATTCTTCCATATATTGAATATTACTACCAAATCTAACCTGGTGATCTTGCTATATATTTAGTGATTCTTGTTAAAATCCAAAGAATCTGCAACGTTACTGGTCCTGACCGTGCATCTCGGCTTCAGTCATTTTCCCACCATTCTAATGTGGCTTCCCTGTGCCTTTTCTATAAATTGTTGCATGGCAATTGTTTTGACCTAGACTTTATGAATTGGAGTGCAGTACTAGATTGGCGGCAAGGTCTCAACATTTTACAACTGAAGTGGCTAGATGTAATCGTAACTTCTATGCTAATAATTTTTTTTGTCGCACTTTTCGATTGTGGAACTCTCTTCCGGCTTCTTGCTTCCCAGTTAACTTTGATCTTCAAAAATTAAATGCAATGTCAATCGTTATCTTCTGTCTTCTTAATTCCAGTTCTATTATTGTCCTCTCTCATTAATAGTAGTTTTTCTCATATTCTCTAACACTGACTAACCCCTTGCATTCTAGTGGCTTTATTGCCTTTGATCTTCAAAAATTTAAATGCAATGTCAATTGCTATCTTCTGTCTTCTTAATTCCAGTTCTTTTATTGTCCTCTCTCATTAATAGTAGTTTTTCTTATATTCTCTAACACTCAGTTACTCCGTTGCGTCTTAGTGGCTTTATTGCCTTGCTTGGGGCGATATGATTAAAAAGAAATTAAAAATAACTTTTTCTGTTACATATACTCCTCAAGTGATATGGTCCGTCGTGATGTAAACGGTGACGGCTCCTCACACCATTTCTTTCCTTTAATATCTATAAAATACAGATTTCCGTAATTACTCTTGATTAATGTAGTGGTATAGTTTAAAGTTGACTTTTTCAAGGTCTTTAATTAAGTGTTTTATTTATACTGGGGCCCAATCTGTCCTGTACTTCATCCATAGCCGGGAGTGGGTAGATACATTCATACCTTTTCCGAGGGCATTAGTGCAAAGTAAACACAAATGAACACAAATCGATTCCATTTTCTCTTAGTACCGGCGCACTATCACGCACTCTGTATGAAACAAAACGCTGCCTTTCTCTCCCCAGCTCTTTTTAGGGGTAACCTTCAAGGGTCTGACACATTCTTACAAATGCTTCAGACGCTTGATTGGTGATTAATTCCCGACACTTACCTCATTAAAGAAATGATAGGGGAAATGATGACGACTCTTTGCCTGTCGTTTCTGTAGTAATAAAAAAAAGAGAGCAAAGAATGGAGATGTTATGGTACGCCCAAATAAACATTTTTTTTTTAAATAAGAGCGGATGGCATCAATAGAGTAAGTTTAAAATTTAAATAAATATATAAATAAAAAAACCAATATCATTTCATCAAAAATAGACTCTTAAAAGAAAAAAAAGGAAAGGAAACTTTTCGAATCCTGAAATAAATCCCTTGATGCATTTTTTGTTAAGCTATTATTTTTTTACGGCTTATCAACCCGTTGTGGCTTACTGAAAGCCGTAACATATTTTGGTGGGTATTGTAAAAGGAATTATCTCCTTGTATGTCAATGTTAAATTAAAAATGTTTTGGAGCTACCGTATTTTCTTGAGTATAATACGATCACGTGTTTCTGTGTATAATACGATCACGTGTTTCTGTGTATAATACGATGCCGTGTTTCTGTGCATAATACGTCCTCTTCTTTTTTTGTATAATACGACCTCCTGTTTCTATGTATAATACGATACGGTGTTTCTGTGTATAACACGACCCCTTCTTTCTGTATATAATACGATCCCATATTTCTGTCTATAATACGACTCCGTGTTTCTGTGTATAATACGATACCGTGTTTTTGTGTATAATACAATCCAGTGTTTCGGTGTATAATACGACCCCGTGTTTCTGTGTATAATACGACCCCGTGTTTCTGTGTATAATACGACCTCGTGTTTCTGTGTATAATACGACTCCTTGTTTATGTGTATAATACGACCCCGTGTTTCTGTGTATAATACGACCCCGTGTTTCTGTGTATAATACGACCTTGTGTTTCTGTGTATAATACGACTCCTTGTTTATGTGTATAATACGACCCCGTGTTTCTGTTTATAATACGACGTCGTCTTTCTGTGTATAATACGACACTGTGTTTCTGTGTATAATACGACACTGTGTTTCTGTGTATTATACGACTTCGTGTTTCTGTGTATAATACGACCCCGTGTTTCTGTGTATAATACGACCCCATGTTTCTGTGTATAATACAACCCCGTGTTTCTGTGTATGATCCACTAAAATCTCAATATATTCGGCTAAGATATTAAATTTTTACGATATTAAGAACAGAAATTTACCGGGTGTTTATCCATTTCGCATGTTTTCTTCAAATTTCCGTTTCAAAAATTATTTTTGAGATTTCGTGAAAAGATTCTTCGTTGTAGAATTAGTCTTATTAATCAATTTCGCTGAATTTCTCGTGTTTGAGGCAAAAGGAATTTTATGTCTTATTTCCAAAGAACAAATATAGCCAACATATATATATTTACCTTTCGTAAATAATTGTTATCAACAATTACCTATTTTATATATATATATTTTTTTAATATCTATTTTGCTTAATGAGTGTATTTGCAATTTTGCTATTTTGAAATAAGAGATTTTTGAAGCTGAGTAAAAATTTCTAAAAGCATGTATTTTTGTATAATACGCACTACCCACGTTTTTGCTCAGACTTTTTCGTACCATACACAAGAAAATACGGTAAAAATGATTTTTTTCTAAAGACAAGTTCTACTATTTAACCTATAGCTGGGAGAAGAGATTGATTCATACCTTCCTCAATAGTATGTAACGAAATTGACAAGATGCAGAAGTCGGCCACCCGAGCCGTTATCATTACATAACCTGCACATGCCAAGGATAAATTATTCCTTTTAAGATAAATTTTAAGATAAATTATTCCTTTTAAGATTATCTCGTAATAGAGAAATAAATTTGGGACTTTCGCAAAGCTACAGGAGTGTTGTTATACGTCTATATGAATTACAGTTGGTTAAAAAAAGCTGGAGACATTTATTTTGCGGCCACCCGATATCTATGTATCTATCTAGTTTCGACCTAGTCAGATAAAAAACGTTTTAGACTCCTAGAATCTAGCTATCTGTTTAAGTTTAATTAATTTGAGAGTCAAAATACTTAAAAAATCATAAGAATATGATTTTAAGATTCTTTTCAAAAGCAGGGGTAAACGAGTATGCACTAACCCTTACTGGAGACTCTTGGAGATTTTTTAAAATTTGTTAAGAAAAAAATCTATTGCAATATTTAAATGGTTTTGCGCCATCAGGATGGATTTTTGGATTAGTAAAGAAATTTTAATGCATTTCCGCCAATTCCTGGAATTGCAGACAACATTCCGATCATTCTTAATAATGCAAGATGGGATCGTTTTTTGAATTCTTTTTTATTTTCAAAACTAAGGATTTTGTTTAATATAGTGGTCTCTGCAAGTGTTAAAAAGCAAAGAGCTTAGAAATGCGTTTATCATGCATGTTTAATAGTAAATGTTAGTAACAAAATGCATATAAAATTTCATATATATATATATATATATATATATATATTCAAATATATATATATATATATATATATATACAAATATATATATATATATACATACATATATATATATATATATATATATATATATATATATATATATATATATATAGGAGGGTTAATCAGTAATGAGCGGGACTGGTGCTATAAAAAGAAAACTACAAAACATATCAATTCAGCATTTAATCTCTATCGAAGTAGTCCCCTTCTGAAACATTACACTTTATCCAGCATTGTTTCTATTGATGGAACACCTTTTGTGTGGATAGCAAGCATCGAGGTTCCATTCCCATGGATTTTCTCGACCTCTTGAAATCTAGATCCTTTAAACTAGGATTTGCTTTTAGAAAAAGGGTTTAATTTGCAAGGGGAGAGATCAGGAGAATATGGTGGTTGTCGCACCTGGGGAATGTTGTCCTTGACTAAAAATTGCCGCACAAGCCATGGTCACTGACGGAAACTCTGTGGTGTAGTGAGATGACCACACTCTACACGCTTTCCTTCCAAGCCCTGCTATAAACACCGAAAGTGAGCGAGAACGTTTTAACTTAATGGGCATGCGTGACAGAGTTCACGTACTTAGCACCGTTACCATAGCAACAGTATGATACTTTTTGACCAAATCTCGTATATATATATATATATATATATATGAAGAAAAAAACGACAATAAGAAAACTGTGTAGTTTCAGCCAACGCGTTTCGTCCAATGTGAACTTTTTCAACGCAGTATGTATGAATGACAAGCAAAATGTCGTTAGCAACTAAAAGAATTTAGAAACGCTATTCTAGTTGCTAACGACATTTTGTTTGTTGTTTATAAATACTTTGTTTCAATAAATTCATTTTGTTTTTTGCCTTGAAGAAGACCACATTGGACGAAACGTGTCGGCTGAAACTACACAGTTTTTCTATTGTCTTTTTCCTTAATACCTATTATCTTTTTCTACAGGTGGCTCGATCGGTTAAGGCACGTCAGGCTATATGACGGTTCCGTATAGGATACAGGTTCGATTCCTCTCGGAGGACGAATATTTTCTATGAAAATTTCTCGGACATTTAGGCCAGTAAATGTTATTAATACTGTTTATTATAAAACAGAGCATTTACTTAAATATTTGTATCTATAAAAAGAATGTATAAACATAAAAATGACTTAATATATATATATATATATATATATATATATATATATATATATATATATATAAATATATATATATAATGACTTGTGATCCCTAAATTAGTAGAATTTCATTGTTAATTTCCGTTTTTATTTCTGAGTGAAAAATGGAGCCTAGAATGATACAACGACTGATACAGGATGAGTGTAATCAGCCAGCTAGCATCTCGTTATGAAGTGTGGCAGTTCGTTGTACAAGTGAAGGGATATATTGGCGCAGTGTTTATGAACACCGTGTTTTAGAAAGAAGCCAAGACCATCAGAAATGGTCATTCCAATCTAGTGAGTACGGAATCTGGGGTAGATACCAACGGAAGCAGCCGTCCTTCACACATCCAGATGGGATGAAAATGGGCAAAAGGGAGAAATTTAACAATGTCCACTACTTCTAACATAATACTGTTCAAAATAAAAATGTTTTTTTATGAAAATCAACCATTGTGTGTGTGTGTGTGTGTTTATGTGTGTATGTGTGTGTAGTTAGGTATATGTGCGTATGCGTGTTTATATGTTTGTGTGTTTATATGTGTGTGTTTATGTGTGTGTGCATGTTTATGTGTGTATGTGTGTGTAGTTAGGTATATGTGCGTATGCGTGTTTATATGTCTGTGTGTTTATATTTGTGTGTGTTTATGTGTGTGTGCATGTTTATGTGTGTATGTGTGTGTAGTTAGGTATGTGTGCATATGCGTGTTTATATGTTTGTGTGTTTATATTTGTGTGTGTTTATGTGTGTATGCATGTTTATGTGTGTATGTGTGTGTAGTTAGGTATGTGTGCGTATGCGTGTTTATATGTTTGTGTGTTTATATTTGTGTGTGTTTATGTGTGTGTGCATGTTTATGTGTGTGCTAACATATCTAGCTTCCTTTTTTGAAAAAAATAGACACTATATTGCGGTGTAATTATTATCAGTACAAGCAATTGCATACACTGATATATATATATATATATATATATATATATATATATATATATATATATATATATATATATATATATATATATATATATGTGTGTGTGTGTGTGTGTGTGTAGTACTAATAGATCAGTTGGTATATAATCCAGGTGGCTTCTGATAATATCAAATATTAAAGCTGACCCAGAAAGAAATATATATATATATATATATATATATATATATATATATATATATATATATATATATATATATACATGCATACATACATATATATACATATATATACACACACACACACTATATATATATATGTGTGTGTGTATGTAGTACAGGTGATAGATCTGTTGGTATATAATCCAGCTGGATTCTCATACGATCAAATATTAAAACTGACCCACAATATATATATATATATATATATATATATATATATATATATATATATATATATATATATATATATATATATATATAAAGAAAGAAAGAACAGGAAGATATATAATCCGGTGTTCTTATAGATATTTTCATTTTTACAAAATAGTGCTCAATGTAAATTTACAGAGCATTAATATGATAAATTAATTGATTTAGGCGAAAAAAATTTTTTTTTAAATCAATTAATTTATAATATATATATATATATATATATATATATATATATATGTGTGTGTGTGTGTGTGTGTGTGTGTGTGAACAGATTAAAATTGTAGAAACAGGGGATGCAACATTTTGTCAATCGGTTCCATAGAGCAGTGGTTCGCACTCCTGTTGAAGTGGAAATTACTTTTCACCAATGGAGTAGAGAGGAGGTGAGTGTGGTTTACTACTATATAAATAGCATCCTTGTCGTACACGTTTAAACTGGCAGAACCAAGAAATGTAGTTCGTCCGAGCACTTTCCTTGAAAGTAGTGATAAAGCAGTGAAGGTCATGCCCCATCGCACTTGTGAGAGAGACGGCTGCAGGGTGTGGAATAATTCGTCATTCACAAGGGCTAGGATTCGCTTTTGGAGCCTATCAAGGAGGAAGGTCTGGATAACTCCTGCCCAAGCTCGTCTTCTAGATCAATTACGACTGAGTAGCAAGTTCGATCCTAACTAGGTGCCCTACACATTCGACCTTGTGCCACATCTAAGCTACGCTTGGAAAATCTCTATATGGACAACTCGAGGTGGTGTAATGATTAGCAAGCTTGTCTCGTTAGATCAGTTACGACTGAAAAGTGAGTTCGCTCTTCACGAGGTTCTCCATACTTTCGGCCTTGAGCCACTTCTAAACTACGCTTACAAATTAACACTATATATATATATATATATATATATATATATATATATATATATAGGGTGTATCAGAAATATTTTACAAACTTTTGGCGCGGTTTCCTCACTCCAAAACAAGGACAAAAGTTTGGATGACTCGGCTGCCTTCGGTCGGAAAACACAATCTGACACAGTCGTCCAGCCACTCGTCCATTAACTTAACTACTGCATGCGTTAAATCTTGAAGACAGACTAATCACAAATATACACGAATGACAAATGTAACCTAGTCTGAATGGCAACACTACGCCATTTACCGTAAAACTATCTTTAAACTTAACTCAAACAGGAAGCATTTTCGGACATATTTTTATATGAATCCTTGTTTTGGCTTGAGGAACCCGCCCCGATGTTTGTCACAGTATCTTGATACGCTCTGGAATATATATATATATATATATATATATATATATATATATATATATATATATATATATATATATAGTAGGTTTGTGCAAAAATAATGACGTAATAATGTCGTTTTTTGACGTATTTTTAACGTCGAAAAACGACATTATTACGTCATTATTTTTGCACCAACCTAATATATATATATATATATATATATATATATATGATGGCCCGAATAGAAATTATGTAATATTCTGTATGTATTGTTTGTTTGTATTAAGTTGTTAGTTGTGCATTCCTATAATAAAAAAAAATGTCAAGCTCTTAACTGAAACTACAATTCAAATTATAATTATTATAATTAAATAGAGATAAATTAATGCCGGAAGCCATCATTTGCAAAAAGAAATATTTAAAATCCACGAAACGCGTTCAGTTCGTACCTGTAAAACAATAATTGATTCAAATCATGAAATCGATATTTACTGTCGGCATGGAAGAGAAAGAATTTTTTCGATTATGTGAACATTTTTCTAAAATAAGTATTCGAAAAATATTTATTCGAATTGTAAATTGTTTGAATTCAAATTAATCGAAAGGACAATTATATTAAATTATAATTATTCGAAATGAAAAATTCTTTATTGCAATAAAAATGTCAAAATTAAAAGAGGAAATAAACAAATAATAATTATTCGAAATACAAATATCGTTAATAAAACTATTTAGTAAGAAAAAATGCTTATAACCTTAAGTTATACGATACAGTGTATCCCGGATATAAGAGAGTTGTCGGGACCGGAAAAGAAGTCTCCTATATCCAAGTTTCTCTTATATCCGGGTTTGATCTATTATATATACATTAACACAGGCTCTAATTTGGGACCAGATAAAATCTCTCTTATATCAGGGTTTCTCTTATATCAGGGTCTCTTATATCCGGGTTACACTGTACTATACGCAAATAGTCAACTACTGAAAAAGACTTGTTAAAGGATGCCATTAGTTTTTAAAGTTTTCCATCTTCGTCGCGGTATTTCTTGGCGATCTTGAGATTTTGGTAACGTTCTCTTACTTTTGCAATATGAATTTTTTGAAAGTCTTGTTCTTTTTTAAGAACGTCTAAGAATTTCCACATTCTGGGACGATGGGATGACGCTGCAAAAAATCCCTATGCCATCCTTCAAGGGCGTTATTAGTTCTAGGTAAATCGGCATTGACTCTTTCAAAGCAAGACCACATACGTCTTTCAAACATTTCGAATAATTATCATTTAATATAATTGTCTTTTCGATTAATTTTCGTTCAAACAGTTTACAATTCGAGTAAATGTTTTTCGAATTATTGTTTTCAAACAATTTTCTCGATATGATTTTTCTATTTGCAAATTTGATTTTTATTCTAGCCATCGGACGAATCTCAACTTGTCGAAATTAGCTACAGTCTCCGAAAGTTAGAGAGCTGGGGGAAAAATCGTCAAATAAATGTTTAGTACAATTTCCTTGCTTGCGTTTTTAGTCAAGGATTTTGTCGCAACCTAAAGATTCTGTACTGATAACAAGAACTAGGCAAAGATTTTTCTTGTGTATTCAGAACGAACAACCTTTCAACTTTACGAATTATTTTGTGTATCTCTACCAAATAAATGGTTTTATTCAATATCGTAAACCATTATTATTTCCACGTTCGGATGTAGCAATACTTTTTGAAAAAAAATTATTACCAGCAATACAATTTTGACGGAAAACTATTACCAGAAACAGATTTTTGACAAAACAAAATATTACCAGCAATAAAAAAATTTGTAGGCATTAAATAACCCATTGAAGTTGATATGCCGTAAAACAAAATAAACCTAACCAATCTAAACCAAAGAATACATATTCTATTCATAGAAATCTATACTAAAAAATTTGTCGGCATTAAATAACCCTTTGGGGTTGATATGCCGTAAAACAAAATAAACCAAACCAATCTAAACCAAAGAATACATATTCTATTCATAGAAATCTATACTAAAAAATTTGTCGGCATTAAATAACCCATTTAGGTTGATATGCCGTAAAACAAAATAAACCAAACCAATCTAAACCAAAGAATACATATTCTATTTATACGAATCTACCCTAAAAATGTTGTCGGCATTAAATAACCCGTTGAAGTTGATATGCCGTAAAACAAAATAAACCAAACCAATCTAAACCAAAGAATACATATTCTATTCATAGAAATCTATACTAAAAAATTTGTCGGCATTAAATAACCCTTTGGGGTTGATATGCCGTAAAACAAAATAAACCAAACCAATCTAAACCAAAGAATACATATTCTATTCATAGAAATCTATACTAAAAAATGTGTCGGCATTAAATAACCCATTTAGGTTGATATGCCGTAAAACAAAATAAACCAAACCAATCTAAACCAAAGAATACATATTCTATTTATACGAATCTACCTTAAAAATGTTGTCGGCATTAAATAACCCGTTGAAGTTGATATGCCGTAAAACAAAATAAACCTCACCAAACCAGGCTCGGGTGTTGGTCGTAGTGTCTCTGCCTACTGAAGTATCTGACCAGCTCCCGCTATGTGTCTCCATTACATGCCAATGTTCGATTTTCTTTGAAGGATATTCCAGTCCCTTTTAGGGTCGTTGTTATCCTATCTTTTCCTGTCTGCCTGATAACTTTTGATTATTATCCATAAAAAAATGTCATTTCTTTATTAAAAAAAATAACATGCCAATCATTAAAAGAAAATCTATAAAGGTGGCAGTTGTCAAAGAGTTATTCAGCAGCCATCTTTGTGAAACTGAAGTAAATCTCCAATCTAACTCTTGTAGTTCTTAGTAAATTTGCTTTTCTTACCATCTCTCCTAAACCTTGTTCAGCCATCCATTTGAACAAGCCCATTCTTCTTCTTCTTCTTCTTCTTCTTCTTCTTCTTCTTCTTCTTCTTCTTCTTCTATGTACCATGTCTCTTCAAGACGTTCGAGCTCATGACCCTCCATAATTTCCTCTGCTTTGTAGCAGTTAGTATTTTTTTTTTTTTTTTGCTATCTCTCCTAAAACCTGTTTTGTCATCCATCTTCACAAGCTTCTTCTTCTTCTTCTTTCCGGTGTCTCTTCATAACGTTGACGATCATGACTCTCCACAATTTCCTGTCCTTTGTAGCTCTTAGCAATTTTTTTGCTATCTCCCTGTTCAGCCATTCCTTTTCCCCAGCTCATTCTTCTTCTTCTTCTTCTTCTTCTTCTTCTTCTTCTTCTTCTTCTTCTTCTTCTTTGTCCTTTGTAGCTCCTAATAAAGTGTGTGCTTTTAAGGTATTATGTACATTATTTACATTATTCACCAGCTCATTCTTCTTCTTCTTCTTCTTCTTCTTCTTCTTCTTCTCGTGTCCTTTCAGGACATTGGCGATGATGGCTCTCCAGAATTCCTTGTCCTTTGTAGCTCCTAATAAAGTGTGTGCTTTTACACTCTCTCCAAGCTATCTGTCTAAATTTCTAAGATGAGGTATTATGTACATTATTCGGACTATTGTCCTCATTTTGTTGCCATATTTATCACAACGTTTCGGCTGTTGTACGCTCCGGCCTTCTTCAGGTGGTTGGAATTTCGAACTGAACCCTTCATTCCGCTAACTGGGGTAGACTGTTCTAGTTCCACGTACCGTGCCTAATGGATGTCAGTTATTAGTTATCTCCTGTTAAGGCGGTGTAGAACTTGGAGAGGTGAATTAACAGGAGTTAACTGATAACTGACATCCATTAAAAAAACATGGCACGTGGAACTAGAACAGTCTACCCCAGTGAGTGAAATCAAAGGTTCAGTTCGACATTCCAACCACCTGAAGAAGCCTCTTCCAAGCTCTTTCATTATGGAGCGCCATAGAAATTTAACTATTTCTTTCTGGTATAATGTATAAGTGTCCTTTTTTGTTTCCGTTTTCTCGAAAACTTCGTTGTTTTTCATATGTTCGGTCAATAGTATTTTCAACATCTTTCTGTAGAATCAGGTTTCTGTTGTTTCAAGTCTCTTCTTTATCTGTGAGGAGGTTGTCCAGCATTCGCTGCCGTATTAGAAGGATCGATATTGCGTAAGATTTCAGTCTTCTTCTTTTTTTTTTTGTTTCTAACGAATTTTTCCCCTGTTACTTAATACTTTGCTTAGCTTTTGGAAAGCATCATTTGATATTACAATATACCTTCGGATTTCGGTGTCACATTTGTTGTGTTTGCTCGCGGTCGAACAAAATCAAAAACCATGGAAACTAACAGACAGAACTTTAGTCGGCAAGAGAACCTGACAAAAGTGTTAAAGATAGAATAATAAAACTATATGTCTACGTGGCAAGGTCTAACAGGTTCTCCAAGACCATATTTTTGGAAGTAGTATAGGGGAAAAGATTCTAAGCAGACTGTAAAATTAGGCAGACATCATCATGGGCGGGTAAAACCCTATTCCATGGCGGCTAGAAAGGTACTTACTTACAAAGGCCAACGATCATTTCAGATTACAAAACGAATCACACTTTATAGTTGACAAGGCTAAACTTGTGAAACTATTGGATTGTGCTGCGCCAGATATTCCGATAGGAATGCCTGCCTGCTTTGGACGTCAGTACTCAAAATCTAGATGTCGAATATCGACCTCAGGCACCTTTAAAATAAGTAATCATTTTAGCCATAAATCAGGTAATGGAAGTGTTGGAAGATTGTATTGCGCCAGATTTTCGAGTTGAAAAGGTGTGTCATAAAATGCAGCGTTCGAAGTCCCGGCTTCTATCTATATTCGAACACCGATCATTAAGAGATACATAATAATTTCAATCATCTGATCGATCTTTCCAGCAATAGATTTTTTACTACATTTTTTATGAGGAGCTAATCTCGACAAGTTTTATATTTCAGTTGTTTTTAAACTTTATTATAAAATTAAAGACATTTAACGTACACAATTCTAAAGTTAGAGAAATAAACAGTTTTACAAAAAGAAAAAAAAAAAACTGTTATGTATACTGGTTAAAAAAATTAAAAAAATAAAATTTCGAGAAAATGTTTAACCTCTGAGGCATCAACTCGAACAACAGCCGAATAAATTCAAAGATTAGCCCGATATTTAAAAAAAAAGAATTCTTACTCTTTGTACACATTTTGAAAACATCCAGTGCATTAAATACTTCAAGATTTTTGCCGAATTGAAAATTAACCGCCGTCATTTTTGGCGTATATAAGCTATGGAATCTATTTTGAAAATTAGTTTCTGATTTTTTTTTTCTTTAGTAAAGAGGCTTTCACAGTTTTAAAAGAAAATTCCTTTTTTTTTTTTTCCAATTTGTCTCAAAGACCAACCGGATACCTGTGATAACCCGAGGAATATCAGACCAAAGTCCAAGTGAATCAAAGATAGTTACTTAGGATTTTTTGTGTTTCGAACTTAAAAAAAAAAAAAAAGCTACATTATATGACGCATTCGTGGAGGGGGGGGCTTAGTCTACAAAAAAATCGAAAATCACTTTTTTCACTGCAAATTATTACATTATATCCAAATATTTTACAAAAACTTAGAGCTGATTACACAATATTTCAAGCTCAATTTAGGATTATAGTTTCTAACCATGCAATGAGATGACGTAGCATAAACCGTAGATTTGTCTGCGGAATATCATTACATTGTTGTTACATAATTATAGTGAAATTATTAAGGGTTTTAATAAAAAGTATTTTATTTTTGGTTGTATATTAATTTAAAATATTCCTTTTTAAGGTTCGATTTTTGAAATGGAATAAGATCATTGTAAATTTCAGAATTTCACTATTGCCTATCAAATTGACTGGAAGAAAGGAATCTAAAAACAACAATGGAAAAGAGCGTTAACAAAGTGTAAACAAAATAGATCCAGTTTGTTCAACTTAGGAAACTTAGTATTGCAGCCAAAGTATTCTAAAATGCTGGGGGGATTGAAACATAACAAATTTATTATGGCATCAAAATTTATATTATTTTTATTTATTTGTTATGTAACTAAATATATAACTGTCAACAATGTTTCCATAAAACTTGATATTTCCAGTAATAAATTCTTAATAAATAATATTATTGTTATTATTAGGTTGGTGCAAAAATAATGACGTAATAATGTCGTTTTTTGACGTTAAAAAATATGTTAAAAAATACGTCAAAAAAACGACATTATTACGTCATTATTTTTGCACCAACCTAATATTTTACTTACGTATAAAGTAGTCAGACATTTACAATTCCTTACGGTTAATCATGAAAAGAAATGTTCTAAAACTTCTAAAACCTTTAAGCATGTATTGCCGCAAAATTATCAAATGTTGAATACTCCCCTCCTCCACCGAACGTGTCATATAACCTTTGGTTTATTTCCTCATTTAATTTTTACATTTGCAATGCTGGTAATATTTTCTTCAAAATGTTTTGCTGGTAATAATGTATTTCTAATAATAATTTTTTCTTCAAAAATTTATTGCTGGTCATTATTTTACAGAAACCTATTGCTGGTATCAAAACCTATTTTAACACTTTCATAGTGTTTTGACTGCAGTTTGGGGGTTAACTATTTGCCCATAACTGAGACCCTAAAAGGTGCTACTACCCCGGGTTAGTGTGGACCTGGGAATACCAGCAATTAAGAGGTGGTTCCACGCTCCTCAAAACCTCCTGAACAGAGGCCTTGCTGCTGGACGTAGTTTATCGTCTTAACCAGGACAGTTGCACATTTGGTTTTACACGTCAGGAAATTGGCCGGCGGCTTCGGTCTTAAGATTGTATATATAAAGAAATCCCTTAAGCCGTTCATAGCCTCGAAAATATTTGGGTGAAGCTAGAATGCCTTATGGGGCCATATTCCGGTTAAAATACCGATTCTCGTCAGATCGGCAACGATAAAAATTGAGCCTAGTCAGTACTTAGATGGGTGATCGCTGAGGAGTACCAGGTACTGGAGGTTACAGATACAGGCCTAGCAAGCTGGTGATGGACGCAATCATGTCACTTATACAAACAGGGAAAATCCCGGTCTCTAGACGGACTGGTCCCAAGACATACCTGGAGTAGAATCAGCGCAGTGGTAACAGCCAATATGGCCGGGTATGAGTGCGTGTACGAGAAAGAGAGAGTGAGAGAAGAAGAGAAAGAGAGAGGGAGAAAGAAAGAAAAAGGGAGTGAAATAGAGAGAAAGAAAGAGAGTGAGAGAAAGAAAGAGAGAAAAAGAAAACGAAAGAAAGAGAAATAATGAGAGTGACAGAAAGAGAAAGGCAAAGAAAGAAAGAAAGAAAGAAAGAAAGAAAGAAAGAAAGAAAGAAAGAAAGAAAGAAAGAAAGATAATGAGAGTGGGAGAAAGACGAAGACAAAGAAAGAGAGATAGAAAGAGAGATTGGGTGAAAGACAAAGAGAGAGAACGAGAAAGAGAGAAATAGAAAGAAGGTGAGAGAGAAAGAGAGAGTGAGAGAAAGAAAGAGAAAAGTGAGTGAAAGAGAAAGAAAGAGATAGAAACAGAAAGAAAGAGAGAAAAAGAGAGAGTGAGAGAAAGAGAAAGAAAGAGAGAGAGTGAGAATAAGAGAAAGAAAGAGAGAGGGAGAAAGAAAGAAAGAAAGAAAGAGGGAGTGAAATAGTGTGAGAGAAAGAAAGAGAGAAAAAGAGAACGAAAGAAAGAGAAATAATGAGAGTGACAGAAAGAGAAAGGTAAAGAAAGAGAGTGAGAAAGAGAAATGAAGAAAGAAAGACAGATAATGAGAGTGTCAGAAAGAGAAAGACAAAGAAAGTAAGATAGAAAGAGAGATTGGGTGAAAGAGAAAGACAAAGAGAGAGAGAGAAAGAGAGAAAGAGAAAGTGAGAGAGAAAAAGAGAGTGAGAGAAAGAAAGAGAGAGTGAGAGAAAGAAAGAGAAAGAGTGAGTGAAAGAAAAAGAAAGAGAGAGAAAAGAGAGAGAAACAGAAAGAAAGAAAGAAAGAAAGAAAGAGAAAGAAAAAGAGAGAAAGAGAGAGTGAGAGAAAGAGAAAGAGAAAGAAAAAGGGAGAAGAAGAGAGTGAAATAGAGTGAGTGAAATAGAGTGAGTGAAATAGAGAGAGAGAAAGAGAGTCAGAGAAAGAAAGAGAGAGAAAGAGAGAGTGAGTGAGTGAGAGAAAATGAAAAAGAGAGAGAAAAAGAGAACGAAAGAAGGAGAAATAATGAGAGTGAGGGAAAGACAAAGAAAGAAAGAAAGAAAGAAAGAAAGAAAGATAATGAGAGTGGGAGAAAGAGGAAGACAAAGAAAGAGAGTTAGAAAGAGAGAGTGAGTGAAAGCGAAAGACAAAGAGAGAGAGAGAGAGAAAAAGAGAAAGAGAAAGAAAGAGAGAGAGTGAGAGAAAGAGAAAGACAAAGAAAGAGAGAGTGAGATAAAGAGAAAAAAAGAAAGAAAGAAAGAAAGAAAGAGAGAGAGAAAGAGAGAGAGAGGAGAGCGTGAGAATAAGAAGACAACGAGTGTTGGGTCAGTTAATATCGAATATAAGTTTTACAGGACAAAACTCCTAAAGAATTAATAGGCATGAATCCGGTTTTACATTAGATTCAAAATATTAGACAAAGGTGCAGTTTGCACTAACATGTTTTTTTTTAAAAAAAAGCTAAACATTGGCCTGGTTTAGACTAGATTCGAAAATATATATTTAGGTTCGGTTTACACTACAGTAACCACAAATCGACACAAGCTTCGCACAAAATTCAAAAACGTAGAAATGGGTCCAGTTTGCACTCGAGTTGAAAAGGTCAGCATGAGTTCAGTTTACACTAGTGTTAAAGTCGTTAAAGATCAAGTATACACTAGAATAAAAAAAAGGTAAATATAGGTCTTTTTCATACTAGAGTCAAAAGGTTAGATATTAAACAACTTGTAACTGCTAATATATACGATTTGGATATAAAATATAATTTCAGAAAGTTAAGTACTATTAGAAATGCTTGTAAATCAAGTTTATATTCTTTACACTGCCTCAAGTATGTGTTTATTATATCGACTTGTGTATAAAGGAAGCATTTTCTTTCTAAACGAAATAGGGTTGTTGTTTATTGGCTACTGTATATATATATATGTATTTACAGTGTCATTTTGAGGAGGAATTTATTTACTGTTTTATTAAGAATTTATTACATCGTTTTATGTCAGTTTCCTTTAGCAGTTTTTTTTTAACTTTTTGTGCGAATGAATCTGTTCATTATATACCGTTTTTCATTGTGATTAATGGAATGAAAGCCTTTATTCTGGCTCTCAGAGATTTAAACTTCAAATAAAGACAGCAGAATTTGTTTGAATAGTTTATATATCGGATCTCTTTGAAAGCATTTACATTTAGTTTTAGGAGATTTATGTGACAGAATAAAAAAAAATAAGAAAATTTGTTCAGCTTATAGATGCCAAAATATATGCGTCTGTTGTTTGAGTTGATCAGCCGAAAATGAGAAACAAAAAAAAAAAATAGAAAAGAGATGTGAAGTAAAACTGACACTTACTTGTACGTTAATATCCGAATGTACCAGACGTACAAATGATACAAGTAACAAAAACCACAACAACCTATAAAAAACAAAAAAGGGGAGACAACTCATTAGATATGAATGGGTAGGAACAGCCATTCGCTGGGAATTTTGCAATTATTAAAAATTAATTAAGGCATGCAGGCAACAAAACAGTCGAAAAATAATAAGAAAAAAAACTTGATTAAATGCAAAAATTCGCATTAAAACATTTCAAGGTAACAATGCAAAAGGGAAGAAGCAAAATTAGCAATATATATATATATATATATATATATATATATATATATATATATATATATATATTAAGACATTTTTATGTTTATACATTCTTTTTGTAGATACAAACATTTGAGTAAATGGCCTGTTTATAATAAACAGTATTAACAACATTTACCGGTCTGAATGTCCGAGAAATTTTCATAGAAAATATTCGTCCTCCGACAGGAATCAAACCTGTATCATATACGGAACCGTCATATAACCTGACGTGCCTTAACCGATTGAGCCACAGAGAAGCGTTCGGTTGGCAAGGTCGATTTTACTGTCTTTAATCCAAAATCTTCTAAGTTTCTCTGACGTTCATTCATATCCGCTCGATGCGTATCCAAATGTAAAAAAATGACGTCACACATTATTATAAACAGAGCATTTACTTAAATATTTGTATCTATAAAAAGAATGTATAAACATAAAAATGTCTTAAAATGATTGTCGGACACTGTCCATTTCATGATATATATATATATATATATATATATATATATATATATATACATATATATATATATATATATATATATACATATATATATATATATATATATATATATATATATATATATATATATATATATATATATATATATATATTAAGAAAAAGACAACTTTAAGTGTTCATTGGATTATAATTTATTTCCCTAGGAGCGGGATTTTGGTCCGAATTCATCAGATCTTTATTTTCATACAAAAATATTGCTGACTCCAATAACTTTTTGTATGAAAATGGAGATCTGATGAATTAGGGCGAAAATCCTGGTTTTAAGGAAATAAATTATAATCCAATGAACCCTTAAAGTTGTCTTTTTCTTAATATAATTAATATTTGCTTTGTTTTTACATTGAGCTCTATGGACTTCATCCTCCTTGGAATTATTCATACAGATTACAAAATAACTTCATTAACTAATCATATATATATATATATATATATATATATATATATATATATATATATTATCATTTTTATTATAAGATATAATAAAAATATCTTGAAATAGCTACACAAAAGCTTCCATGTTTCAATACTATGATTGGACTTCTTCAGGTGATAGTAAGTAACTGTCATTGCCTGAAGAAGTACAATCAAGGTATTGAAATATGGAAGCTTTTGTGTAGCGATTTCAATATTTTTTATTATAATCATTTATAATAATAATAATAAAAATAATAATATATTGATCTACTTTATTTATTATCACATACAAAAGACATTGGTTAAACATAAAAAAATATTAAATACTTTAAATAATATGTGGAAATAACTATTCATCGTCTGATGAAGGCCACAAGACCCGAAATCCGTGTAGCAAAAAATATAGAAAATAAAGAATAATGTATTAAAACATCTATAACTAAAAACGTTTGCGGCTTTTCTTTAAAATATGCATTTTCCTCTCGTTTGAACAACTATAGCCTCTCCCTCATATATATATATATATATATATATATATATATATGAAGAAATATACACTAGAGGTGTGCTATATTTATGGGGTAAAGTGTTAATGTTTACTTTATTTATATATATATATATATATATATATATATATATATATATATATATATATATATATATATATATATGTATAGAGGCCTCTGAGTGTTGACTTCAATGTTCACTTTTATTTTGATATTTACATACGCTTTGGTACTGAGCACTTTATCCCATAAATATAGCGCACCTTAAAACTTCTTCATATATATATATATATATGAAAATTTCTCAGAGATAACCTGTAGAAAAGACAATATTTATAAATATAAATGACAATAGGAAAACTGTGATAGTTGCCGACGTGTTTCGTCCAATGTGGACTTTCTCAAGGCAAAAAATGAAATGAATCACCATTACATCACCACATTTGTCATTCAGTTACAAACAATGTCTGTGGTATGCAGTGGATGGAACCTCGATTACCGAGCACATTGTCCATCATCTCGGTTATCGTCGGTTACAAACCTGTAAATGCCTGTTGCCATGCTGCTGGGGGACTTCCCCAAACGCGAACAGGTAAAGAAGGGAAATAACTCCATAAAAAAATAAGATGATTGAAACTGTGACACTGAGATCCGAAGACATAATGGGCTGATCAAAGATGCTTTCCAAAAGCTAAGCACAGTATTACGGGACAGGAAACTTTCGTTGGAAAACAAGAAAAGAGCACTGAACTGCTACGTGATATTCGTCCTCCTGTAGGGTAGCGAATGCTGTACAATCTCCTCAAAGATGAAGAAGAGTCTAGAAGCGAAAGACATATGGTTCTACAGAAGGATGCTAAGGATACCATGGGCCGTACATGTGAACAAAGACGAGGTTTTGGAGGGAATGAAAACAAAGAGGAAACCTATACTTAACACCAGGAAGATGCAGTTGAAAATTTCTGGGACACGTAATGAGGAAGGAGGGCTTGGAAAATCTGATACTCACAGGACAGATAGAGAGAAAGAAGGACAGAGGAAAGCAGTGCGTAACATGTACAATGGGCTTGAGCAAATGAGTGCCAGAACAGCATTGGGGGAGAAAAAACAGAAATACAAAATTTATTAAGAGCTACAAGTGACAGGAGCAAACGGCCGGCCATGGTCGTCGATGCCCTGAAGGGACATGGTACATAAAGGAAGAAGTCTCTCTCTCTCTCTCTCTATCTATCTATCTATCTATCTATCTATCTATATATATATATATATATATATATATATATATATATATATTAAAGAAAAACAGACCACTTTAAGGTACCATTATAATAATTTATTTCACCAGAGTCCTTTTAAAGGACCCCGGATCATCAGATAGCACTTCCAAAAATGAAATGAAACAAAAAAAATAAAATAAAATAAAATAAAAAAACAAGTTCTTCATAACTTAATATATATATATATATATATATATATATATATATATATATATATATATATATATATATATATATGTGTGTGTGTGTGTGTGTGTGTGTATATTATAAAAAAAGAAAAGAACAGTGTTCTTATTGATATTTTTATTTTTACAAAACAGTGCTCAATGTAAATTAACTGATTTAAAATATGGTTTCTTCGCTACACAGGAATTACCATGTTTCAAAAAGCGAAGCTAAAAACTTCAAATTTAATTATATAATTAAATTAAAATCATTAGTTCTGTTTCATCTTCAAGCAAATTTTAAAGATGAAACAGAATTAATGCTTTTAAAGACGACAGTCTGTTTCATGTTTAACGCATTCGTTAGGCCATCTATATAGATATGTGTGTGCGTGTGTGTGTGTGTCTTTGGAGGGCTTTTTAGTTTGCCGGCCGCGAGTAGAGTCAGGATAAAAAGCCAGACTGATTAGGCTTTTGTTTTGTTAACAAAGTACTAAAGGAAGAAAGATTTCAGGAAGATTCGTCCAGCAGGTAGAATGTGTGGGAAATCAAAAGAGAGGTCGGCGTGTAAATAGATTTTAATTGGTCATTTGCACAACAAGAATCTATCAATTGCTATTTAATCAGCATGTACGGGCTATCTATCTATCTATCTATCTATCTATCTATCTATCTTCATATCTCTCTTATACTGTTCATATCTATCTATCTATCTATCTATCTATCTATCTTCATATCTCTCTTATACTGTTCATATCTATCTATCTATCTATCTTCATATCTCTCTCACACTGTTCATATCTATCTATCTATCTATTTTCATATCTCTTTTACACTGTTTATATCTATCTTCATATCTCTCTTACACTGATCATATCTATCTATCTATCAGTAGATATAGTTAGAAACATATAGATAGATAGATCGATAGATACGAAGAGACTGATATATATATATATATATATATATATATATATATATATATATATATATATATATATATATATATATAGTAGACAGATACATATACATACATACATACATAGATACAAAATATTGCGTAGCTGATTAGACAGACAGATAGATAGATAGATAGATAGATAGATAGATAGATAGATAGATAGATAGATTTTATAAACAAAAACATTTGGCAATGCATATTTATAATGTAATCATTAGATATGTAATTGGTGTACATTTACGTATGTAATGAAACTATTCTGTCAGTAATGTACGTATTCATTCCTGACCATTGACAATCTTTGTCTTCCTGATTTTCAACACATTTCTACAGTAAAATCATTAGTAGTGCATTTACGCCGCCTATATAATACACCTTTTCCCTCAGTAATGCTGGCATCTTTCCTGACCACAGACAATACCTTTTTTCCTGATTTCCAATGAATTTTTATATTAAAATCATTACCAATACATTTCTATTGCACATCGTGTAACTCTAAACTCTATTCGTAATGCTTACATTCATTCTTGACCACGAAATATCCCATTTTTCCTATTTTATCTATAATTTTGACTTGATATCCAGGTTAAAAAGTACAAATAAAATAACCGTTAATAAACTGTGAAATATACATATATATATATATATATATATATATATATAATATATATATATATATATATATATATATATATATAATGACATTGTTATGTTTATACATTCTTTTCTAGATACAAATATTTAAGTTAATTCTATGTTTATAATAAACGACATTTACTGGCCTGAATGAACGATAAATTTTCATAGAAAATATTCGTCCTCCGAGAGGAATCAAACCTGTATCCTATTGGAACCGTCATATAGCCTGATCTGCCTTTAATCGCTTGGGACACGAAGGAGCAGATATGAATGTACATGAGAGAATCATGGAAGACTGTAGTTTAAAGACAGCAAAATCGACCTAGTTAACCGAACGCTCCACTGTGGTCAAATCGGTTAAAAGACACGTCAGGCTATATGACAGTTCCGTATAGGATGCAGGTTCGAATCCTGTCAAAGGACGAATATTTTCTATGAAAATTTCTCGGACATTCAGGCCGGTAAATGTTATTAATACTGTTTATTATAAACAGATATTTAACTTAAATATTTGTATCTATATATAGAACGTTAAACAAAAAAATGTCTTAAAATAATTGTCGGATTTTGTACATTTCACACACACACACACACACACATATATATATATATATATATATATATATATATATATATATATATATATATATATATATATATATATATATATATATATATATATATACCTTCATCCATCGCATCCACTCTTCAAGTTACATATTTTAAAATATATATGGTTATATCTATCCGTTTAAACCATAGATATGCATGCATGAATATATACACACACACACACACACACATATATATATATATATGTGGGTGTGTGTGTGTGTGTATGTATATAAAATAAAATCCAAAATTACCTCATTACTAGGATCCATTCATATATATAAATATATATATCCCAGTCTGCATATCTATCTATCTATGTCAGTCTCTTCACACCTGTCTTGCTTGCTTATTTTGCTTCTATCTATCTATCCATGACAGTTTTTAGCTATCTATCTTGATTTGTTTCTATCTATCTAGCTATCTATTACTCAACGGAAAAAGGCAAAGGAGGTCTGCTTATATTTATGCATTTAAGCCTGACCTTGTAAGTATATACTAACCTGTCCATTATAATGTTACTTTGTAGACAAGTTGGCTTATAACCCGCACGCATGTAGTCATGCTATCGACAAAAAGCGTGAGAATTTATCTTGTAGGCGCCAACAGCTTGCATTAGAGTAAGAAATGAAAACTAACAAATATGCACTAAAAATCGCTTGAGTGTGAAAGTGACGGCCAACGTGCACTGTTAACTTCTATCTATCTATCTCAGCATGTTCATATCTATCTATCTATCTATCTATCTATCTATCTATCTATCTATCTATCTATCTATCTATCTATCTATCTCAGTATGTTCATTATCTATCTATCTATCTATCTATCTATCTATCTATCTATCTATCTATCAATTCTTTAATTCCTATCTATCTATCTCAACATGTTCATATCTATGTGTCTGTCATAGTCCATTTATATATATCTATGTACTATGTATCTATCTACCTAGCGAGCTGTTCATATCGGTCTGACTATCTGTCTCTCTCTCTCTCTCTCTCTCTCTCTCTCTATATATATATATATATATATATATATATATATATATATATAAGTCAACACTTAAAGGTGACAGGCTGTTTCATGCTAGACGCCATCGGGCGTCCTGACGATTGCGTCTAGCATGAAACAGCCTGTCGCCTTTAAATTTTGACTTCATTGTTCACTTTTATATTTATATTTACATACGCTTTATCTCTGATATTGAACATTTTATCTGATAAATATAGCACATCTTAAAACTATATCTCTTCATTTGTGTGTATATATATATATATATATATATATATATATCTATATATATATATATATATATATATATATATATATATATATATATAGATAGATAGATAGATAAAT
>OZ010609.1:17066673-17101673 GCA_963932145.1 Acanthosepion lycidas | reverse complement strand
AAAATTCTCCTCTTTACAAATTATACGCGCGTGTGTGCATTTTAAAGAAATCCTCTTGACTACAGCGTTTAACGATCTAAGCTTTCAATTATTGCTTTTTTTCAATGAGTGATGTTTTGATTTCTTTAATGTGAAAAGAAATGAATAGATACAGACGATCAGTAAAGACATCGACGAGTTTAAAAAAAAAAAAGCAGATTTAAATCATATAGCAGTCAAATGCTAGTAAATTTTTGTCTGGTTTAATGCGTGACATTCTTTTCTTGTTTAAACTTTCCGGTTGCGATAAAATTGAGGGAAAAATGAATTGGTCCAGACGTTTTTGTCCAAGTATCTTTGTTTAGAGGTAAACATGTAAACAAGGAGTTTATTGTTATTTATAAATATATCGGTACTTTTTTGTTAGCCCCCATCATAAGCAGACATTGGCGTATAGAGTTTCTTGTCGGTGCGAGAAAGCAAATACAGTGTAAACCGGATATAAGAGAGATTTTCTCTGGTCCCAAATTAGAGCCTGTGTTAATGTATATAAAATAGATCAAACCCGGATATAAGAGAAACCCGGATATAAGAGACATCTTACCCGGTCCCGACAACTCTCTTATATCCGGGTTACACTGTACATCTTTCTTTTTTTTTTTTTAATTTTGTACTTTAAAACCCAGGCCCTGAATTCACGAATTCGTTTCTTACCTCTCCAGCTAGGGATTTAAATTCATTGTTCGCTAAACTTGGATGGAAACCAGTCTAGGAGAAGAACAATTCCGAATTCAAAGCCTGAAGAGCGATTCGCTTCTTCAGGTTAGCTTACTGCGGTAGATGTGGTGTACGCGCTCGGGTTCCCTGCATTAAACCCGACCTGGTATCATATTACGTCGTCGTAAATACATAAAAAAAACTACGGCATTACATGTGGTGTGATTAGGAACCTTATTACGGGATTCAGACTTTTAAAACTGTAGACATGAACTTTTGGGGTTGGACAAATGAAAAATCCCCAATATATCTAGCAAGCAGTAAAATGTTTACTGGTGTACATAAACAATTAATAAAAAAATTGGTTGATAATCCTAGATAATCCTAGATAATCCTAGATAATATTCAAATATGTAAAAGATATTCATGATTGTATGAACTCGTAAAAAAGACGATTTTTTAAAAATAAATTTTAAAAATAAATTTTTAGCGATAAACTTTAAAACTCGATCAGGCACTACTTAAATATACTGGTCCACTCGTAAAAAGTAAGGGTCGGGGTGGAGATATAATACGTTTTGTAGATTAGAATTCTTCCGATTTTTCTGAGGCATTGGCATTTTCTAGAATCGAAAAATATTGATGTTTTTTATCGATTTAGATCTGAAATCCTGTTTATAATATCAATACAGTTAAATCGATTTCTGACTTTTACAGAGTTATTGAACTTAGTTTTTTTTTTGCGTATAATTTGTAAAATGAAGACTTTTTTTTTAACAGAAGAAAAAAAAACTCTAAATGTATTTTATCCAGTGAAAGATATAACTGAATGTACTGAGAATGTCAACGGACACTTCGCTAGATCAGTTACGACTGAAAAGTGACTTCGATCCTCACTAGGTGCCCCAAACTTTCGGCCTTGTGCCACACCTAAGCTACGCTTAGAAAAGTTCACCTCGAGGCGATGTAGTGATTAGCAAGCTTGTCTCGCTAGAACAATTACGACTGAGTAATGAGTTCGATCCTGACTGGATGCCCCATACTAACGGCCTTGTGCTACACCTAAGCTACGCTTAGAAAAGTTCACCTCGAAGCGATGTAATGGTTAGCATTGAGTAGTGAGTTCTGTCCTCACTAGGTGCCCTCAACTTTTGGCCTTGTGCAACATCTAAGCTACGCTTGGAAATTCACTGTATTGAGAATGTTAATAATCAACTGTTTTTTTTACACATTTCGCTGAGTTTCACGGACTTTTGAAAAACAGGGCATACTTTATATGTCTATGACTTCAAACGTTACTTTATTAGATACTCGCATTTGAAATAGACGCCCCTTTGTAATTTTTAGTTCAAAAAGAGCGTATTACGTCTATCGGCTTGCTTATTGGATAAATCTTCATAAAGAAAATGTGGTCTTTGCTGTCTTGGGACAATCTTCATATGTGCGCCGTAAAGCAGTCCGGATTAAAAGGTGGTTTCTCCTATAAAGTGGGGCGCAGGTCCGCTTTCTCAAGATTTCTCGAATATGCCGAACAAACCTTTGCATAAATTAATAAAAGTATGTATCCGTTCATTCTTCATTTTTGATAAACAAAAGTAACAACCGATGGAGGTATTTTTCTAAAAAAAAACCTTAAAGCAAAGAAGTTTCTAAAAAAAAATATTCTTGAACTTTAAAAAAAAAAAAAAAAAAGTTAAAAAAATTTAACAAATTTATAAAATTAAAAAATATGCATTTCTTGTAAATAACAATTAAGTTCAATGACTCTGTAAAAGTCGGGGATCGATTTGACATAGTATCGATTTTACAAAGAGGATAACTTTTGAAAACATAAAACAAATCAATATTTTCCGATTGTGGCAAGTGTCGTGATCGATGAAAGGTCTAAAGAAGCTTAATATACGCAACAATTATTTAAAAAAAAAAAGTTCCCTATTCTTTACGACTGGACCATTCTATTTAAGTAGTCCCCTAGTGACTTTATTTTCCGAGTGAATCAGCCTATTTAGGTAGACCCCTTTTCAGCCCTGGATCAATCTATTTAAGTACATGTCCTTTTCGGACCTATTTTTCAAAAGAGGACCAGTCGTAAATTTTTGTTTCTATTTACATTTACAAATGGACTATTCTCTTTAAGTTCTGCCTTTTTAGGCCGTATTTTTCTTTACGAATGGAATAATTTATATAAGTAATGACCTTCTATATTTTACGAGTGGACCAGTCTGTTTACGTCTTGCCCTTTTCGGCCTTATCTTTTTTATGTGTGGACCAGTTTATTCAAGTAGTACCCTGTTTGTGTGCTATTTTTATCGAATGGGTCAGTCTATTTAATTCATAAATTCATAATTTAATGGCTTTGAAAACTTATAGCGGGACAGAAACTAGTATATATATATATATTTATATATATTTATATATATATATATATATATATATATATATATATATATATATATATATATATATATATATATATATATAATAAAAAGGCTTAAACACTAATATTCTCTGGTCATAATTTATTCCATTGGAATCGTAAATACGATCCAATTCATCAGACCTACAAATTCAAAAAGAAAACACAAATGTATATATATATATATATATATATATATATATATATATATGTATATATAAATATATATGTATATATATGTATATATATATGTATATATATGTATATATATATGTATATATATATATATATATGTGTGTGTGTGTGTGTATATACATATATATATATATATGTGTATAAATATATGTATATATATATATATGTATATGTAAGCAAATATATGGATATAGATCCGACAGTATGAAGAAAAATATACGGAAAAAACAAACAAAAATCTTTATATGCAATTATGCTGTTTTAATGTTAATATAATGTCAACGTCGGACGTTTCGGTCTAATAAACCATCTTCAGGACATATTCATAAAATATAATTAACATTATCAATTCAGCATGACAAAGACGATATAAGGATTTTTTCCGTATATTTTTCTTCATATATATATATATATATATATATATATGTATGTATGTATTGAATATAGTCATATATGTATATATATTGAATATAGTCATTTCGCATTCTTCTAATAAATAATATCACATTTCCTATTTATTCCATAATTTATCACATTTTACACACTAGGTTACCAAAATAAATACAGACCCCCTGCGCATCTGCTAGATGTGATAAAATTATTTACCAAGCTATCGGGGTATTTATATATTGCGTTATAACACGGTCGAATTTTTTTCGCTAAAGTCTGACGATTTAATTACACGATAATACTCTGCCTTAACTAAAATGATTGATTGTTTTTTACGGCTTATCAACACTTTTCCTCCAGCTATGGGTTAATTAGTAAAATTTGTATCACTAAAACATTATTATCTCAAAATAAAATTCTTACACTCTAAAAATCTTTTCTGGCTTTAAATAACCTGCAAAGGGTTGATAAGCCGTAGAAAACAAATCAATCAATGAAATACTGATTAGCTACACAGGAATACCTTTTAGATTTATTTACCTTCTCTGGAATAGAAACGTATAGAAACTACTCTGACCACAAAGTGAGGGCTCAGTTTATGTATTGATCCCCCACTTTATAAACACATTATAATTTCTTGTTTGTTGATAAGCCAGAGAAAACGAATCAATCAATCAATCAAATACTGATTAGCTACACAGGAATGCCTTTTAGATTTATTTACATTCGCTGGAATATACATGTATAGAAACTACCGTGGTCATAAAGTGAGGGATCAGTTTATATATTAATTTTAATAGAAAATTGATCCCCCTCCTTATATGTATATTATAATTTCTCGTTTGTATATCAAATTCTGATTAGGTGTAAATCAACCTCTTCTCCCCACAGCTATCGGTTAATTAGTAAGACATGTCTCACTAAAGCATTATTATCTCATAAAAATAATTCTCACAATCTAAAAATATTCTCTGGCTTTAAATAACCTGTAAAGGGTTGATAAACCGTATAAAATGAATCAATAACTTGTTGTATAATCAGAGTTGCTTATTAATATGTAAATTGTATAATATTTAAATAACATTTACAATGTATAAACCAAATATTATTTAAGTAAATGAATACTTAAAAGTGTGTCAGTCAATTAGTAATAATATACAGTAGTTTCTCCCTTACGCATGAGGGAGATGTTCCAACCCCCTACATTGTTCCAGTAGACCCCGATATATATTACATTTTTCATATATATAACGATCTTATTATTCAAGGAGTTGATAGTAAGTTAATGTCTCATTAAGTCTTGGTAGCGAAGTAATATATATATATATATATATATATATATATATATATATGTGCGTGTGTGTGTGTGTGTGTGTAGCTGGCCATTCGTATTCAAGGATACCCGTCTACTAGAGCGGCTAGCTAGCCAATCCCTATTGCAGACGCTTGCTCAGGCGCATTTGTGTTTATTCAATACCAACAGAGCCCACCCGTGGTTTATAATGCAACTATGCTGAGCAGACCTTAGTTACAATTTCTGGCAGAGAGCGTGTTAGCTAGCGTGATCAACAATCTGAACAAGGCCAGCACACTGAAGCACTAGGCCACGATTACTCGTGGCTTTGTATTACCACAGCTATAGACACCCCCAACCAATTTCGCACACATGACTTGGGTCAACCCATTGTATGGTTTTCAGAAACTTTCAAATAGACCCCTCCGATAACATATATATATATATATATATATATATATATATATATATATATATATATATATATATATATATATATATAATATAAAAGGCTCAAACACTAATATTCCATGGTTATAATCTATTACATTGGAATCGTAATCACGATCCAATTCATCAAACCTACAAATTCAAAAAGGAATCGGAAAATATAACTCCTTTATAAAAAACAAAATTTTAGTGACAATGTATGTGTGGGTGTGGGAAACAAGTGTGAGAAGGAAATGTATGAAAGCTCTTTATTTATATATTTCATATATATACATATATATATATATATATATATATATATATATATATATTAGGTTGGTGCAAAAATAATGACGTAATAATGTCGTTTTTTGACGTATTTTTTAACGTCAAAAAACGACATTATTACGTCATTATTTTTGCACCAACCTCATAATTTGAGATGTTTCGCTTTTTCACCAGAAAGAATCCCTTTGCAGTTTTTTCTTTCGAATATCCATTATTCTTGGACTTTGGAACCATTATTTAATAAAAGCTATGTTTATTTATCAGTTAATAAATAAGAAACATGTCCGATTCTTTTGCTGGGGGCGAACGAATAATAGCGGCAAAGGTGATCGAAATTTCCCCCCCCCCTCAAAAAAAAATGTATATTTGACAGAAGTAGACATTAAAAAAAAAATACTTTTTAATTGTCCGAAATGATTTTCTTGAGAATAATATTTTTGAAGAGTTTGGTTGAATAAAAAAAAAAAAAAAAAAAAATTTTTTTCTTTTTTGAATGAAAAGAAATAAGAGCCGTAATTAAAAAAAACGTAAATAAACAAAATATATGTAAAAAAAAAACATAGATATATTTCTATTTAATTAACTTACCGCCATTTTTTATCTTTCTCTCTTTCACTTTCATCTCTCTCTTTCTCACACGACGTCTTCTTTTCCCCGTTAAGCATATTAAACTCAAGAGTTAAAAGTCAGTGACCAAAAAGAAGGCTAAAAAGAAATTTAGAATAAAATGATATCATTTATACCATGGGTAGAGATCTTGCATGTCCTTAGGCGCGAGGTTTTCGTATCTTCCCATATTATACTGATCGACAAGAGACGAACACAAAACATACGATTGAACAAAAAAATTACGATTGAAAAGATAGCAGTGAAAAAAAAAAATTTAATCGGTCACAAAAAGGGAAAGGGGGGGTGTTCAAGCGGAAAAAATCACCCGTAGATCTAATGAAGATATCTTTTTATATGCCATCAAGGGAAGGGTTTGCTTAATAGATATCTAGATTCGGCGTTTCAATAGATTTGTTGGGGGAAAAAATGGCATATTTGTAGTACAACAACAACAAAATAAACCAGGGATCGGTTAAATATGTTGTAACGGTGAAGATGCTGTCTGTTGAAAGAAATCTAGGGCGAGTGGTTTGTGGGGTCGACTGGTACACGAGGAAGGATAACAAGTACCAATGTTGAAAGCATTTGTGGTGTTGGTGGCTTTTAAAAATTGTGGTCGTCTTAGTTACACTAGTGGTTATAAAATATGCCAACGCTAGGTTATGGCAGTCCCGCGAGCACAATTTAGTTTCTGTGTTACTTAAACATTAAATTCAGGTATTGGCAATACAACCACAACCTCATCCTGTCGATTAACTTTCTACTTGACGAATAAAATTGCTTCCCTTTGCGGCAGTGCCGCGAGTTGAATTTATTCTCTGTGTTACTTAAACCTTTAGATATTGACCATACAACCACAACCTCATCCTGACGATTAAATTTCTATTTGTTGAATAAAATTACCTTACGTCGTGGTCGTGCAGCGAGATAAAATTATTCTCTGTGTCGCTTAAATATTTAATACAGATATTGACCATACAACCACAACCTCATCCTGTCGATTAACTTTCTACTTGACGAATAAAATTGCTTCCCTTTGTGGCAGTGCCGCGAGTTGAATTTATTCTCTGTGTTACTTAAACCTTTAGATATTGACCATACAACCACAACCTCATCCTGACGATTAACTTTCTATTTGTTGAATAAAATTACCTTACGTCGTGGTCGTGCAGCGAGATAAAATTATTCTCTGTGTCACTTAAATATATAATACAGATATTGACCATACAACCACAACCTCATCCTGTCGATTAACTTTCTACTTGACGAATAAAATTGCTTCCCTCTGTGGCAGTGCCGCGAGTTGAATTTATTCTGTGTTGCTTAAACATTTAGATATTGAGCATACAACCACAAACTCAACCTGTCGATTAACTTTCTCCTTGTTGAATCAAAGTGCCTTCCGGCGTGACAGTGCTTCGAATTGAATTTATCTCTGTGTGTCTTTAACATTTGATTCCGATATTGACCATACAACCACGACCTTATCTTGTCGATTAACTTTCCACCTGTTGAATTAAATTTATTTCTTTATCCATAGTGACGAACACTAACACGTACTAGTGCTTTTCTTACAATGTGGATACCATGATATGGTAATTTACAAAAATGACCATAATCTCTGAAGCTTTTAAAGTTAAATAAAAGAAAGAATCCAATGCTGAATAAAAACTTCGTCAAGCAAGGTAGTGAGATTTTCGATTTATTTGACAAATCATAGTCAGTTGTTAAATACATTCATAATCTAAAAACCAAACGGACGCCACAAACTAAATCAGATGATAAGATATTGGGAGAGCTAACCCTGATGTTAAGAGATAAATAAGATGTTAGCAGACGGGATAATTTCTTTTTTCTTACAGTAACGTTTACCATCTACAAGGCCCGGGGACCACTCAAGGTAGTGGGTTACATTTACATGCAGTTCATGAGGATAGGTTGATAACGGTTAACTCTAGATTTGAACAGATTAAGATTGTAGTGATCGAGGTAACATCACTTTGGGAGTCGTTTCCATAGAGCAGTGGTTCGCTGGAAAAAAACTGCCCGGATGGGACTTACTTCCCGATAGAATGCGGAGGGAACGTTGTTGGTTTGATATAATCTGAGTGGGATCGCGGTTCTCAGCCGTGCAAGACAGAACAGGCGGGACAATGGAATGTACTTCGTCGTAGCATTTTTCACGGCAGAAGCGATAGAGCAGTGAGGGTCTTGCCCACATCCGGCCTTTAGGAGAGGAGGCTTATAGGGCGGAAAGCAATTCGACATCCCCTAAGTGACACTTTGGGGCTCTATCGAGACTGGAAAGTGAGAACTGGGCAATTCCCGGCCAAAGAGAACTTACTGGAATGGTACAAGGGAATGATGAGTTTTGCCTGTAGTTAAAACAATTCCTGATTCTACATTATTTGATTGATCCGCGCATGACATTATTTTTTAATAACTGTTATTTTTATTTTTTTATTTTTTTTAAATACACATTTCTTTTTTATTTAATTTTTGTTTATACTTGGTTTTGGGAAAGGAGACCAATTTATATATCGGCGAATAATTCTCATGGAGAAATTTTAGAAACGAATAAATAAAGTATAAATAGGGGGAATAATTTATTAAGTCCACAACTACCGGAAAAGAAGATGCATAAAGTTCCATTTGACCAAATACTATCTATCTATCTATCTATCTATCTATCTATCTATCTATCTATCTGAGTATGTCTATCTATCTATCTATCTATCTAGTCTGTTCATATCTATCTATCTATCTATCTAGTCTGTTCATATCTATCTATCTATCTATGCTGATATATCTGAGTATATCTATCTATCTATCTATCTATCTATCTATCTATCTCTCTCTCTCTCTCTATATATATATATATATATATATATATATATATATATATATATTTCAGTCTGCTCAAATTTATCTATCCATCTATCTATTTCAGTCTGTTCAAATCTATCTATCTCAGTCTATCTATCTATCTATCTATCTATCTATCTATCTATCTCTGTTCAAATCTATGTATCTATCTATTTCAGTCTGTTCAAATCTATCTCAGTCTGTTCATCTATCTATCTATCTATCTATCTATCTATCTATCTATCTATCTATCTATCTCTGTTCAAATCTATCTATCTATTTCAGTCTGTTCAAATCTATCTTAGTCTGTTCATCCATCTATCTATCTATCTTAGTCTGTTCATCCATCTATCTATCTATCTATCTATCTATTTCAGTCTGTTCAAATCTATCTATCTATCTATCTATCTCATACTGTTCAAATCTATCTATCTATCTCTGTTCAAATCTATGTATCTATCTATTTCAGTCTGTTCAAATCTGTCTTAGTCTGTTTATCTATCTATCTATCTATCTATCTATCTATCTATCTATCTATCTATCTATCTATCTATCTCAGTCTGTTCATCTATCTATCTATGTATGTATCTATTTCAGTCTGTTCAAATCTATCTATCTATCTATCTATCTCAATCTGTTCATCTTTCTATGATATGAAATGTAAGAGGTACTAGTGACGATTATGAGGACAAGGAGGATTGATAAGTACTGACCGTTGATTTGAACACCTTAAGATTGTAAAGCTTAAGGAAGCTTCCACGCAGGATGACTGTTCCAAAAAATAGCAGTTCTTTGCTGAGAGAAAAGCTGCCCGAGTGAAACTTTCTTGTTAAAAATGCAATACGGGGGAAAGGTGCGTGATTCGGTTCTGTCGACATAGCATGATGAGTCTAAGCTGTGATGGTCTGAACTGGGGTAACTAAAGAAAAGAGATCATTGGTATATCTATTGTTCAATCCCAGATATCTGAAAGGTCCTAAAAAGGGTAAATACTGAAGAAACTAGACAGTTTGTTGCGCTACACACATGGGGGAATGTGCGTCTCCAGTGTGACGGTAGCCCCGTGTCAAACCTACCATCGTGACGCGAATAGAGGTAGGTAATGAAATAGCGAATCAGAAAGAATGTCAACAGGACGGTAGACAAGCCTTTCGCACCGAAGAAAACCTTCAATAGACGTCTTTACGATATAAGCCAAGCCTATAACATCTCACCCTCCCGTATTCGTAATCAGTGGTTATAAGTGTCTGTTGTTATTACGTTTGTGATTTTAGCTTTCTTTTCGTCTTTTATTAATTCGTCCTGATCGGAAATAAGGTGACAAATACAAGAGTGATAAATAATGAGAAATATCTGGGCCTAGGGGAACGATGGGGAGTGTGGGGATAAAAAAATGTAAGGGGAAATGGGCTTGGGAGTGGAGGGAAAAATGTGCCTGGTCATCGCGCAGAAAAGAAAGTCTCACGTCATAATTCCCTAACTTCATAATAATAACAATAATAATGATAATAATAATAATAATGAGAAGAAGAAGAAGAAGAAGAAGAAAGAAGAAGAAGAAAAAGAAGAAGAACCAGACTGTTTATTTCTGTCGAACTCTCTGCCTCGGAACTCGGACGAAGCTTTGCCGCAGGGCAAAGTTTCGTCCGGGGAGATAGACAGTCCCTGAACCCGTTTAGGCGGGTTCAAAGGGAATATTTTTGGCCGAGTCTACGGGCTCGGTGTACCCAAAATAAACCGGCCTTGTGCCACATACACCCTCGTGGGGGTTGGGGCTGTTGAATATTAACGGTCGAATAGATTGTTCATGACTGTCGAAATCTCTGTCTTGAGCAGAGAGGTACCCGGACGAGGCTTTGCACAAGAAGAAGAAGGAGAAGAAGAAGAAGAAGAAGAAGAAGAAGAAGAAGAAGAAGAAGAAGAAGGAGAAGGAGAAGAAGAAGAAGAAGAAGGAGAAGAAGAAGAAGAAGAAGGAGAAGAAGAAGAAGGGTATCAGTTTTCATGGTATTAGCACCCACTGAATGTAAAACACGGCATTAGAAATTATGCAACTTTTACAGGAAGGCAACTGAAAGAAACTGGACTCGGTTACAGTCATAAGGACGTGTAATAAATTTATGGGACTTTAAAATACACACAGACGGAACAATCAAAGCTAATCGCCCTGACATCGTGATCAAAGACCATAAGAATAGAACTTGATTTTTATTGACATTATAGTTCCTGCAGATTGTTATACATCTTTGAAGATCTTTAAAAGAAAAAAAAAATCTGTTAAAATAGATGAATCTTGAAGTGGAAATCTCAAAAAATGTGACACGTGAGGATATCAATAATTCCGGTTGTAGTTGGAACCCTCGGTTTGATTGGCAAAAAATTCTGATAGACTCATTGAAGGGATTCCTGGTAGCCCATGCCTTAAAGAAATACAAAAAGATGTACTGAAAAGTACAGCTCACACATTGCGGAGAGCTTTATCTATGTAAAATGTGGGTGATCTTTTTTCAGTGGAAAATGTCATGAAACAAATTCTGACCTTATGTCTCTGGTTGGGACCCAGAAGAAAATGTGTATACAACAAAAATCAAAAGAAAAGAAAATAATAATAATAATAATAATAATAATAATAATAATAATAATAATGCCTGTAGATTGTAATGTATCTTTGAAGATCGTCACAAATCTATCAAAATAGAAAGGTCATGAAGTGGAAATCTAAAAAATGTGCCACTAGAAGACATCAATAATTCCAGTTGTAGTTGGAGCTCTGGAATTCATTGGAAATGGTTCCGATAGACGAATTGAAGGGATTCCTGGCAGAAATACAAAAAATGGTTCTCACAAGTACAGCTCAGACATTACGAAGATCTTCATCTATGTAAAAGGTGTGATTTTTTAAAAATTTATTTTTACAAAAATGATCAATGGAAAAAGTCATGAAGCCATTTCTGACCTTAGGTCTCTGGTTGGGACCCGGAAGGAAATGTGTATACAACAGAAATGAAAGGGAATAATAGTTGGAGTTGGAGTCATCGGATTGATTAGAAAAGGTTCGGATAGACACACTGAAGGGATTGCTTGTAGCCTATACCTTAAATAGATGCAAAACATTGGACTCACAAGTACAGCTCATAATTTACGAAGCATTTTATCAATCTAAAGTGTGTGTGCTCTTAGGTTTAAAAGTGTCCGGTGAAAATGTCATGAAGCCATTTCTGACCTTATGTCTTTGGTTGGGACCCGGAAGGAAATGTGTATACAACAGAAATGAAAGGGAAATAATAATAATAATAATAATAATAATAATAATAATAATAATAATAATAATACTCGAAGTGGAAATCTCAAAAAATGTGACACGTGAGGATATCAATAATTCCGGTTGTAGTTGGAGCCCTCGGTTTGATTGGCAAAAAATTTTGATAGACTCATTGAAGGGATTCCTGGTAGCCCATGCCTTAAAAAAATACAAAAAGATGTACTGAAAAGTACAGCTCACACATTGCGGAGAGCTTTATCTATGTAAAATGTGTGTGATCTGAGTTTGTTTTTTTTTTAATGTTTACAAAATTTTATATTTTACAAAAAATGATCAATGGAAAAAGTCATGAACCCATTTCTGACCTTAGGTCTCTAGTTGGCACACGGAAGGAAATGTGTGTACAACAAAAAATAAGGGAGAAGATAATAATAATAATAATAATAATAATAATAATAATAATAATAATAATAATAATAATAATATTTGAAATGGAAATCTCAAAAAATGTGACCCGTGAGAACATCAATAATTTCAGTTTTAGTTGAAGCCAACGGTTTCATTGGAAAAGGATCAGGTAGACTCATTGAAGTAATCTATGGTACACCATGCCTTAAGGAAGTACAAAAAAATGGTACTCACAAGTACAGCTCACACATTACGAAGAGCTTTATCTATGTAAAATGTATGTGATCTGAGTTTTTTTTTAATGTTTAGTAAAAAATGTCTAGTAACCAAAGACCACAAAAACAGAACTCCGCGTGACAGCGTGGGTCAATATCAGCACTGGAAAATCTGCAACTTTTACGGGAAGGAAACTACAAGAAAATGGTATGAACATCACCCAAGCCCGGTTACAGAGACAGGGCCTGTAACAATTTTATGGAACTTTAAACACAGACAAAACAGTCAAAATTAATCCCCCAGACATCGTAATCAAAGACCACAAAAATAGAATATACTTTCTTATTGACATTCCAGTCCTTGTAGATTGTAATATATCTTTGAAGATCTTCCAAAAACTATCAAAATAAAAGAATCTTGAAGTGGAAATCTCGAAAATGTGACACGTGAGGACATTAATAATTCCAGTAGTAGTTGGAGTACTCGGACTGTTTGGAAAAGGTTCTGATAGCCTTATTGAAGTAATTCCTCGTAGTAAAGAAATACAAAAAGATATATTCACAAGTACAGCTCAGACATTCCGAAGAGCTTTATCTATGTAAATTGTGGTTGATCTAATTTTTTTTTTTTTTTTTGAGATTTTTTTTTGTATTATGTTTGGCAAAGAATGACTAGTAAACAAAGACCACAAAAACAGAATCAATCTCATTGAAGGGAAGCCCCACGTTTATATTGGCCTTGTGCCACATCCCGCCTTGTGTGCATGTTTCGGGTAAATACTGAAGTATTGTGGAACGTCAACATCTTAAATGTATTATTATTTTCTCTTCGAGTTACATGTGATATCCATTTTAGTTGTTGCTGTTGTTGGAATTCCTCAAGTGATGTGGTCTGTTATTTGGTACAGTTCCTTCTTTTATGATTCTGTAGTGACAGTTCACAAGCTTCGGAAAAAGATGATTCTTGCTGACATCTACGTGTTCCCTTCGCGTGAAGCCATTTTTAACCGCTGTTGTGACGAAGTGGTTGTCTACAGCAAACAGTTTAGAACCCAAGTAGGCATCTATGCGGACGACAATACTATTTACTCCTGCCTCAAAAACAAATCTAGTGTCGCCGACAAAACTAACCTGGCCGTTTGTCTAGAAAAGGACCTCCAATCGGTTGTGGACTGGGGCAGGTATTGGCTGGTTAACTTTAATGCCTCAAAAACAAAACTGCTCTTTATTACTCACCACAGAAAAGCATCCCATTAGAATGTCAGACGCTCAACTTCCCGAGAGCATCTCTTTGCGACTGTTCGGTCTCACATTGACTGCTGACCTGAGATGCATTGAGTCAATAGCTTCGTCCACTGCAAGGAAAGTTGGCTCCCTGTGCCGCGCCAGAAGATTTTTCTCGATGGAGTCGATCCTTCAAATCTACAGATCAACCATTCGCCCTTGCATAGAGTATTGCTGCCATATATGGTTTGGAGCCCCTTCTGTTTGTCTCAAGGTTCTTGATAAAATCCAAAGACGGATATGCAATGTAATTGGCCCTGATCTGGCATCTCGTCTGCATTCGCTCTCTCACAGACGTGCCGTCGACTCCCTCTGTCTTTTTTACAAATACTTTCACGGTAACTGCTCCGATGAGCTGCTTTCGCTGGTTCCCAGACTTCATGAATTTAAGCGTTCAACTAGGCTGGCACCTCGCTCTCTCTCTTTCACTGTCGAAACTGTTAAATGTAACAGTCTCTTCTACTCCAATAGCTTCATGCCTCGCACCTCTCGCACGTGGAACTCCTTCCTCTTGTTTCCCAGATAGCTAAAATTTCCAATTATTCAAATGTATTGTCAATCGACGTCTCCAGATGCCTTGATCTATCCCCTATCCTTCTCTTTATCCTTTCCTCTATCACTCCTATTTGCTTTCGCTCAAACTCTCTGTAACCCCTTGCGTGCTAGTGGCTTCCCGCCTTGCTTGGGATGAAACGCTTAAAAAAAATTTCTGAACGAGTCTGGCGCCATCCATGACATCCACACAAAAGTCTCAATTTGTCGAGTCTATTTACCAATATGACTCGAGTTTTACGTCATTTTTTTTTTTCATTTAGTAACAATTTGCAGTTTTAGAGGAACGACCACTCACCACTGCCTCATACACATTCAACTTCCTAAATTTATCAATGATTATCTGTCTGTCAGTCAGGGAGTTCGAAAAACAGACCAAAAACATTACGTATGAAAGATATACAGAAAAAAATTATATATATATATATATATATATATATATATATATATATATATATATATATATATATATATATATATATATATTGTTGTGGTGTCCTCCATTTAAAGATTAGTAGGAAAGAAGGCCTTGGGGTAACAGGACCAGATTGTTCGTAACTGTCAAACTCTCTGCCTTGAGCAGAGAGGAACCCGGACGAGTCTTTGCCGAAGGGCAAAGTTTCGTCCGGGGAGGTAGACAGACCCTAAACCCGTTTATACGGGTTCTACGGGAATATTTATGGTGGGGCCTATGGGCTCGGAGAACCCACGGTAAACTCAGCCTTGTTACACCATCTTTCGTGGTGGTGGGGGCTGTTAAATATTAACAGTCGAATAGATCCAACAGCCTCTTTAAATTTCAAGTCGCTGGTTTTCTTAGGGAAAATTTAGTTAACAAACTTAGTATATTCTGCTGGGTCTAGAAAGATGGTTAGTAACAAAGGCTGAGTTTATCCGCTGGGTCTATTCCGAGCCCATAGGGCACCTTCACCATTCAATATTCCCCGTAGAACGTATAAACGGAGTTTAGGGTATGTCTACCTCCCCGGGACGAAACTTTGCCCATCGGAAAAGACTCGTCGGGTTCTCTCTGCCTCAAGGCAGTTCGCGTTTGATGTTACGAACAATCTGGTCCTGTTCCCAAAGACCTTCTCTCCTACTAATTTTATAGTAGGCGGAAGAGTCCAACATAGAGTCTTTAGAGGGAGGACACCACAATATATATATATATATATATATATATATATATATATACACACACAAAATAAAACCCCAAATCACCTCTTATTGGGAATAAGCTTATTTCAATCGACGAAAAAATAAAATTCGTTAGTTTTATTCAACACCTTTATAGACTCTATAGCCTGGAGCGGGGTTGAATAAACCTGACGAATTTATCTTATCTTCAAATGAGATGATTTGGGATTATATTGTGCAATAATTTCTGTTGTATAATTATAAATACGTTCAGCTCTTTCTGTGAATCAGTTTTAATATTTAATGTTACAAGGATCCACTTGTGTTATACACCAACGCATTTATTACCTTTACTACATATATATATATATATATATATATATATATATATATATATATATATATATATATATATAATGATAATATTAGTCATCAGTATGGATATTTCCAAAAGGATATAAATCCAGGGAGAGCTCTGTGTCAGAAGCAGAGCAATAATTATTATTATAAAAGGCATGAACACTGATGAATTGGGGCCGTTTTTACGACCCTAATGAAATAATAATAAAAAGGCTTAAACACTAATATTCGATAATATTATACAAATATATATGTATGTGTATGTATGTATATATATTTATATATATTTTAGATATATGATTGCATATGTATGTGTATATTTACCCCTAATATTATATATATATATATATATATATATATATATATATATGTAGGAAGGTAGGTTTGGTAATCAGTATGGATACGAATTTTAATTTAACTTATTTTATTTAACTTAAATATTTAATTTAACTTGACAAGGTACTGTAGTTAAAATTTTGTTCATGCACTTTTAGCCATTATCAAGGATGATTTTATTTTTACTTTTTACTTTTAACTGGTAATGGCAATTTCTACATGATTTATGTCTAGAAAAGTAGAAACTTATAAGCAAACTTAAATGAAAAAAACTTGTACCTTGTCTGTGGTTTTTTGACTAAGTTCGTAGGTAAACTTAAAAACAGGTTGTCTTTTTTCTTTCAAATGTCGTCTTGAGAGTATCTATTTCTTTTGTGTTATTCGTTAAAATAAAAATATCGTCTACTGTTTAAATATCATGTTTTCTACATGGGACATGAAATAATTGAAGAAGTACGGGCCGAGCGGATTTCCCATAGTAACACCATTACTTAGGGGGTAAATGTTGCCATTGTGGTCGTAGAATGGGACTTTACTTGTGTATATATGTAGTATTTTTTTAAAGGATGGGTGGTTTGATGGAATCAAAAAAAAACTCCCATTCTTAGACGTTCTGGCAGAATACAGTAGCAAAATTTTTACAACCTCATTGTATGAAAAAAACCACTAGCAGAAATACTTACAATCTTAACTTTAAGAGTGAACGCCTCTTCAAATACTAAATAGCAATGATAAAAAAAAAACTTCCTAAAAAGAGCACACCAGAATTTATCCTCTCGTGGAATTCTTCTTTAAAGGACTCAGTGAGGCAAAACAGACACTAGTTAACAATGGTTTTCCTAACTACCTCATCGATCATCAAATTAGACTATTTTTCCCCAAAGTAAATAATAAAGATAGTGAACACACAGTCAAAAATAGCATAAAATTTTTCTACAAAAGTTAAATGCATGTCAACTACAAACAAGATGAATCTTCACTTAGAAATATCATAAAGAAATACATTACCCCAATTGACCCGAATAAAAAAAAAATCAAATTAATTATCTACTACAAAAAAATTAAAACAGCTAATGTTATCCTCAAAAATAACAACACACCAGCAAATAGAATTTACAACAAGCGAACATCATCTAGGAGTTCAAATGCCCTTTAAGGAACTGTGTTCCTAATCAAACCGAATTCATAAATAATTACATTGGTCACACAACTACATCCTTATCTAGACGCCTTACGTTACACCTCTTCGATCACGGCTTCATTAGAACTCATTTAAACACGCCCACGTAAACTTACCAGACTCCTTCCGAAACATATGAAGAGAAAATACAAACATAATAACTTCATTCTCATGTAAAAACAGATTTTAATCTGTTTTTACATGAGATAATAATGGAAGCCTTTACAATGATAAAAAACAAGCGATTAATTAGTTATATTATTATGTTGGTGCAAAAATAATGACGTAATAATGTCGTTTTTTGACGTCAAAAAACGACATTATTACGTCATTATTTTTGCACCAACCTAATACCTACGAACATATCTAGAAGCAAAAATAAAATCATCCTTGATAACGGCTAATAGCCGAAAGCGCTCGGAATTACATAACATTTAGACAGCTTTTACACACTTTATATATATATATATATATATATATATATATATATATATATATATAAAAACAGACCACTTTAAGGTTCCATGTAATAAATTATTTCACTACAGCCCTTTTAAAAGGACTGCGGATCATCAGACTTTACTTCTAAAGGTTTTTGTTTCAATCTTTGGAAGAAAAGTCTGATGATCCGCAGTCATTTTAAAAGGGCTGTGGTGAAATTTTTTATATGGAACCTTAAAGTGGTCTGTTTTTATTTAAATTATTTGCTCTGGATTTCCATTGAGCTCTCTGGATTTTATCCTCCTTAGGTTTACCCATACGGATTACCTTGTTTTTCATAAAGAATATATATATATATATATATATATATATATATATATATATATATATATATGTAATTATTTATTTAGAAAATTTAAACATGTTTATGTTATAAATTTTCCTAATAAATAATTATATCTGCTCTACTTTGTATTGAGCACTCTTTTAAGAATAGTAATTGTTGGTTATTGGAATTCATTCCGTATACATCAATTATATATATATATATATATATATATATATATATATATATATATATATATATATATATATATACACACAGGGTGCGATGGAAAAGTTGTTGCCATTTTATATTTTGATTTTGTAGTCAGTTCAGTTGGCTCTGTCAGAAATTTGGAAACGGTTTGCTGTACTGCTTTGCATTCGCGGCGGAATCTCCAATAAGAACATTTCAGTGTTTGGGCGTCAATCAGAAGACAGTACGGTGGATTTCGAAAGAGTTAGATGAGTTTAATGGTGATTACAAAGGTACGGAAGCTAGGAAAACTTATTCTGATAATACTGGTAAGAAAATAACTTAATGCCGTGCGCCACAGACTCAACATGGAGGCGTACATCAATTGCTTTGAGGCGATAGTGCAGCCTTGGGAGAAGAGGGTGGCTGCTGAAAGACACTATGTCTTACAACAGGATTCTGCACCATGCCACAGAAGCAGGAGAACACCTCTTACATCTGGCCACCTAAATCGCCAGATTGCAACCCCTTCATTATTATGTGTTGGGTGCAGTTGAAACCAACAAAAGTCTTAGTAACACCAAAGATGAACTGATGGCAAGGATTATGGTAGCATTCATCAACTTAATCGAGGAGACCGTCCAGAAGAGTTACAGGAGATTCCAAAGTCATCTGGAGGCCGTAGCCAAAAGCCAATAACGTTTTTATTGAATAAATTTACTCTTTAGTATTTCAAGATATTTTTATATAATTTTGGTAAATATATCTGTTAAAATAACATGTTAGTGTTATTTTTATTTTTGCGTCATTTAAGTGACAATTTATCCATCGCAACCTATATAGATAATAATATATATAATATATATATATGTGTATGTGTGTGTGTATATATATATATATATATATATATATATATATATATATATGTGGGGGGGGGGGGCTTGAGTGAAAGAGAAGAGTTTAAGTGTTGTAATTTTGGTATGTATATATATATATATATATATCTGTTAAAATAATATGTCAGTGTTATTTTCATTTTGGCGTCATTTAGACGACAATTTATCCACTGCAACCTGCATACACACACACACACACACACATATATATATATATATAGAGAGAGAGAGGTTTGAGTGAAAGGGAAGAGTTTAAGTTTTGTAATTTATCCATCGCAACCTGCTTACATATATATATATATATATATATATATATATATATATATATATATGTATACAGTGTAACCCGGATATAACAGACCCGGATATAAGAGAAACCCGGATATAAGAGAGATTTATCTGGTCCCAAATTAGAGCCATACTTACCTAAACAAAATAGGCCAAACCCGGATATAAGAGAAACCCGGATATAAGAGACTTTCCCGGTACCGACGACTCTCTTATATCCGGGTTACACTATATATATATATATATATATATATATATATATGTTTGAGTGGAAGAGAAGAGTTTAAGTTCGAGAGATAGATAAATAGCGTGTGTTAACGTTCTCTCATCACCAAAATGACACCGAATTTTTGTCTATCTCAACGAATTGGTATTCCCTCAAGGTGGCCCCTATTTAAAAAACTTGAATCGAGTTTTCAGGCTCACTTTTTTTATGTTTTTTTTATGTTTTTTTGTTGTTGTTTTTTATTGTTTTTTTTTGGGGGGGGTTGTTTTTGTATTTGTTTTTTTTTTTAGCAAATTAGCGACGTTGAGAGAAACTGGCTCTAGCGCAGCCTATTCTATGTTCAGTTTCTTTGTCTCTGCTAAATTTGTGACCACCGATCCAGACGCCGACGTATTTGAAGTGCTTAGTAATTACGAGATATGGCGGGAAGGAACACCTAAGCTAACAAAGAGAAATCACACTGATTTACAGTCGAAACAGCTCTGAATTATGTTATGTCATCGGAAAGTACAGGAGCAGATAAAGACGTTTTATATAATTAAGCCTGTGTACTTTCGTAGATATAGGTGTATGTTTCTAATATCGATGTTATTGTACGGTTCTTCATCGTCGCTTCTCAACGGAGCAGGTAACGTAAACCTCGGTGAAACGGGCAGCGACAAAGACCCAGTTACGTCGTCTAATTTTTCATGACATCTACAATTACACCTGTCTAAGCTGATTAGGTGCTCTCATTTCAGTCGACAGAAGACGGCAGTGTTGGCACGGACGCCTATCAATAATCATAGCGATGAGGAGAAGGTGTTAGCGTGAGGAAACCGCCATTGACACAAGGCCGGCGTTATTGAGCGCTCCGATTTAAAACAACACATAGACAAGGGAAAAATAGACTATATTCAAACTTAACCCTAGAACACTAACCAAAAATTAAAGTTATACCACTACTAACCATGGGTATATAATACCCGATTTTGAAAATATCAAAAAAAATATTAAATATAAATCTTTATTTGAAATATTTTACAAGCAGGCACTTCAAACTTTGTACTTTGAGTTAACATTATAGGAACTGAAAAAACATTTTATTTAGGTAAGAAAATCAGCTACTGAAAATTGTAATTAGAAATAGACAAATATATGCACATGGTTAGTGTTCTAGGGTTAAATTTACACCACTACTAACCATGGGTATAAAAAAATATTAAATATAAATATTTATTTGAAATATTTTACATGTAGGCACTTCAAACTTTGTACTTCAAATTACCATAAATTGAAAATGAAAAACATATTTAGGCAAGAAAATCAGGTACTGATATTGTAATTAAAAATAGCAAAATTGGCGCTGTGTACTTACTATGTACGGATGGTCATTGTTCTAGGGTTAAGAAAACAAATTGATAATACAGTTTCAATTTACATCTCTCTCTGATTGGTTAAAAAGAAACAGCGATAGTCAGAAGGAAATTTAAACAAATCCTAATTGGTCAGAAACCTTACAAAGATTTGAATAAAAGTATCTCATTACCATAGGCGCAAATATTGTTTACAATTCTTGCAATCGTGCGGAAGTTATGCCATAATGCTAGCCGAGAAATGATCACTGTCAGTTTAGCTCGTCGGATAGAAGGTCAGATGTCATGGTGACCCGACATTTGACCCCAGAATAGACGAAGAAGAGACGGAATATCAGCGTTAAAAAACGAACACACACACAGATATTGCAGACCTTTAATATTTACATGAAAAGGAAGAAATATATTGAAAAAACTTTCAAGCTTCTTCATTACCTAAAATTATCTTATATTCATTACCTCGTTAGAAAATCATGACGTAATAAAAAGGCAAATTATCTAATAACTAACAAGAGGTCATGGGTTAATTCAGGCTTTGAAAGGGGAAAAGAAATATGGAGATGATAAACACTGAGAAGCGAGCCATAAGGAGCGTGGAGTGAAGAATATTCGAGAAAGGAGATCAGATAAAAGAGAAGTAGGGGGGGGTAAAGAAAAAAAAAGATTCAAGGAGTGGGTGTAGCATAGAGTAAAGACAATTAAAAAAATAACAGAAGGTAAGGTAATATTAGACGTTTCCCTATAAGGAAACATTTGCCATTCATTCATCGAGCAGAGAGTAGATTTTTCGGTTGAAATTTATAAAATCGTTCTCTTAAAACAGTTCCGTCCTGGGTATGACGATAAACTGCATCCGCGTCCTGGGTATGACGATAAACTACGTCCGCGTCCTGGGTATGACGATAAACTATATCCGCGTCCTGGGTAAGACGATAAAACTACATCTGCGTCCTGCCTAAGACGATAAACTATATCCGCGTCCTGGGTAAGACGATAAAACTACATCTGCGTCCTGCCTAAGACGATAAACTATATCCGCGTCCTGGGTATGATGATAAACTACATTTGCGTCCTGCCTAAGACGATAAACTACATCTGCGTCCTGGATATGATGATAAACTACATCCGCGTCCTGGGTAAGACGATAAACTACATCTGCGTCCTGGGTAAGATGATAAACTACTTCCAACAGCAATGCCTCTGATCATTAACTGTATGAAACTCCGAGTCGTATTATTGACGTTAGATATTATGTATATTCACTAATATATGCTTTATATCATTGATCACTCTATTTATAAAAAAAAAGAGGAATAAATATACTTACGTATGTGCAAGTATTTGTGCGTAGATGTACATTTTTTTATCCGCCCCATTGCTTCTTTTATTCTTTAAATGTTTAAATTTTTAAGTTCGTATTTTATTTCTTCATATCTCTGTGCTGATAAGACCAAAAAGTTAGTCTTGTGGGTCGAAATAGCTATTCGAATGAGGTAACTTTGTATTTTTTTTATGAGGAGGCACGGTGGATAGCGGCTTGGATTGAGATATCAGAGAGCCGAGTTCGAATTCCATTGGAATCCATTGCATTCACTTACGTGCTAATAACCTTGGGAAAGGTGTGAATCCTCTTCTTCTCCCTCCAGCTATGGGTAAATAGCAGGAGAAACTGGGTTCTATAGCCTTGGATAGAAACTGGTCTAGGAGAAGGACAACTCTGGATTCAAAACCTGCGGAGGGTCGTTTGGGGACCTCGTGACACATAGTGCACCAGGTCTCTTTATTCGGCCCTTCAAAAAGTGTGGATGGTCCTTCACCACTATAATCAAATCTCATGTGCTGTTGTTGGGCTGTCGGTTTCCTAGGAACGGATCTGCTTGACCCTCATACGCCGGATTCGACGGGAGAATCGAGTATATATATATATATATATATATATATATATATATATACAGGTAAAATGAGAACAGTGGGAGTATAACTCCACTGCCTGTAACATTTAATTTAAAAGAGAGCTTAATGGAAAGTAGAGTTAAATGTTATTTATTTTAGGATATTAAAACAAAACATGTTAACTGACGAGTTTAGTAGTTTGCCATCGACTGAGGAGACACATTTGTAGTGTTGAAACATAATTGTAATTGTGTAGCGATTTTTAACGTTTTTGTTTTAATATCCTAAATTAATATTATATATATATATATATATATATATATATATATATATATGTATGTATGTATGTGTGTGTGTATGTGTAAAATAATAACTGGCCACACTTATTCGAGGATACCCGTCTACAAGTCAGCTAGCCAATCCTTATTGCAGACACTCGCAAAGGCACATTTGTGCTTATTCAACATCCACAGAGCCTACCTGACGTTTATACTGCAACTATGCTGAGCAGACCTTCTTTAAAGTTTCTGGGGGAAAGTGTGTTACCTAGCGTGATCAACAGTTTGAACAAGGCCAGCCCGCTCAAGTCCTCGGCCACAATGACTTGCGGATTTGTGCTAGCATAGCTATTGACATGCCTCAATAGTAACGTCTACCCAATTTCACTCGCAGAGCTTGGTATGGTTTTGAAGCACTTTCGACCTCGATCGATTCCGATATATCAGACCACATGGTGTGATTCGAACCCGGGTATCATGGTCAGAAAGCGAACGTTCTAACCACTCAGCCACACACACACACACACACACACACACACACACACACACACACACACATACATATACATATATATATATATATATATATATATATATATATATATATATATATATATATATATATATATATATATATATATATATATATATACGTTTTGTCTATATGATAAAATTATAATAAATAAAGAATTATCGTCCAACAATCGGTATCGTGCCCTCTTGGATTAATGCTGTAAATGATAGAATTGACATTTTACTTTCGTTCTTATCGCATCGGATATATATATATATATATAAAAATATATATATATATAAGTGAACATAGAAGTCAACACTTAGAGGCGATAGTCTGTTTTCTGCTAGACGCAATCGTCAGGTCTGACGATCGGGTCTAGCATGAAACAGACCGTCACCTTTAAGTGTTGACTTCTATGTTCATTTTTATATTTACACACGCTCTATCTCTGATATTGAGCACTTTATCCCATAAATATAGCACACCATAAGACTATATTTCTTTATATATATATATATATATATATATATATATATATATATATATATATATATATATATATGTATGTATATATATGTATATATATATAGTTTTATGTATAAGGGCGATAATTATAACCCCATGTCAATGGAATTTGAAGTGACATACACTTGGACATTCCGAAAATATTTGATAACAGTTGTTAAGATGACGCATGCGCACGCTGATTCCATTAACCGTAAGTGGGCACGCACCGGTGATACGGCATGAAAAAAAAGGACAGGGTGTGGGGCAGATCAGATAGGCGGGCTATTTTCAGTTCATGCTGCAGTAAGTGTAATGGAGTGTTGTTTAAAGTGGCACGCCCACTGGGACATACATCTGTTGAAAGAATAGCATGAAGAGAATAAATATGATAATCGACAGCACATTTTGACGCGTTATGACAGACGCCAAAATTGCGGCGCAATTGTACCCCGCTACGATGTGTCGTTTGGCACAGACCCCTGAAGATGGACGACACGGTCGGCATACGACAGCCCGAAAACCCAACGAAAAATGCTTACACAAACAGGCCAACAGATAATTAAGTACGGTACAGAAGATGGTTAACACAGAGATAAAAAAAAACAAGGTCATTCAACAAATTTACGTTTATTCGAAGCATTAGAATTTGTAAGTGTTTAATATCTATCTATCTATCTATCTATCTATCTATCTATCGTAGTCTGTTCGTATAGATAGATAGATAGATAGATAGATAGATAGATAGATAGATAGATAGATTTGAACAGACTGAAATAGATAGATACAAAGATAGATAGATTTGAACAGACTGAAATAGATAGATACAAAGATAGATAGATTTGAACAGACTGAAATAGATAGATAGATAGATAGATAGATTTGAACAGACTGAAATAGATACAAACATAGATTTGAACAGACTGAAATAGATAGATAGCTAGATAGATAGATAGATAGATCGACATACTCAGATAGCTCAGCTTACTCAGATAGATAGATAGATAGATAGATAGATAGATAGACAGATAGATTTGAACAGACTGAAATAGATAGATAGATAGATAGATAGATAGATAGATAGATAGATAGATAGATCGACATACTCAGATAGCTCAGCTTACTCAGATAGATAGATAGATAGATTTGAACAGACTGAAATAGATAGATAGATAGATAGATAGATAGATCGACATACTCAGATAGCTCAGCTTACTCAGATAGATAGATAGATAGATAGATAGATAGATAGATAGATAGATAGATGAACAGACTGAGATACATAGATCTTCTTCCTCTCATCCATTAGAAACTGTCTTCCAAGCCCTGACTCGACTAAATGTCTACATCGTGCCACATAATCGTACATCTGAGATGTGGTATGGAAGGTTTAAATGATCAGTGCCCATCTCTTTATATCGGTGCTTGTATGTGTGGAGAGCGCAGTCTAACATAAGATTATATAATTCCGTTATAAGACCTACGCATTCAGTAGAGTCGAAGCTTAGAATAGTGCTTTTAATGGATGAGAAGAGGAAGATTAAATCTATCTATCTATCTATCTATCTATCTCATTTTGTTCAGAATAGCATGAAGAGAATAAATATGATAATCGACAGCACATTTTGACACGTTCGACAGACGCCAATATTGCGGTGTAATTGTACCCCGCTACGATGTGTCGTTTGGCGCACACCTCAGAAGATTGGCGACACGGTCGGCATACGACAGCACGACTATCTATCTATCTATCTATCTATCTATCTATGTCTGTTCATTTGTTATATCTATCTATTTATCTATATCTGTAAAGTTTGTGTGCATCTGTTCATTTGGTATATCTATCTATCTATCTATCTATCTATCTATCTATCTATTTATTTGTTGTGGCCTTGTTAGGGGCCAGAAATTAAGAGACAAAGAGCGGAATTGAGTTAAATATATTAACAGAAACAGTACAAACGAGAGTGTTACAGCAAGTATGTTCAGTCCGACTGTCAGAGCTGACTGCTGGAAACTTTCATCTCCAAAAGGCAGTAACTGCTCCTATTTATAGCTGGGAGTGTGCATGCATGCATGGGTAAATTACGATAACACTATTTATCTATCATCCGTGTCTGTCTGTTCATTTGTTATATCTATCTATCTATCTATATATCTATCTACGTCTTTTCATTTGTTATATCTCTCTCACTCTCTCTCCCTCTCTCTCTCTCTCTCTCTCTATATATATATATATATATGTTTAATTCTATCTATTTATCTCAGTTTGTTCAGATCTATCTATCTGTCTGTGTGCATCTGTTCATTTATTATATCTATCTGATTACATGTTCTAGCTGTCTCTGTCAGTCTATATCTATCTATCTATCTATCTATCTATCTATATGTCTATTTCTCTCACTCTCTCTTTCCTCTCTATCTCTCTCCATATATATATATATATATATATATATATATATATATATATATATGAGCCCACTCATACTCTGCTTTCCTCTCCCTGTCTAACCACCTTACCCTACTTTCCTTTCTTTCTAACGTAACCTCCCCCTTTCTCGACCCCCGTTCGACGCCTATATTTAAATATGTCTTATGACTGCAAAGCAAGCAAAAAGAAACACCGGTTCGCCTGCCCACATTCCTAAAAGCTGTTTATTCATTGTTTTTCGTTGATTACATCATTTCATTTGCACGATCTTTTTTTTTCTTCTTTCTTCTCGCAGCCCCACTCCCAACTGCCAACACGCTGCCTTCTATTGAGCTAGTTGTATCAGGTTTTTTTCTCTTGTTCTAACGAATGACTTCAAATCATCCTTTCCAATAGAAACCACAGCGGGTTTCACAGCCGCGTTAGAAAATCATGACGTAATATAAAGGCAAATTATCTAATAACTAACAAGAGGTCATGGGTTAATTCAGGCTTTGAAAGGGGAAAAGAAATACGGAGATAATAAACACTGAGAAGCGAGCCAGAAGGAGCGTGGAGTGAAGAATATTCGAGAAAAGGGAGCAGGTAAAAGAGAAGAGGGGGGATAAAGAAAAAAGACATAGAGGATTAATATTCTTTTTTCAAAAACGTATAGCCGGCAACACTATTCTTTCGAAAAGAAAAAAGTATAGTTGGTAATATTTTTGTCAGAAACATACAGCTGGCAACATTATATTTTCAAAAACGTATTATCAGAGGCCTGCTGTTGGACGTAGTTTATCGTTATACCCAGGGCGCATATGTAGTTTATCGTCATACCCAGGACGCGGATCAGTTTATCCCCATACCCAGGACGAGGATGTAGTTTATCGTCTTACCCTTGACGCGGATGTAGTTTATCATCTTACCCAGGACGCGGATGTAGTTTATCGTCTTACCCAGGAGGCAGATGTAGTTTATCGTCATACCCAGGACGCGTACGTAGTTTATCATCATACCCAGGACGCATTAGACGAAGAATAGACGGAATATCAGCGTTAAAAAACGAACACACACACAGAACTTCAATATTTACATGAAAGGGAAGAAACATATTGAAAAAACTTTCAAGCTTCTTCATTGCCTAAAATTATCTTATATTCATTACCGCGTTAGAAAATCATGACGTAATAATAAGGCAAATTATCTAATAACTAACAAGAGGTCATAGGTTAATTCAGGCTTTGAAAGGGGAAAAGAAATACGGAGATAATAAACACTGAGAAGCGAGCCAGAAGGAGCGTTGAGTGAAGAATATTCGAGAAAGGAGAGCAGATAAAAGAGAAGTGGGGGGGGGGGTAAAGAAAAAAGATTCAAGGAGTGGGTGTAGCATAGAGTAAAGACAATTAAAAAAATAACAGAAGGTAATGGTAATATTAGACGTTTCCCTATAAGGAAACATTTGCCATTCATTCATCGAGCAGAGAGTAGATTTTTCGGTTGAAATTTATAAAATCGTTCTCTTAAAACAGTTCCGTCCTGGGTATGACGATAAACTACGTCCAACAGCAAGGCCTCTGATCAGGAGTTTTTTCGGAGCGTTGAACCGCCTTTTAATTGTTGGTGTTCCCAGGTCCACCCTGACCCGGGGTGGCAGCACCTGTTAGGGTCCCAGCTATTGGCAAATAGTTACCACCCAAACTTGTGTAAAAATAGGTTTTAATATCAGAAATACTTTGTAATAAAAAAATATCTTATATTCGCTGCTAAACAAAAGGTTCATAAAATACCAAATTAGAAAAACGGCACATCCTGGCAAACAAATGAATTAAAAAATATATTGTCCTACCAACTAAATCTCTCACATCTACAACTGAAAAGAACTTATCTAAACTCAACATAAAATTTGTTACTATGAATATAAAACAATAAAAATCTTAGTCAACACTAGACAAAACAATTAGCTAAAACTTAAAAGAGGAATTTATTCGATCACTTGTAATAATTGTCACGAAAAATACAAAGGCGAAACCTCAAAGAATCTAAATAAAAGATTCTATGTACACGGTTAAGTATAGCAACAGAAGTGGTCGAAAGCGCTCGGGAGAGTGGACAAAACGAAACAATTTTTTCACTCCCTTACTTCCATCAAATGGAAAGTGTAAGAATATTTGAAAAATTAAATAAAACTTCATCAAATTTTTCTTGCCTGTCATATTTAACGAAACATATATATATATATATATATATATATATATATATATATATATATATATATATATGACCACTGTCTCGTGACTTTCGTCTGACTGAAACATTGAAATGGATAAATTCTGTATTAGTTTTTCGACGTAAGACGATAAACTACGTCCAACAGCAAGGCCTCTGATCAGGAGGTTTTGAGGAGCGTGGAACCACCTTTTAATTGCTGGTGTTCCCAGGTCCACCCTGACCCGGGGTGGTAGCAACTGTTAGGGTCCCAGCTGTGGGCAAATAGCTAACACCCAAGCTTGTGTAAAAATAGGTTTTAATACCAGAAATACTTTGTAATAAAAAAAATTATTACCAGCAATACTTTAAAAAACAAAATTCCATCAATACAAACAGTTAAACATTCTTTGAAAAAAATATGGATTTCTTCAAGGAAAAATATCCCCAGAAATAGATTTTTGAAGAAAGATATATTACCAGCAATAAAAATTTTGCCGGCATTAAATAACCTATTGAGGTTGATATGCCGTAAAACAAACCAAACCAAACTAAACCATTCTTGGTTTCTGTTTGACAAAATAGATTTGGATAAAAAAACCTTGATGGCCGTCATTCCATGAAAGTGTAATTTGTTTTTTTTTTTATATATTTTAATCCAGGCACAGTAAAGTAATGGATAGTGGCTTAGATTGAAGAATCTGAGAGCCAAGTTTGAATTCAAGTCACATTCATTACATTTACTTATGTGCAAATACCCTACTCCCTTCTGACCCCCAGCTCATCGGTAAATAACAGGACAGCCTGAGTCCTATAGCCTTGGGTAGCAACTGGTCTAGGAGAGGAACAACACCGAATTCAAAACCTTCAACTATGTATTCAATCGCCTCACCAACCCACAATTGGCCAAGCACTGTGCCCCATCCCCCCAAATAAATCTATGATATGGAGCCCACCACTCTACTACATCTGAATTTTCATAAGTTAGTACATGCATTCCTCAATTAAGGCATTTTCGGTTAGTGCGCTAAAATTTTTATATTCCAAAATTCATACATAATACTCAATTATTGCAGTAAAACATTCTGCAGTTTAACCATAGTAAAACATTCTGCAGTTTAACCATAGTAAAACATTCTACAGTTTAACCATAGTAAAACATTCTACAGTTTAACCATAGTAAAACATTCTGCAGTTTAACCATAGTAAAACATTCTACAGTTTAACCATAGTAAAACATTCTACAGTTTAACCGTAGTAAAATAATATAAATAATGGGTAAATAACAGGACAGCCTGAGTCCTATAGCCTTGGGTAGCAACTGGTCTAGGAGAGGAACAACACCGAATTCAAAACCTTCAACTATGTATTCAATCGCCTCACCAACCCAAAATTGGCCAAGTATGGTATGTAAGGCTACACCCAGACCAGTGAAAGGGCCTTGTGCCCCATCCCCACAAATAAATCTATGATATGGAGCCCATCACTCTACTACATCTAAATTTTCATAAGTTAGTACAGGTATTCCTCAATTAAGGCTTTTCCGGTTAATGCGCTAAAATTTTTATATACCAAAATTTATACATAATACTCAATTAGTATGGTAAAACAAACCAAATCTTAAAATAGTTTTTTTAGGAAAACAGGTTTCCCAACTGGGCTTTTATCACGGATGGGGTGATACCTTCCTAAATTTTTATTGGAACTAATGTGGAATGTTAAAATCTTGATAGTGCCATTATTTTCCCTTTGAGTTACATGTACTATCAATTTTAGTTGTTGCTGCTGTTGGCAGTCCTCAAGTTTTTTTTATTTGTTTAGTAGTGCTGTAACCTAGGGAAAGTTACTGAATAGAATAATCAAATGAAGGTTGGTAATGAATGATAATACTTAGAACAAGAACAACACATATAAGTTTCGCCAGCGGCGCGTAGAAGAAGTCAACAAAATTCCCCGTACAAGCCGTATAAAACGGAGTCGAGTAGCTGTTTTCCACTTCGCGACTCTGCCCTTCGGCATAGCCTCGTCTGGGTATCCTCTCTGCTCGGAGGCAGAGAGTTTGACCAGCACAGTTGCAGGCGAATCTTCGACCGCAGAAAACACATATAGTATTCACTGCTGTATTTATATGAATGGGCACATACTCATTATCGTCCGTAGCTATCCTACAAGTAACATATCAACTTCTTATGGGTCATTTAATGCCGAAATTTAATTTCCTTGGGAACATTATTAATTTCTTTGACAAAAAAATATATTTCTGGTAATGTTTTCTTTACAAAAATGAAAATGTATTGCATGTATTTTTACTACAATTCTTTTTTTAACTTTCCTAGTGTTTTAACAACAGTTTTGGGGTTAACTATTTGCCCATATCTGGGACCATAACAGGTGCTACCACCCTGAGTCAGGGTGGACCTGGGAACAATAGCAATTAAGAGAGGGTTTCACGCGCCTCAAAACCCCCCGATCAGAGGCATTGCTGCCGGATGTAGTTTATCCTCATACCCAGAGAGGAGTCCACAAGTGATTGCTGTTATTTGGTAAAGATCTTTCTTTGTGATTCTGTAGCGCCAGTCCACAATGAAGAGAGAGAAAAAACAGCTGATCTCTCATTTAACCTTGTTCTGGCGGCTCAATGAGGAATTGATCTATTTGTTGTTTTACGGTTTGTCAACCCGTTGTTTTTGTTTTTAATTAAAGCATATTTGGATTGTACGAATATTTTTCTTCCTTTTTTTGCGAGTGACAATTGTATTCACTTTTTTTAAAATAAGACTGATTTTTTCAGATGTATGTCCTACTATTTAACCCTTAGTTTGGGGATGGGATAGATTCATACCTATTTGCGCGTAAGTGAATGCAACGAACCCAACTGGGAAGAGAACTCTGATTTCTTACCCGGAACTGTTATCCATTACACAATCTGCACATCTCTCAATGAGCGAGAAGGGCCTCAGACTCAACAGGAAGGCCTACATCAAGTGCCTTGAGGCGGGAATTCTGCCCTGGATGAAAGGGGTGGCTGCAGGGAGACCCTATATCTGGTAATAGGACTCTGCACCATGCCACACACACAGGAGAACCCTGTAACGGGCGTCAGGCAATTTCTACGACCACATCTCCCCTTACATCTAGCCACCTAACTCCCCAGACTGTAACCTTTTTGACTATTATATATGGGGCGCAGTTGAACGAGAGACCAACAAAACTCCTTGCAACGCCAAAGATGAACTGAAGGCAAGGATTATGGCAGCATTCACCAACTTAATCCATTAACTGCCAAATTATTTTAATGCGCATTTTTGGCCCAGGCAGGTGTCATAGGAGTTATATATATATATATATATATATATATATATATATATATATATATATATATATATATATATATGATTACATTTTCGGGGAGACTATATATATATATATGAGGGGGGCACATATATATACGCATATTTTTACATTTTTATATATATTCTAATTCATCTTCCAACAGGACATCTGACTCAACACGGAGGACTACATCAAGTTCCTTGAGGAGGTAGTGCTCTTGGTCAAGTGGTTAGCTGCTGGAAGGCCCTGTGTCTGGCACCATGCAAGAGAGGCCAGTCATAGCTGTCAGATAATTTCCTTATATCTGGCTACCTAACATCCCAAACTGCAAACCCCTTGCTTATTATGTGATGGGGTGCAGTTGAGGGAGAAACGCCTTGTAAAACCGAAGACGAACTGAAGGACAAGGATTATGGCAGCATTTACCAACTTAAACAAGGAAACTGTCCAAAAAATTTACAAGAGATTCCGAAGTCGTCTGGAGGTTGTGGTTGAAGCCAATGGCGATTTTATTGAATAAATTTACTCTTTAGTATTTCAAGATATTTTCTTGTAGAACTTTGGTAAATATATCTGTTAAAATGAGATGTCAGCGTTATTTTCATTTTTGCATCATGTGCACAACAATTTATCCATCGCACACTGTAAATGCGTTAACAATAATAGAACAAAGGTGGTCGTAATTATTCAGTTTCGTTTCAAACAGTCATAAATCTTTCCAAACATATTTCCCCCACTTGATGTCATTCAGTTTTATTAAACGCTTTATTTATTGTTGTCTTATCAGAAGCAGTTATTACGACTCTAATTTGAAGTTTTTGTTTTCTTTATCTGAACCTCTCAACAATTACACTTCTTGACATGTGTCTCTTGTACTTCCGGGTATGTGAACTTCTACCCATACACGTGTACCTACGGGTACATAAGAGTTATGCCTGGATATTTAAAATAAGAGAATTGATATTAATGAATAAGTAGATCGCCTAGGGCAATTCAATGTCCTCCTGACGCACTTCTTCCAGCCTCTTTTCCGCGTTAGGAAACAATTCTTTTTCAGTTGCCCTGATTTAAAAAGAAGATAAGCGCAGTTCTTTTAACTGCTCTTATGGAGTAATGGATAACGGCTTAGAGTGAAGAATAAGAGAGCTGAGTTCGAATTCCAGTCGAATCCATTACATTCACTTACGTGCTAATACCCTTGGGAAAGGTACGATTCCTATTTTTCTCCACCCCCCAGCTATGGGTAAATAGTAGGACAGACTACGTTCTATAACCTTGGATGGCAACAGTTCTACCGCAGAAAGTAATGGCAACCTACTGCGGGAAGAAAAAATCTGCCTCGTCAGTCATGTATTCGAAGAGACATGATCGCCTAAGCGTGTATCACGCATGTCACATAAGTAAATCGGAGAGCTGAGTTTGAAATCCAATCGAATCCATCACATTCACTTACGTGCTAATACCCTTGGGAGAGGTATGAATCCTCGTCTTCTGCCCCCAGCTATGGGTAAATAGCACGACAGACCGGGTTCTAAAGACTTAGATGGTAACTGTTATACCGCAGAAAGAAATGGCAATCTACTGCGGGAAAAAATCTGCATCGTCAGTCATGTATCGAATGATACATGATCGCCTAAGCGTGTATCACGCATGGCACATAACTGACTTCAAGCAGGCACGGTGGAGTAATGGATAGTGGCTTGGATTGAGGAATCGGTGAGCGGAGTTCGAATCCCAGTCAAATCCATTACATTCACTTACGTACTAATTCCCTTGGGAAAAGTATGAATCCTCTTCTCTCTTCCCCCCAGCTATGGGTAAACAGCAGGACCGACCCGGTTCTATACCCTATCAAGCTACCAAGGCTCTCTACAACATCCCGTCTTTTGGTAGCTCTGGTATATCTCCCTTGGTACCGACGTCGCCATTCATTTGCAAACCTATTTATAACACATCCTTTCGCATCAATGCCCAATCAAGGATTATAAACATGCACAGAGGCTAAAATTAAAAACACCAAAAACCAATATATAATAAATGTATAACCATATTGTAACCTAGAAAGTGTTACTGAATGCGAAATAACGAAAACGGACTTTAGAAATGGAATGGTTATCTTTTAAAAAAAGAAACAAAATACAATACTCGCCAGCGGCGTGAAGTAGTTAACCCACTGTTAGTTGTAGACTACTTAAATTTTATACATAATATTTTGAGCATT
>OZ010609.1:17054173-17064173 GCA_963932145.1 Acanthosepion lycidas | reverse complement strand
TATCAGGGATATAGGGCATGTAAATATATTGTATGCTTCATGCTTAAACGCAGTATTCAAGCGGCCAGGGTTATCAGCAACTTACTGCTTACATTTATCAAAGAAATAGGGAAGTATAAGAAGTCGGTTCTTGATATCCACTGACGAGTAGACAGACTGTTCCGTCTACGAAACTCTGGAGTCGGGATGCTGAAGGTAACATCAATGAGCTAAATAATATACCTTTTACTCATATATATATATATATATATATATATATATATACATATATACACACATATATATATATATATATATATATATATATATATATATATATATATATATATATATATATATATATATTAAATATCTGCATAACCACATGTGAGCCGAAATCTTAGATCAAGTAACAGCTTAATAAGCATTATCCAACTGTTGGACAATTTTTGTCTTTATTTTCACCCGAAATTAAAGCAAATATGCGGCGTTTAGAATGGCTCATGATCAAACATAATAGACATTTGTTGCCTCTTATATTTAACTATACATATATATATATACATACATACATACATACATACATACATACATACATATATATATATATATATATATATATATATATATATATATATATATATAGACGTGTGTGTGTGAAGATTTATCTATTTATCTATCTACCTCTCTCTCTCTCTCTCTCTATATATATATATATATATATATATATATATATTGAGCTTATCTGCTGGGAAATATAACGTTTTGTATGGCTGGCCTGGGGGTGATATTTTTTTATTGTCTTCCCTGTCATTGTTTTTTTTTTTATTGATTATAAGGCTACGTCAAGCTGAACTAAGCCACGTATTGCGTGGTTTAAAAAAAAGGCATCATAACACGAGGTTATAGACATTCCATCCGTCATACTGCCCCAAGTCAAACGTGTCTTACTTTGATGTGTGTGTGTGTGTGTGTGTATTTAGCCATTTGTTAGGTTTTAATAAAATTCTAAAAGCAGTTCCACTTCCTGTGTTGACCGCTAATGGGAAGAGTACAAGTTTATTGCAGGCGAATATTTCTTAAGTGTAATGATGATGAATTTCAAGAGAAACGCCTCTGTCTCGTCTCCTAAACGAATTATCTTTTATTTTGTCAAGAAAACAAATAAGAAGAAGATATAAACAAAATAATATGGACGCATGTTCATGTCTGTGGCTCCCTCTTGTGGAAGACGATGTTATAGGATGGGACTGTTGTCTTTAAGGTGCCATTGTTAATTGGGACAGCTAGTGGATTGTTAACTTTGTAAACTCGTAAGACTTTTGCCCTCCAATATGGTTGATGGCAACCTCCAGATGAGCAATTTATTGGATCTTCGTTTTGGAAGATACTCACATATTTTTCAGGGTAGTTTTTAAGAAAAAAAAAAAAGCTGCGTCTTGTGTGGGGGAAAATATGGTAATTAGAAAAGCTTATAAATCGAATAGTTGATAAAATCGAATGAGATGCAAAATTAAAATCCATCCTTAATAACAACGCTAAATTTATAAGACACTGGAAGATCAATACAAATGCGGAAGGATATATACCTATGTTTTATAGATTATGAATAATCGTTTGATAAACCATGTCACAAAGTACCATGAGAATTGCTATGTAAACTGGACATATTTGGGAAAGATACTAGAATAATCCAGAATAAACCACCTACATACGAAGGGATAGAAAATAAATTGAAGTGGAAAGACTATATTGAATCCATTGCTAGGTCAGCTTGCTAAAGAAATTGGCTCAGTGTGTCGGGCGAGACAATTTTTCACTTCATAATCTATCTTACATATCTATAAGTCTACCATTCGTCCATGCTTAGAATATGGCTGCCATATATGGTCCGGTGCCTCAAAGAAGAATCAGCAATATTATTAGTCCTGTTCTGGCGGATCGGCTTAAGTCACTTTCATATCGTCGTTGCGTTCTTCCTATAAATATTTTCATATAATTTTTCGGATAGGGTCTTCGTTATGGCACCTAGATTGTACGAATTTAAGCGCGGTACTAGACTGGCGTCGAGATCTCATTAATTTACAGTAGAGCTGGCCAGATGTAGCCGAAAGTTCTAGGCTAACAGCTTCTTTTCTCGCACTTCTAACTTGTGGAACTCCCTTCCAACTCCATACTTTCCAAGCAACTTTAATCTACAAAAATTTATATGCAACGTCAAGCGCTATCTACTGTCCTCCTGATCACACTTTTATCTTTCTACTCATTACTAATGTTTCTGTTCCAAATTCCTTCACCCCCTGTACCCTCTTTCATGGTGTATTATCATAGATAGATAGATAGATAGATAGATAGGCATTTCTTTAAAGAATCTGCAGTGTTATCAGTCCTGGTCATGCATCTCGGCTTCAGTCATTTAGCTTCCGTCATAACCGTAGATTCCATGGGAGTTTTCTAGAAATTTCTATAATATTTTCATGACAATTAATCTCATGTAATTTCCTCTGTGTTACCTCGTGGTTATATCTATCTATCTATCTATCTATCTATCTATCTATCTATCTATGTAAATCTAATCATTATCTATCTCCTTTTCTCTATCTATCTCTCTATGTAAGTCTATTCATTATCTTATTATCTATCTTTACAATTAGCTATGTCTACTAATCTATCTATCTATTTATCTATCTATCTATCTAAGTCTAATCCTTATCTATCTATCGATGTAAATCTACTTAGTATCTAACTCTCTCTCTCTCTCTATGTAAGTCTATTCATTATCTTTGTCTATCTTTCTAATTATCTATGTCAACTAATGTATTTATCTATCTATAATATGTATGTATGTATGTATGTATGTATGTATCTATCTATCTATCTATCTCACTCTTTTCATATCTATCTATCTATCTATCTATCTATCTATCTATCTATCTATCTCAGCCTGTTCCTATCTATCTATCTATCTATCTATCTATCTATCTATTTCAGTCTCTTCATATCTATCTATCTATCTATCTATCTATCTATCTATCTATCTATCTATATATATATATATGCCTCTTCAAATGTATGCATGTAGCCAACTATCTCAACCTGTTAACATCTATCTATCTCCGTCAGTTCATTATCTAAGCCTATTCATATGTAATTATGTAGCTATCTTTCTCTACCTGTTAACATCTATCTATCTATCTATCTTTCTATCTATCTATCTATCTATCTATCTATCTATCTATCTCTTTTCATATCTATCTCTTCTCATATCTATCTATCTATTTCAGCCTGTTCCTCTCTATCTATCTATCTATCTATCTATTTTTAAACTACAATTCAATTAAACGCTCCCCTGTGGCTAAATCGGTAAAGCACGTCAGGCTTTCGTGTAGGATACAGGCTCTATTCCTATCTATCTATCTATCTATCTATCTATCTATTTTAGTTTTCTAATATCTCAGTCTGTTCATATCTATGTATCTAGTCTCCTATCTATCTCAGTGTCCTAATATTTCCGCCTCTTCATATATATATATATATATATATATATATATATATATATATATACATATTCTTTAGTTCATCTCTGTTGAAAGTTCTGTATAATTACGCGTAGCATATCATAAACTGGTGTGTTCTTGACCCATAATTCTCAATCGACTTATATACGAATTTTTATGGCAATTCTCTTGGCGTGGACATACAATTAATATTCAAGTGCTAAGCTGACAAAACTACTTTCAAGTGCAACTGGATTCTTTTCTTTTCTTTTCTTTTTTTTTTCTTTTTATTTCGGCCTGGTTCTGGTGTTACTTCTTTGGGTGTAGTGGCGGGACGTTGCAGAGGTCACGTCACTAACCCCAGCGAGAAGATAGGCAGACTGATAAAGACGAGAGCGAGAGGTGGTTGCGGGGAGATTGTGGAGACTAATGCCAAAATATTCAGAAAATGAGTTGAACCAGCAGAGATATTCGGTGACACCATTTTCCGTTGAAAGCGAACAGACGTAAGACAAGATCCAAATGGCGATAAGACACGAGAATAAAAGGTAGAGAAGAATTCGACGAAGATTTCTAATACAGCTCCGGGTCGAGTGACACAAGGTATAATGTTCAGTTGTTGGTGACGAGCGGGTGACTGTAATTAGATGGGCTGTTACCCGAGGAAAGTATGTCTGCCCAGTAGGCAAGAAAAGTTCTCTCGAATCCTAACTCAGCTGTTCCAAGCACGACAAAAAGAAAAAGCCTTGAATGCTGAATTGCAGTCAACCAAACAAATCCAAAACACTTTATTATCCTACGTCCAGTAGTCACCTTTAGAACGTGGGCCATCATGGCTCTCCACAATTTCCTGTCCTTTGTAGCTCTAAGAAAGATCTCTCTAGTCCTAACAGACCTGTTTGAAGCAAGACAAAAACGGTCTTGAATGCTGAATTACAGTCAACCAATCAAAGCCACAACACTTTATTATTCCTCGTCTCCTACTCATCTTTTATGTGTTGTATCCCTTCAGGACGTAAGGAATCACTGCTCTCCACAACTTCCCGTCCTTTTAGCTCTATCTAGTGCTAACAGAACTGAAAATGTCTTGAATGCTGAATTGCAGTCAACCAAACAAATCCAAAATACTTATTCTTTTCTTTATTATACCGCGTCTAGTAGCCATGTTTAGCACGTGGGTCATCATGGCTCGCCACAATTTCCTGCCCTTTGTAGCCCTAAAAAAGATCACTCTAGTCCTAACAGACATGTTGGAAGCCAGACAAAAAGAACGGTCTAGAATGCTGAATTACAGTCAACCAATCAAAGCCACAACACTTTATTATTTCTCGTCCCCAATTCATCTTTTAAGTGATGTATCTCTTCAGGACATGAGCGATCACTGCCCTCCACAACTTCCTGTCCTTTGTAGCTCTAAGATAGATCTATCTAGTGCTAACAGACCTGTTCGAAGAACGGTCCCGAATGCTGAATTGCAGTCAACCATACAAAGCTGCAGCACTGCTTCTTTTCTTTACTACTCCACGTCCCGTATTCATGTATTATGTGACGTATCCCTTCATGTTGTGTACAGTTATGGCTCTCTACAACTTCCAGTTCATTCTAGTTTCCTTTCATTCACCAGACGGTCAGTTTTAGAACTACTGGAGTGACAGAGTGGAATCGATTTCTATTTTTTTCTCAGATTAGGTCATTTGCAGTGGTGTGCAGTAATATGAATCCATTTTCAGGCTGTATGATGATTTCGGGGTGTGTGATAAAACGTGTTTGGCCTTGAAAAATATTGCACCATCCTTGATTGTATCAGATTTTTATCACACCTAGACACTATTGTCTCGGCTGTCGATTAATTGTCCTACGGTCATTGTCTGGTATGGACGTTACTCCAGGGAAGCGTACGACAACCCTGCACAAACACACTGGCAAGCCGTACCATTGAAAAGATGAAAGTACTATAGACTGGACTGGAAACTCTCCTGATTTAAATCCAATCGGGAATCTGTGGTCAGTCTGCAAGGAACCACTTTGGGGAATGGACATACGAAGTACTAACATGTGCATTGGGTCATGTTTCATTGGAAAAATACGACAAAAAGTAAATAACAACGGAATTATTTATTTTGTTTCAATTAATTGGCACAAGAGTGTATGATATATGTAATTCTAACAGACCTGTTCGAAGCTCGATAAAAATCACGATGCCCATTCCTAAATGGCAGTCTACCAATCAAAGCCTCAACCCTTTATTATTCCTCGATCTGTATTCATCTTTTATGTGCCGTATTCTTTCAGAACGTTGGCTGCCATGGCTCTCCACAACTTCCTAAACTTTGTAGCTCTAAGAAAGTTATATCCAGTTCTAAGATACGTGCTTGAAGCAAAACAAAAATCAATATCCCGAATGCTGAATTACAGTCAGCCAATCAAAAACCAAAACACTTTATTATTTCTCGTGCTCTATTCATCCTTTATGTCCTGTATCCCTTCAGTACGTGGGTGATCACGGCTCTCCACAACTTCCTGTTCTTTGTAGCTCTAAGAAAGATATCTCCAGTGCTAACAGACCTGTTCGAAGAACGGTCCCGAATGCTGAATTGCAGTCAACCATACAAAGCCGCAACACTGCCGCATTACTCCATGTTCTGTATTCATGTTTTATGTTGCGTATCCATTCAGGATAGGCATATTTATGGCTCTCCACAACTTCCTTTGTAGGACTAAGTAAGTTCTCTCTAGTTCTAACACACCTGTTCGAAGCTAGACAAAAAGAACGATCCGGAATGCTGAATTGCAGTCAACCAATCAAAGTCTCAATACTATTCCTCATCCCCTATTCATTTTATGTGCTATTAGGTTGGTGCAAAAATAATGTCGTTTTCTCACATAGTAACATATGTGAGAAAACGACATTATTTTTGCAACAACCTAATATAATCCTTCAGAACGTTGGCTGTCAAGGCTCTCCACAACTTCCACTCCTTTATAGTTATAAACAAGTTATCTCAAGTGCTAAGACACTTGCAAAAAGCAAGTCAAAAAGCATGGTCCTGAATGCTTAATTGCAGTCAACAAAGCAAACCCACAACGCTGCTTCGTTTCTTTATTATTCATCTTTTATGTAACGTACACATTCAGGATGTAGGCTATGATGGCTCTCCACGACATTCTGTCCTTCGTAGCTTTAAGAAAATTCTCTCTCGAGCTAACACACCAGTTCAAAGTAGAATTCACTTATATTGGAAAGATAGATAGATATGTGGAGACTGTGTTAGATAGATAGATAGATAGATAGATAGATATGAAAACACTGTGAATGTAGATAGATATATATAGACTATGATAGATAGATTTGAAACAAACATAGATACAAGCAGAAGAATGACTCAAAAAGAAATGGATATATAGATCCCAAACATCATCTAAGTCCCCTCATATATATCTGCTTTTTTTTTCTCTCTCTCTCTCTCTCTCTCTCTCTCTCTCTCTCTCTCTATATATATATATATATATATATATATAGATAGATAGATAGATAGATAGATAGATTGATTGATTGATTGATTGATTGATTTTTGTTTTTAATTAAAAAGTATTAATTTTATTTACCGGCCAGAATGTTCGAGAAATTTAGTAGAAAATATGCGTTCTCTGACAGGGATCGAACCTGTATTCCATACTGAAAGCGTTATTTATCTAGATGTGCTGTTAACCATTAAGCCACAAAGAACTTTCCGGTTTAGCAAAGTTCAAATTACTGCTTAAAAACACACATCTTCGGCGACTTTTCTCGATATACGATTTCTGTCCAAAAGGTAAACTAACGTAATCAGTGTTTAATGAAATGGTTTAAATACGATAAATATTTTAATATATTTTCTTTTTTATACGTTATTTTATGGATACAACTTATTTGAGTAAATGTTTTGTATTTAATGAAACAGTATTAATTACATTTATCGGCCTGAATGTTCGAGAAATTTTGTAGAAAATATGTTAACTGCAAAGTCCTCTGTGACGGAATTGTTAACAGCATATCAGGCTTTTTAACGATTTAAGTATGGGATGCAGGTTCGCTTCCTGTCAGAGAACGCATATTTTCTACGAATCATACATTTTAAAAAATAATTATATATATATATATATATATATATATATATATATATATATATATATATATATATATATATACACCTAATTTTTGTAACGTTTTAATGTCTTCAGTTATTCAGAGCAGAATGACTATTAAAATGATATTTCCCGCGAAAAGGTGTTGGGTGCGTGTGGTTGGCGAAAAGCCAGGATAACTTGTTGTCTGAGAATCTTTCTTTGATTGATGAGCGGAATTATTGTTCCCATAAAATTGAGGAATTACAGAATAGAAAGCCGTGGACTTGTCAACTCATAGAAGTTCATGAAAATTCGCGCCCCAAGCACGTTGGCCGGCTGTCGAAATTTGAAAATGAATTATTTTATAAATACAGTTAATCCCGACATCATTGGGTCCTGCCGAATAAATGATTTCGTCAGACTGTTTTACTATTGTTAATAAATTACAGGTAGTGATAGAAATGATTCCTCTCGCATGTAACTAAAACGTAACATCTTAAACACACTGGTTAGACGAGTATTTATCTTTTGTCCTCATCTTTATTGCCATTTATCAATAAAGATGAGGACAACAGTCCGAACAATGTAAATAGTGTAAATAGTTACAATACCTCATCTGAGAAATAGAGACAGATGTTGAAGGTGAATATAGCAATAAAGATGAGGACAACAGTCCAAACAATGTAAATAGTGTAAATAGTTACAATACCTCATCTGAGAAATAGAGACAGATGTTGAAGGTGAATATGGCAATAAAGATGAGGACAACAGTCCAAACAATGTAAATAGTGTAAATAGTTACAATACCTCATCTGAGAAATAGAGACAGATCTTGAAGGTGAATATGGCAATAAAGATGAGGACAGCAGTCCAAACAATGTAAATAGTGTAAAGAGTTACAATACCTCATCTGAGAAATAGAGACAGATGTTGAAGGTGAATATGGCAATAAAGATGAGGACAACAGTCCAAACAATGTAAATAGTGTAAATAGTTACAATACCTCATCTGAGAAATAGAGACAGATGTTGAAGGTGAATAGGGCAATAAAGCTGAGGACAAGAGTCCGAACAATGTAAATAGTTTAAATTTTTGTAATATCTCATCTCAGGGAAATAGACAGATACTGAAGAAGACCGGGGCGTACAACGGCGGAAACGTCGTGAATATGGCAATAAAGATGAAGACAACAGTCCGAACATTGTAAATAATTACAATACCTTATCTGAGAAATATAGACAGAAATGATGAGACGATATTATGTTCAACTTCGTCCTGGCAATATCAGCGACGACATCAGTGCCAAGTTCTATTAGACCCTACATTTCCCTTGGACAACATCGGTAGCGTTAAAGTGGGGTCATCCATCCAGCACGTCCCTCATAAAACCCTGCCTATGCCTGTGCCCTGGAGAGGACATCCCAGCGTCACCTCACCGCGACTGATGGGAGGATTCCGAAGGTCCTTCTGCTCGGGGAGGGCGAACGAAGGCCGCCTCATCTTCGCTTCAAGAACGCCTTCAAAAGTCACATGAGGGCGAAGGACATCGCGATGAAATCGATCATAAACGAAAATGACATGTTCATAAGTAATTAATCATAGCTAAGAATTAGAAGCTCACGAAGGATTGAAATAAAGTTCAAATATATATATATATATATATATATATATATATTCCAGAATTATGTTCCAACTTATTCACGATGATCTTCGCCCTCTCTAACCTTCTAATTTTCTGTCCTAGAGTAACAAGATGCCTCACACGTTTCACATAAGATTTTATTTTCAAGTCTGCTCCTTAGACTGCCATAGCTGAAACTCCTCTTTCACGTGCCAAACGTCTTATGGGATCTTTTCTAATGGATCTCTTTATCACTAAGTTGAATGATGATCCCTCTTCCTGTTGTGACCTCCTGATCCAGTTTTTCTCTCTACTGTTCCCTCTTTTTTAAACTTATTCACCATTCTCTTATTGGCTTTCGATTAGAGTACAAAACTAGTTGGACACATGGCTAGTGACCACAGCAGTTGAGACCTTCACCGTGGAGACTACGGAATAAACGGCAAACGGTATGAGGGATTCGTATCGGATTACTAAGTGAAGAGGATTACGGGTTGCTGAATTGGTGATAGCCAAACCGTATACTAAAAAACAGGGATTGGTTCTCCGCGGTTGCGTGTGTTCATTTGGAAATAGGATGACCTGCTCGGCCCTTGCGCTCTGTTTCATCGCCTGATAAGGTCTCTTTCCTGGCACGGGCGTCGGCATATCGGTGACTTTAATCCGGCTGACATGACCACGAAAACCTGTTTCGCGTTACTTGGTATGTATCATTATGATGGTGTCAAGTACAAAGTCCAGTATGAGACACGGGTGTTCTTCCAATATCAATTCCTCACTCAGCAACCCCCTCACA
>OZ010609.1:17044173-17049173 GCA_963932145.1 Acanthosepion lycidas | reverse complement strand
CAAGTAAATATTACACTCGATAGCTATTTCGCAGCAAAAAACGCCAGTAATGACTGCCGCGATGCGAATGAATCCGGACTTTTACTGTCGATAACTCCCAAAAAGTAGATCTTATCAAATTTATCAAGCCAGATTCGAATGGAGCTTCTACAATTACACATAAATGTAAGTTTTCTGGAAATTTTTAAGGCGAGCTGAGCGCGGGTGTTAAACTGCAAATTAATCTTTTTTTGTTCTTGAGAATTTACAACAAAAATATTAAACACTATTTATTTATTAGTGTTGTATTATATTCTACAACACGTGATCAGTAGTTAACTTTTTACCTGTCTCTTAGTTTATTACACACTTTATGTGACTTTTACTTAAAATATGCAAACAAGTCGAATCGTAATTACTAATAGGCTACAATTAGATTGTCTATAGACAAGAATAATTTTAATTTTAACAACATTCTAAAAACTAGTACAGTTAAAACGAAGGCAATGTAATATTTAACAGCTTAATATGCCTGAAACCTTACCAACAAAAAACGAATCGAATATCATCTACATCAAACGAGTAAAATAGAAAGCAAAACAACACAACAAAGCAGATGTTAACTAACAGAAAACACTTCAGTGGCTGAAGGGCACCGGGTTGAAAGCTGAGACAGGACCAAAACCTCACAACCAAATCCTATCACTGTCACATGATCAAGGACATAACTAACCCGAAATACAGGATCTACGGAAAATATGATGAAACTGTCGACCATATTATCTCAGGGTGTCTGTAACTAGCAAAGAAATGAATAAACCCACAAACATAACAAGCGAGTGATATATGGGCACTGGATATGCAAGAAGCACAAAATCGAAACCACTGAGAGAGGGTATGAGCACCAACCTGACACAGTTGTCCAAAATAACGATGTGACCCAAAGTAACTATACCCCAAATCCTCTAGGACATGCCAATTCAAAATGACAGAGAAATAAAAGCCAACAGAGAAAGAAATTCAGGAAGTGTCCGCTTATTGCCATAGCAGTACCATCTGAGTGAAACACCGCCATAAAGATTATCGAGAAATTGTCCAAATACAAGGACCTGGAGATCAAGATTAACAGGATGTCGGGAATGAAGACTGAGGCTGTACCAATAGTAATCGGAGCACAGGGCCTCGTGAGAAAAAAATGGACACTTTTATTAACAGTACCCTACATAACAACAACATACAAGTTACCCAGAAGATCGTCCTACTATGAACACCCCATATACTAAGAAAAATGCTATCAATTAAATGACAATTCTCTTATAGGGTCTAAGGACCATAGTTTGAACCTGACTTTACAGGATACAAAGCAGGGAACATAACATATGCAAATAATAATAATAATAATAATAATAATAATAATAATAATAATAATAATAATAAAACAAGCATACTGAAGAATGGGCTGACCAAAATACAGATTCCACAAACATTTGACCATGTTGCAAAAGGTTGCACAATATTAGCAAATATAGAACTCAGCATGAGAGCGTGGGTCAATATCAGCACTGGAAAATATGCAACTTTTACGGGAAGGAAACTACAAGAAAATGGTATGAACATCACCCAAGCCCGGTTACAGAGACAGGGCCTGTAACAATTTTATGGAACTTTAAACACAGACAAAACAGTCAAAGTTAATCCCCCAGACATCGTAATCAAAGACCACAAAAATAGAATATACTTTCTTATTGACATTCCAGTCTTAGTAGATTGTAATATGTCTTTGAAGATCTTCCAAAAACTATCAAAATAAAAGAATCTTGAAGTGGAAATCTCGAAAATGTGACACGTGAGGACATTAATAATTCCAGTAGTAGTTGGAGTACTCGGACTGTTTGGAAAAAGTCCTGATATACTTATTGAAGTGACTCCTCGTAGTAAAGAAATACAAAAAAATATATTCACAATTACAGCTACAGACATTCCGAAGAGCTTTATCTATGTAAATTGTGGTTGATCTAATTTTTTTTTTTTTTTATTGAGGTTTTTTTTTAAATGTTTACCAAAGAATGTCTAGTAAACAAAGACCACAAAAACAGAATCTATTTTTTTTGTTTTGTTTTTTTTATCGACATGTCAGTCTTTGTAGACTATAACCAATTGGAAGATCTTAAAAAAAACTAGTATCTTAAAGTGGAAATCAAATGCTTTAATGTGCCACGTTATTACAAACAATAATTCCTGTTGTAATTGTGGCCCTAGGTTTGACTGGAAAAAATTCTGATACCTTCATCAAAGGGATTTCTAGTAATCCAGGCCTTAAAGAAATACAAAAAATATATTCTCACAAGCACAGTTCAAACCCTACGTAGGACTTATTTTTTATTTTGACTTTACACAAATGCCGTCTGGTCCATTTGTAACCTTAGGTCTTTGGTTGGGACCCAGAAGGAAATGAGTATTCAATAGAAATCAAAGGGAAATAATAATAATAATAATAATAATAAGAAGAAGAAGAAGAAGAAGAAGAAGAGTATGATGATGATGATGGTGACTGAGGTAATTAAAACTAACAGTGAATTGGGGATAAAATGCCTTCCTAAAGCTAAGCAAAGTATTATGAAACAGGAAAATGTCAACAGAAACAAAGAATTGATTTTTGAACTGTTACGTCATATCAATCCCCTTATAGAGAAGTAAATGCTGGAAAATCCTCTCAGAGAAGAAGAGGGTAGATGTGGCAACAGAAATATGGTTCTACAGAAGGATGCTGGGAATGTCATGGACGGACTAACGAAAAAAAGTCTTATGGAAACTGAAGCAAAAATTACAATGATATTTATGGTCAGAAAGAGATGGGTGGAATTACTTGGACACATAATAAGAAAGAAGGTCTTGGAAAATTTGACACTCACATATTGGAGACAAGGGGAGCAGGGGGGGAAACCATGCGATGTCTAAAGGGCTTGTGTAAATTGGTACATTCGTAGTTTGTATTGTGGGATGTCACTTTTTTAACGACTATAATAGTTAGTCCTTTCTTCCTGCCTTCCTTTACTGCCTTGTCTACGAGTTCTAGAGAATAGTATTAAACTTGCATGAAAGTTATCAGTGCTGACAGTCAACCGCCTTCGGAGCTCTACTTTCGGTTTTCTGTCTGGATTTACTTCCGTAGTCTTTTTCGTGTGTTGGATATGACGGCAAGGCAGCGGAGGTTTAAAATCGGGACTTTTCTTTCCTTGGATTTAACTGCCTTGCTTTGCTGTAGAGCGCCATATCTAAACGGCGTTGCATAATGACAATATTTCATCTCTGACCTTCAGACGATAGTTAGCTGACTGATGAATATATCGACTGATAGACGAGCTCAAGACAAAAGATGCATACAATAATTTAAAAAATGCGTGGAATAATGGCGTGGCGAATTGTGAAAGGTCAGGTTAGATTGGTTAGTGATGTAATGAATATGCATACATCTGGGTTCCTCCTCACAGTAATATGATTGGCTGGTGTCAGCCATAAATACAGACTGATGTGGAGGTACATGCGATACGCCTATTGTCTTTGCCTATTGCCTACGCCTATTGCCAACCACTACGACGAGGACCAGTCCATGACGGTTACCTGCTAGATTTTCCTACCCGGTTACAGTAGTCAACAAGCACTTTGCTACTTCGAAAAAATATACCCCTTTCCGGGACATATCAGTTAGATAAAAATGTGGTCGATAAACTGGACCAGTGACTGGCAGAAGCTGTATGTAAGGACGAAGAAAAGGGCTTAGGAATAAATATATGACGGGCGTCGAAAATAAAAAGTCCGTGGCACAGCAGAAAGGGTAACTCGGCACTGCGAACCAAAACGATAAAACCCAGACATGAATATTTAGTATGTCCGGGCTCCTCACTAGGCGTCTCATTCTTTCTGATTTGTGTCACAACTAAGTTACACTTAGTAAAGGGGCACTCCGACATGTAGTAATGGTTAGCAATCTTGTCTGGCTAGATCAGTCACGACTGAATAATGACATCGATTCTCACTGGGTGCCCCATACTTACATCAAGACTACGATTAAAAACAATTATTTACTCCCTTTTTGTGTGTGAGTATAAGTGACTTGATAAACAGATATATCAATAAACATACACATGACTCAGTATTAAACACATGAAATAAGAAAAGGCTACCATTCGTCAGTGCTTTGAATACTCCTGCCATATTTGGCCACTTACATCTGCTATTACATAACTTGTGATTCTTAAAAATATATCTGCAATATAATGGATCCTGACCTGGCATCTCGACTTCAGTCACTTTCTCACCAACGTGACGTGGCTTCCCTCTGCCTTTTCTATAAATATTTTCATGGCAGTTGTTCTAATGGTCTTTCCTCTTTCACACCTCGACTGCCTGAATTTAAGCGTGCTACTAGATTGGCAATTAGGTCTCAATCCTAAACAGGAAAAAAACGAGTTCAAAAGAGGGGGAGAAATAAATAGGAAATAAAATGTCAGAGTTTAGACGTTAGAAGTATACAGTTGAAGTAGACTTTAGAAGGAACTAGAAACAATTCCTAAACCGGAAACAAGGGTTAAACCTCTACTACTGTTCAAAAGACCGGGGAGATGTGTGAACCGGACGATAGCCAAACTTATCTATTCCTATTAAGGAGAAAAAAATAATTACTGTTCAGGCGGAGATGTTAGAAGTAGCCTATAGAAGGAACCGGAAACCCAATCCTAAAAAGGAAACAAGGGATAAATCTCTAGTCCTGTTCAAAAGGCTGGGGAGGTGTGTGAACCGGACGATAGGCGGCCCCATCTACTACGTTAGAGGTATAGGGTTGAAGTAGACTTTAGAAGAAACCGGAAACCCAATCCTAAAAACGAAACAAGGGATAAATCTCTAGTCCTGTTCAAAAGACTGGAGAGGGGTGTGAACCGGACGATAGGCGGCCCCATCTACTACGTTAGAGGTATAGAGTTGAAGTAGACTTTAGAAGGAACCGGAAACCCAATCCTGAA
>OZ010609.1:17016673-17039173 GCA_963932145.1 Acanthosepion lycidas | reverse complement strand
TGCCAGATATGGCAGCAATATTCAAAGCAATGATGAATGGTAGACTTACAAAATATGCAAGATTCTGATGGGTAAAATTATCTAGCACGACACAGTGAACTAACTTTCCGAAATGGGTTCTCTTAGACGATTAAAAGAGATCAGTGTCGCTTTGTAGAGTTAAAATTAACAAGCCATTTCTTGCCCGAGTTAACAACAGATATATGTCATTTTTTTTTAAATAGCTGCCAATTTGACCTTATCGAACTGATCAGACCTACGATGAAGACTTTCTTTTTTTTTTTTTTTTTTATTAGATCCAGGTATAAAAGAATTAAACAATCATTTAAAATAAACTGTGTGCTAATTGTTGTCCAAAAATTAATCTTCTTCAAAATCTTTTATGGCTTATGAAAAAAAATCTGTATCTAGAAGATTAGTTACAGTGACATGCCTTTTTTTATTTTTTTTATTTATTAGACCAAAGTGTAAAACTAAGCAACTATTCAGTACTAAATCGTGCTCAGATATCAAGTAACTCGTGTACTGTTTGAAATCCTAAGTGATTTATTAAAAATTATATATTTATCTCTTTTGTTACATTGAAATGTCATTCTTTTGTACAGGGCGTCCCCAAAAATGGAGGTACTCATTAAATAACAATAAATGCAGTTTTTCATTGACTTGTAAACAAGATTAATAGTTAAAGAAGATGAGACATTACACAAGATTAAACAAGATGAATGCTTAAAATTGAGAAATATTAATGCTATTTGCCAATAGCTACGACTCTAATAGATGTTACCACAGGGAAGACCTGGGAACAAAAGCAATTAAGAGATGGTTTCACGCTCCTCAAAACCTCTCTTGCTGCTGGATGTAGTATATCGTCATGCCCAGGACGGCATTAAAACTAAGAAATATTTATGTTTATTGACTAACAAGGAAGATTAACGGCTAAAATATTAAATTAAATTAAATGCTTTGGATCTTAAAAATAATTTATATGAAGCCAAATAGTCCGTACACTTTCTCAGATACCCTGTACACACACGCATATATATATATATATATATATATATATATATATATATATATATATATATATATATATATATATATATATATATATATACGTGTGTGTGCGTGTGTGTGTGTTCGTGTAGCTGTGTGTCTACTTGAGCGGTTATCCAGTCCCTATTGTAGACGCTTGCTCAGGCGCATTTTGTGTTTGTTCAGCCCACACAGAGCCCACCCGAGGTTTATACTGCAACTATATTGAACAGACCTTAGTTACAGTTTCTGGGAGAGAGCGTGTTATCTAGTGTGATCAACAAATTCAAACAAGGACGGCTAGTATGGTTTTCAGGCAATTTCCAAAGTTGCCGCACTCTGGGATCGAACCCCGTCCAGTCCGATAACATCAGAAAGTCTCCTTGCTGAGAAATGGTGAGATTCGAACCCCAGTCTCATGGTCAGAATGCGGACCTTCTAACCACTTGTCTATCGTGCCCATATATAAGAGCTGGCCACTCGTTTTCGGGGATACTCGTCTATGAGAGTGGCTAGCTTATCCCTATTGCAGACTCTCGGTCCGGCACATTTGAGTTTGTTCAACACCCACTGAGCCAACCTGTGGTTTATGCTGAAACTATACTGAGCAGACCTTAGTTACAGTTTCTGGGAGACAGCGTGTTAGCTAGAATGATCCACAATCTGAACAACACCAGCATATTCAAATCCTCGGTTACAATGACTTGTGACCGTGCTGGCACAACTATCGACAGCCCCCTGCAAGTGTTCCGTCTACCAAATTTCATTCACAAGGCTTGGGTCAACCAATGGTATGGTTTTTAGGCACTTTACAAAGGTGCAGCACGCTGGGATCCAGTCCGATAACATCTCCTTCCTGACAAATCGACAATGGTGAGATTCGAAGACACACACACACACACTACATATACACACATTGAATACATACATTGTTATATATAGATGTGTACATCTACACGTCTTCACTCTCAGATACGTGTGCGTATAAATATACACAGGTTTGCAATGACATGACGATTATTTCTCAATTAAAACTTTGATCAAAGAGGGTTTTTTTATTGGTATTACCCCATGTAAGGCAGTAAGGGCCACTAAGACACAAGGGGTTACTGGGCGTGGTAGGATTAGGAAAAGCAACATTAACAATGAGTGGGAAGAAGAAAGAGTAATCAGGAGGACAGTAGACAGCGATTGACATTGCATTTAGATTTTTGCAGATTAAAGTTGGCTGGAAAGCATGCAGCCGGAAGGGAGTTCCACAAGTAAGGCAATAAAGCCACTAAGACACAAGGGGTTAAGGAGTGTGGAAGAATTAGGAACAGAAACATTAATAATGAACAGGAAGAGGAAAGAGTAATCAGGAGGACAGTAGATAGCGATTGATAGTGCATTTAAATATTTACAGATTAAAATTGGCTGGAAAGCATGAAGCTGGAAGAGAGTTACACAAGCGCGAATTACGAGGGAAGGAAATATTGGCATAGAATTTACGGTTACATGTAGCCAACTCAACTGTAAATTGATGAGATCTCGACAAGTCTAGTACTGCAGTTAATTTCAGAGTGTCTAGGAACCATAGCGAAGAGCTCATCTGAATAATTAATTACCATGAAATTATTTATAGAAAAGATACAGGGAGGGAACATTATGGCGGTGGGAAAGTCACTGAAGCCGAGCAGCCAGATCAGGACCGATAATATTGCTGATTCTTTTGTTTAATTTTTGGGGGTAATTTTCTTGTTTAATGAAACGCCGATTAGTATTTATCAAATTTTAACTTAGTTTGGCAAAAGGCCAACAATATTGGGCACTTATAAACGATGTTTCCCAATAGGATATTAATTAAACATATCGGCTGACTATTATTCTCTCAGACAAACAAAGAATCTGCGTCCCCTGCTTCTACGCGAAAATGTCCAATAGAATTATTGTGGGTGTTGAGGAGGTGGTGTGGGGTCGTTAGTGGATAGGAAAAACGTCGGGTAGGGCAAGAAATTAGTTTTGTTTGTAATTCGACAATGAGTAGTAATCAGTTGTTTCGACATTTATGTGGTTTTGGGACTTTGTGTTATTTTGTACACCACTATCCAATAAATAAATTGGGTCATTAAGTAATAAACTTCCGGTTCAAATGCACTTAATCGGGAAAGGGAAAGACAAAAGCAGACAATACAAACTGTATTTTCTTCGTCTAAGCAAGAGGATTTTGTATATAGGCGGTCCTCGACTTACGTCGGAGATCACTTCCTGCGGCGCGACCTAAAATCATTTTCGACGTAGGTCGGATCTCACCTACATAAGCACCCGCGCATCTGCCTTACGCTTGGGAAGGGCAAAAATTTCCCAATAATCGACACAAATTTGCGAACCGATGTAGCAGAGTCCAATATGGCGTACAGCCGGTGAAGGAACAACGCCATCTTCCTCATATAGCGCCGCGTGACAATGTATATAATGATAGACGGCGCCGTAATCACGAAACGCCGCACGACGGGTCTGGCCATACCAGATTACCTTCTGTATTCTTAAAATATTTCTTCATCGCCACTATCGTTATGGGGACTAGGGCAAGATATGACTGTTGTTCTAGGATTACCTTTGAAGTCGGCAATAACGACTCTTGATGATATTTTCACTACACTCGATAAATTCTCCATCGCTTTTGGTGAAAGCAAATCCAACTTGTCCGCGTACTTATTGAGCCAATCTTACTCTATGGCTCTGAAACTTGGACTCTCTCAGCAAAACAACAGCGCCGTTTAGATGGATGTTATACACGTCTTTTAAGAAGAGTGCTTAATCTCTCATGGCGAAACCACCCAACTCTAGAAATGATATATGGTGACTTGCCGAGAGTATCAACTTTAGTTTGTAAGAGACGTGTCCAGTTCGCCGGGCATTGTGCACGTGTCACAGATGAACTTGTGTCATCATTTGTACTCTGGAGGCACCCATCATCTGACAATCGATCACGTAAGTTAACCTTTCCAGATAGGATAAAACGAGACACATTGATCCCTAAGGAAGATCTTTTAGGTGCTATGACAGATAGGGAATACTGGAGAGGTGTAGTGACTTCAATCTCGGCTGAGGCCGCAAGATGATGAGGATTCTTAAAAACGACGGAGATATTTAATAAGCTTTATTCGAAACGGAGAGAAGGGATGTTTTGGAAAGCTTACCTTTCTATGTTCTCCGAGTGTCAAGGTTAGGGGTCCACCGATTGCGATCCAAGAGTTCCTCAGTTCAGAACCTACGGACAAATCCTGCTAAAAACACCGGTACTTGTTCGAGCACCGGAGACAAGTAGTTAAGCCCAGTCAGTATTTTGATTAGGGAAAGCTTATGATCATCGGGTCCTAATAATTAACCTCTTACAATACGAAATACTTTTCGGCTTTAAACCACCCATAAAGGGTTGATAAGCCATTAAATAAACATCTCCAATACTGAATTTTCATTTAGAGTTTTTTTTTTAATTTTTTTTTTCCAATTTTGACAATGGCTAGACATTTGATTTAAGGATGAATTTAAAGGATAAGCTTTAAAAATCCCGGGAAACTTATTTGTGTGAAACTATGTATAAATTGTACATATATACCGCCCAGAAATAACCTCCTACATATTTATTAGCTAGATGAAGACACCACCAGACTGGATGTGGCAGCAATATTCGTAACTAATGTCTCACAATTATATGGGGGGGGGGGTATTTCTGGGAGGTATATGGGGGGGGGCTATTTCTGTCGCCCCCTATATTATTGGTACATTGTTTTCCCTATACCCACTTTCTTTTCGAATGTTGTGCACGATGTTTATTCCTTGTTATAGTTCTGTTTAGAGAAGAACGAAAATAGTTTATCTGTTTCAAATAATTTCTTCTTTTTTGTTTTTGTATTGCCATCTACAATCTAAAAAAAATACTTTCTGTCTTTAAATAACCTTCAATGGGTTGCTAAGCCGTAAAAACAACTCATTCAGTCAAATCAATTTAAGTTTAATTCATACCCAATGCTAAAAAAACAGACATGATAAAAAAAAAATGAAATTGCCCAATTTCATTGTCTCCACTCTGTCATTATGTCTTTTTATAGCATTGACTATAAATTAAACTGACTTGACCGATTGGTCTGTTTTTACAGATTATCGACCCATTATCGACCCATTTCAGGTTATTTAAAGCCAGAAAGCATTTTAATTTGTATTTTTTCTTTTAGTCTCACAGGTACTAATTAACCCACAGCTGAGGGGAGGGAGATAGATTCCTTTCTTTTTCCTTTTTTTGAGACGTGTAGAATCACGTCTTAATTGCAGTTGTTCTCAAGTCCACCCTGACCCTGGGTGGTAGCACCTGTTAGGGCCCGAGCCATGGGCAAATTGTGAACTCCCAAACACAAGTAAAATACTGCGAAAGTACAAAAATACATTAAAAATACCAGCAATACATTTTTATGCATACAAAACCGACAATACCTACTTATAGTAAAATGACCAAGAATACATTTTATAGTCGAATTATCAACAATACAATTCATGTCAATTTGGCTAACAATATATCTTAATTGTAGTTTAAGGTATACAATCCCATTCAAACTATTAGGTTGGTGCAAAAATAATGAGGTAATAATGTCGTTTTTTGACGTTAAAAAATACGTCAAAAAACGACATTATTACGTCATTATTTTTGCACCGACCTAATATATTTATTAGGTTGGTGCAAAAATAATGACGTAATAATGTCGTTTTTTGACGTATTTTTTAACGTCAAAAAACGACATTATTACCTCATTATTTTTGCACCAACCTAATAGTTGAAACCATAAAATCATGTTTAAATTAATTACATTGGCCATTATATCTTTGGAATATTAGATGCAGAAAAGTTAGGTGTGCAGGTGGTGTAATGAATAATGGTTCAGGATTGATAATTGGAGACCTGAGATCCAATTCCAGTTGGGCACGTTATATTCACTTACGCGCAAAAATCCAGTGATAGCACCCAAAGAGTGTGAGTTCAATACCCGGTTAAGGCAGTGGAGAACTTGGAGAGGGGAATTAGCAGGAGATAACTGATAACTGACATCCATTAAACATGGCACATGGAACTAGAACAGTCTACCCCAGTGAGCGAAATAAAGGGTTCAGTTCCACATTCTAACCACTTGAAGAAGGTCGAAGCGTACAACGGCCGAAACGTTGTAATAAATATGGCGACAAAGATGAGGACAATAGTCCGAAAAATGTAAATAGTGTACATAATACCTCATCTCAGAAATATAGACAGATACTGAAAGGTCGAAACGTTGTAATAAATATGGCGACAAAGATGAGGACAATAGGCCGAATAATGTAAATAGTGTACATAATACCTCATCCTAGAAATATAGACAGATACTCGTTCTGGATTGTTAATTGGAGAGCCGAGTTCCAATTCTTGTTAGGCTCGTTATATTCACTTACACGCAAATACCCTTGAAAAGGTATAAATCCACATCTTCTCCCCTAGCTATGGGTTAATTAGTAAAACTTGTATCCCTAAAAGCATTATTATCCCCAAAAAACAAAAAATGGGCAGAAAATATTTAGATTTCAGTATTAAATAACCCATAGAGGTGTTGATATGCCGTAAAACAAACCAAAACAAACCGAAATTGATTTTCAATAGTAAAGATCTTCATTCCAAATGTAATTAATTAATTATATAAAAATTATTGAGGCGTGAAAATTAATTCTTGAGAATTGTCAGAAAAGGAGAATTTACCGAGGAAGAGAAGCGTAAACACTTGAACACAGACAAAATGATCGAGAACTGCCAAGAGATCATGAGTTATATTCACATAGGGAGCTTGTATAATTTGGCCTTGTGCCAGACATTCCAAACGTAAACAGTCATCGTAACTGGTGAGAATTCAGGTTCACCTCGAAGATGAGGAAAGTTATCATCTGTACGTTTGTCATGAGACGAAACAGATAAATGTCTGAGAACGGCAGGTTAGGACTATAGATTTGAAAATACCCATTGCTTCGTCATGGATTCTGTCCAACATTTTGGAAACCCACTTTGCATGGCCCTTTAACAACCTAGGAGATTGCAGTAAATTGCGGGTGCTCACCTGAAAGCTTTCACTTATTTTATGAAACAGTGAGTCTTCTGTCAGCAAAAAATAAGAATATCCATCTGTTTGTCCTTATCATTATTCACAGCAGCATTTTTCCTGCCACTGTGGAGCCTGTCACTAACATCAAACATTCATTTCTCACTTAGATTGTCTTTAAATCTGCTGACCCATCTCCACTACTGTGTTTACATCAAGTATACCATTTCCATAAACATTCACTAACCTGATGTGAATGTTTGTAGTTCCCATTCTTTCCTAGAAAATAAATTCTACGACAGCTTTCTTCCTATGGCCCTCTAGAGGAACAGTCATTTGAAAAGCGTATTAGGAGAATAAGATAAGAAGATAATTTCATATTTTTTCTTCTGGGTTTATATACCCATTTTGGTTCATAGCTTAATAAATATTTCTTTCTTAAGTGCCGTATGTGAGGCAGGTTTGGTTGGTCGATTAATGATAGCTTCGTAAAGGAGTTCCTACAGGAGGCTGGCGTTACTTCCTGCTGGAAACTTGTCACCAACTAAGGCTATAGAACCCAATCTGTTCTGCTATTTAACCCATAGGCTGGAGGGGAATTCGAACTCGGCTATCCGATTTCTCATTTATCTAACCAGGCTCGACGTTGCTTAACTCCGGTGATCGGACAATAAACGGCGATATGGCCGTAAGCCAATGAATAAATAAATTAATTTTAAAAAAATATGCTGACTAATACATTTAAAATTAAGTTAGAATTGAGATTACTTTTTGGCCAAACTTTTGATGTTTTAACCAATACATGTCTGGCCCAAGGCCAAATTATACAAGCTTATGACTCATAATCTCTTGGCAGTTGTCGACCCTTTCGTCTGTATTCAAGTGTTTACGCTTCTCTTCCTGAGTAAATTCTCCTTTTCTGACAATTTTCAAGAATTAATTTTCACACCTCAATAATTTTTGTATAATTAATTCTGAAAACTAGATTTTGACTGTATTTAATCAAAAAGCCAAGTCTACCACAAGGCCTTACGAGAAGAGCGCCCAGTGGAAATCATACGCACTACACTAGCGAATTAATTTATGAATGGATTTTGCTTGCTGTAAGTGCCATATTGTCATTTATTTCTTATATGCAAAGCCCAAGAGCCACTCAAGGCAGAGAGCGACTGAATGATGTTATTCTAAGGGTGTAAAGGGAGGGAGAAAGATGTGAGAATATGTACGATATATAACGGTTGACCTAAGCCTCTTCAAGTCAAGATTGTAGACATCGAGGAAGCTTCGACTGTTTCAAAAGATAAAAAGGTGCATTTATTCAAAGTGTAATTGAAACTTGTCGGTCTGAGTATTTACCAAACCTCCCCACAAGTCAGGTTGCAACACAAGGCCAGTTTTTACGTAGGCTAGGGCAAAAATTCCCCGCATACACGGGGCCGGGTTTGTCTAACTCCCCAAACGAGACTCTGCCCTTTGGCATAGCCTCGTCTGGGTTCCTCTCTGAAAAGAGAAAGTTCGACAAAACAGTCACGAGGCTGGCAGCGAAATGCCTCAGTCGAGATCTGCTGGTTTGGTCTCAGTCGAAACTTGCTGGACTGTGTAAGCTTCCTGTGACTGAACAGGCTTAAGTACGTCGGTCAACACGTTTAGGCCACTGTTCGACCACTATTGAAAGGCACATTTTTACGGCCAGCAGACGTAGATTTGCAATATTGAAAAACATATACCAGTAATCTGCTAAATATAACGTTGAAAGTAATATGCTAACTTTCAGGATAGTGATTCATTGCAATTAATTGAAACGAAGACATTGATCCAATTGGTAGGTCTGCTAGTAGGAAAATTAGTTTACTATGTAGTACAAGAAATTTTTTTCTTGCCAGAATATATTTCAGCCGTTTATAAGTTTACTATTCAACCATGCATTGTATATTGCTGCCACATCTGTTCTAATGCATCTATGAATTAAGAGATTCTTGATAAAATACATCTGCAATGTTAATGGTCCTAATTTGGCATCTCGGATTCAGTCATTTTCCCACAGCCATAAGTTAGCTGCCCTTTGCCTTTTCTATAAATATTATCATGGTAATTGTTCTGATGACCTTTCCTCTTTGGTAACTAGACTTTGTGAATTTAGGCGTAGTACTAGATTGGCTTCGAGGTCTCATTATTTTGAAATTGTTGCATGCAATTGTAATTTCTTTGCTAACAATTTCTTCTATCACCCTTCTCACTTATACAACTCTCATCTCGCTTCTTGCTTTCCAGTGGACTTTGATCTTCAAAAATTTAAATGCAATGTCAATCGTTATCTCCTGTCTTCTTAATTCCAGTTCTTTTATTGTCTTTTCTCCTTAATAGTAGTTTTTCTTATATTCTCTAACACTCAGTAACCACTTTGCATCCTAGTGGCTTTATTGCCTTTGATCTTCAAAAATTTAAATGCAATGTCAATCGTTACGTTCTGTCTTCTTAATTCCAGTTCTTTTATTGTCCTCTCTCATTAATAGTAGTTTTTCTCATTCTTTAACACTCAGTAACCCCTTGCAACCTAGTGCTTTTATTGCCTTCAAAAATTTAAATGCAATATCAGTTGTTATCTTCTGTCTTCTTAATTCTCGTTCTTTTATTGCCTTCTCTCCTTAATAGTATATTTTTCTTATATTCTCTAACACTTTAAAATCTTCCGTCATAGTGGCTTTATTGCCTTAACTGGGTTGAAATGATTAAAAGAAATACATATTTTGTTAAAGACCAAGGAATCTTCATTTTGTAGATATATTTCTATTTTATTCTGTATTACGAACCATTTTTCTGCTTTGTGACGAATGTTTAAATATAAATTGTTTAATTTTTGAGTTACTTTCGGCATTCATAATAAGAATTTTGTTGCTTTTTGCTATGTCGTTTCATCGTTTTTCAAATATCGCGTCTTCATGCGTCATGTTATTTTTTTAAGTATCACATCTTCACATGAGAGTTTCGTATTATCGTTATGTATTTATGATTTACGTTTAGTATGCTCATTCCTAAATTTGATAGTATTCTATTGATGATCGTTTGTTTGTTAATGCTACTGCTATTTGTAATCCTTTTTCAGTTTATGTTATATAGAATTTTTGGTGTTCTTCATAGGGTCTGTCGAATCTCTTGTTGTTTTGGCTGATGATCTGCGATTTAATTGAATTACTCTCGGATAACTGACAAGTTAATCGGCGCGATAATGTGGTAGTGTAAAGGTAGGTACTAGCAAATAAAGGTCATGAGATATTTTTAGCAATTTACTAATGTTTATTGCATATTTTCAGATAACGTTAATAATATCAATTATAATTAATTAGAACGTCGATCTACAGTATTGAATAAACAGCGCCGATCGGAAATAAAAGTACTCACTGAGATTAAATACGTCACTTTTGACTCAGGGAAGGCTGGTTAAACCTTTCACCTACGCAAGTAACTGAGCTCACAAAACGGTTTTGCAGATCAAATCTAACCATTAAGCTAGCGCTTTATTCTGCAATCTCTCTGTGACAGATTTGAATTTGTTTCTAAAATACGGATTGTATAATAACTGTAGTATTTACATTTTCATTTTTATTCAATGAATTATTTCATAAATGTATTATTAATTTTGATTAGTATTTGATTTCATCTTCATTTTTCGTTACTTATTAAACCGGACTAGTATATACTTCCATCTTATATTGTTAAAGTTTATTGTTAATTCATGATATGTGCTTACTTTCATCTTCGTTTTCGATTAGATGACGCATTGTCAGCCATTATTATTAATTTTTGACTAGTATTTATTTCATCTTAATTTTTTATTATATGAAGTATTGTCAGCCATTAATAATTTCTCACTAGTATTTTTTCATCTTCATTTTTATTAGCTGAAGCATTATCAGCAATTATTATTACTTTTTGACTTGTATTTACTTTCATCCTTCATTTTTATTATATAAAGCATTGTCAGCCATTATTATTAATAGTTTCATATTTATTTTTATTAGATCATTATTATTAATAATTGACTGATATTTTCATTCTAATTTTTAATTGAAAGAAAATGCTTATGTAGATTTATGATAATAATGGTTAATATTAATACGTTTTTTTAGAGATATATGTTTGTTTATTAACAATATTCACTTCTATGCTTAATTATACTGAAAACAAATCATGGGTCTGTTTAGATCAGGCGTGTAAATAAAATGCCGGCTTACAAAATAGTACTTCATATCAGTTCGATTGTTTCAACTTTTTAGATGATATTTATTAGAAACGAAACAGGTAAATCAGAATAGAAGATCATGTGGAGTGATTTAATTTATTTTAAGAAACCTTATAATAAACGTGTTACGTAGAAATGTAAGATCATATAGAATAAGGCGTATTCGTCTAGAGAGCACATAAAACGTATAAGTAAAAACAAATGTAAGCTCACATAGAATGAGAATAATCTCCACACTTGGTTCAAAATTTTAAGAAACTTAACGTGATATTCCTGAAGAAGTTTATAACGGTCGAAACGCTGTGAATATAACAACCAATAAAAAAAACACGAATAACAAGAGACGGACGATGAATAATTCCTCATTGGTTCTCTGTGTCGCACCAGAGACAGATATGCAATGTGATAGGTCCTGATCTGGCATCTCGTCTACAGTCACTGTGGCTTCCCTCTGTCTTTTCTACAAATATTTTCATGGAAATTGCTTTGACGAGCTACTTTCACTGGCATACTAACTGCATGAATTTAAACGCGGTACTAGGTTGGCATTTCGGTCCCACCCTTTCACTGTCGAAACAGCTAAATGTGGTCATCTCTTCTACTCCAACACCTTCTCATCTCGCAGTTCCCGACAGTGGAACTCCCTTCCTCTTACTTGCTTCCCTGAGAACTATAATCATCAAGTATTCAAATACAATGTCAATCGACATCTTCTGATACCTTGATCTACTTTTCTGTCCTTCTCTTCATCCTTTCCTCTATCAAAAATCTTTACTCTTGCTCCCATTCTCTGTAACCCCTTGTGTGCTAGTGACACTGCCGCTTTGCTTGGGGTAATATGCTTAAAAAAATCCGCTTATAATATATTAATAATAATGAAAAAATTAGTAGATGAAAATCAAGTTTTTGCTGCATTTTAAGAAAAAGTGCAAAACAAAATAAGAGAAAGACAGAGAGAATTGTATCACTCTATAAAAAAAAAAGATATGGTTTAATTTAATGAGATGGGGTCGATCGGATCGGGGTAAAAAGTTAAATATTTATATCACCTATTGTCATGTTTTTGTTAATTTTGTTATGTACATTTTCCAGGTTGAAATGGTAATAATACAGTTTAACCATCGGTGTGTGTGCGTGTGTTGCTGTGTGAGGGGGTGGGGGAGAGGGTAGCGACCTTTGGCAAGCGTTTTGTCTGCTTGTACATATCAGCGCGTTCTCAAGATGTCTACGTGGAAAGGCCAAACATTTATGGGTCGAAAGGCTGCATAGAATTTCGAGAGAAAAATACCCACGTTGGCGTCGAGCGGGCGGGCGGTGATTCCCACACATCGGTCGAAAATAGACGCAAGAACAGAGAGCATGTGGATAGAACGAGATAGAACGAAAATTGCGCCCTTGTAGAAGAACATACGCAAGCAGACACACAGAAAAGTGCATACAAACATAGATAGATAGATAGATAGATAGATAGATAGATAGATAGATAGATAGATAGATAGATAATTAAAAATCTGAGACTGATAGGGTTTAAGTGATAGAAATGTATGTAGACGTACTTATATATATCAACAGCCTGATGGAAAATATCTACGAAAAAGATACATAGATATGAACAATGTAAGATAGATAGATAGATAGATAGATAGATAGATAATGAATAGACATAGATAGATAGATAGATAGATAGATAGATAGATAGATAGATAGATAGATAATGAATAGACATAGATAGATAGATAGATAGATAGATAGATAGATAGATAATGAATAGACATAGATAGATAGATAGATAGATAGATAGATAGATAGATAGATAGATAGATAATGAATAGACATAGATAGATAGATAGATAGATAGATAGATAGATAGATAGATAGATAATGAATAGACATAGATAGATAGATAGATAGATAGATAGATAGATAGATAGATAGATAGATAGATAATGAATAGACATAGATAGATAGATAGATAGATAGATAGATAGATAGATAGATAGATAGATAGATAGATATTTAAAAATATGAGACTGATGGCTATAAGTGAAAAAATGTATGTAGATGTATTTATATATACCAACAGCTTGATAGAAAATCTCTACGAAAAGAAAAGATAGATATGAATAATGTAAGATAGATAGATAGACAGACAGAAACAGATAGATATTAGGTTGGTGCAAAAATAATGACGTAATAATGTCGTTTTTTTGACGTTATTACGTCATTATTTTTGCACCAACCTAATAGATAGATAGATAGATAGGTATGATTTAACTGAGGTAGGAAGATAAACAAAGAGATATCAGTAGACAGAAACAAACCAACAGACAGATGAATATATGTATATATATATATATATAGATAGAGATAGATAGATAGATAGATAGATAGATAGATAGATAGATAGATAATTAAAAATCTGAGATTGATAGGCTTTAATTGATAGAAATGTATGAAGACGTATGTATATATATGGCATCTTTCGGCACCTCGGCCTGGTGTGATGGTTAGCAAGCTTGTCTCACTAAAACAGTTACGACAGAATAGTGAGTGAGATCCTCACTGGGTGCCCCCTACGCTTAGAAAATCGCTATATCATCAGCCTGACAGAAAATCTCTATGAAAAGAATCGATAGAAAGGTGTGAAGACACTGAGGGTGAGAGACGTAAAGTAATACAGATTTACACTATTTACATTATTCGGACTATTGTCCTCATCTTTGTCGCCATATTTATTACAATATGAGCTCTGGTAAAAACATGATTTGCTAACAGCAAAAATTGCAATATGAGCACTGGTAAAAACATGATTTGCTAACAGCAAAAATTGCAATATGAGCACTGGTAAAAAATGGTGCGTGATGACATTAGGTTTATAATACCCAGAAATTCATACACAAGGACACGTGGTACAGTGGATAAAGGCGTTGGTTAGATCCAATGACAGGACCCAAAGAGTGTGAGTTCAATACCCGGTTAAGGCAGTTGAGAATTTGGAGAGGGGAATTAACAGGAGATAACTGATAACTAACATCCACTACGCATGGCACGTGGAACTAGAACAGTCTACCCCAGTGAGCGAAATAAAGGCCGGAGCGTACAAGGGCCGAAACGTTGTAATAAATATGGCGACAAAGATGAGGACAATAGTCCGTATAATGTAAATAGTGTACATAATACCTCATCTCAGAAATATAGACAGATACTGAAGGGTCGAAACGTTGTGATAAATATGGCGACAAAGATGAGGACAATAGTCCGAATAATGGATGTATATCATCTTAAAATATTATATATATATATATATCATATTATATATATATATCATCTTAAAGGATTACCAAATATTATATATATATATATATGTGTGTGTGTGTGTGTGTGTGTGTGTGTGTGTGTGTGAGAGAGAGAGGAATCGGAGAGCCGAGTTCGAATTCCGGTCGAATCCATTACATTCACTTACGTGCTAATAACCATGGGAAAGATATTAATCCTCTTTTTCTCACTTCAGCTATGGGTAAATGTAAATAGCTGGACAGACTGGGTTCTATAGCCTTTGATGGTAACTGGTCTAGGAGAAGGACAGCTCTGAATTCAAAACCTGCGGGAGTTCGTTTGGGGACTTTCTGGGACATAATGCACCAAGTCTCTGTATACGGCCCTTCAAAAAGGGAGAGTCCACAACACACCCACACGCACATATATGTATATATATATAATATATATATACACACACAGACATATATATATATATATATATATATATATATATATATATATATAAACCGCCAGACAGAAAATATGCAAACAGTGCATAGATAGATCGATATGAACAGATTGAGATAAATAGGAAAATATACTTATCTGCACTCTCCACATACACATAATACGTCCATAGAATACACACAAATATATTAGGTTGGTGCAAAAATAATTTCGTTTTCTCACATAGTAACATATGTTAGAAAACGAAATTATTTTTGCACCAACCTAATATATATATATGTGTGTGTGTGTGTGTGTGTGTGCGCGAGCGCACGCGCGTGTATGTAAACGAAAGTTCCAAAGTCATTTCATACATGGTCATATATCGTATTTGTCTGCCCAAAACAATAAATCTCACTTCTACACATAAATTTACTCATGTCCATTGAAACAGTCACCCGCGAGCAACAATAAATAATTCATATTAATATGTATGTGTATATATATATATATATATATATATATATATATATATATATATATATATATATATATATATATGCGTGTGTTTGTATTTACATATGCTTGTCTACCGCCTTACGTAAGTGTGGGTGTGTGCCGACGCTATAAATAAACAAAACTGTCTACAAACACACACAGGTGTATATATATATATATATATATATATATATATATATATATATATATATATATATATATATATGTGTGTGTGTGTGTGTGTGTGTGTGTGTGTGTGTTTACTCGCGTCTTCGCACAATGTCTCGCCACTTGCACATAAATGCTAACAAACTGTCGACTTGGAGCCGCAAATGATTTCAAATGGCTGACACTGATTAAACTTCTCAATCATGTTTTATCTATCACAATAATATTGCTACTGATCCTGTCCGGTACTCCTGCCATGTGTTACCAGATTCTGGATAAAAGAAAACGAAGAATCTCCGTAGTATTATCGATCCTGACCTCTCGACTCGTCACTTTCACAACCCTGTCTCATAGTTTGCCTTTGCTTTTTCCATAAATATTTTCTTACGAATTGTTCTTGATAAGTTTTCCACTTTGGTACCGACTTTAAGCGCAGTACTAGATTGGCGGCAAGGTCTCATCATTTTACTGTTTTATTTATTTATTTATTCCGTTAACATTTTCACCCAAGGATCTAGTGACTGTTACAGAAAGTGAAATAAAAAAATGAAAAATACTATTAAGGACAATAAAAAAACTGATATTAACAAAACTGAAATTAAGGATTGACAATGCATTTAAATTTTTCAAGGGGTTTCTGGGGGCAAAAGAGAATGAGAAGAGTTTAGTGAGGAGAAAGGACAATAAAAGAATAGGTTTCAGGAAAATAGAAGATGGCGATAATGCCATTAAGATGCAAGGGGTTCTTAGGTGTGAAAGAGAATGAGAAGACTTTAGGGAGCAGAAAAGACAATAAAAGAACTGTATTCAGGAGAACAGAAGATAGCGATAGTTCCACTGAGACGCAAGGAGGTTACTAGGAGTGAAAGAGAATGAGAAGACTTTAGTGAGGAGAAGAACAGGTTTCCAGGAAGACAGAAGATGGCGATAATGCCACTAAGACATAAGGGGTTCCTGGGAGTGAAAGAGAATGAGAAACTTTAATGAAGAGAAAAGACAATAAAAAAACAGGTTTTAAGAAGACAGAAGATTGCAATAATGCCACTAAGACGCAAGGAGGTTACTGGGAGTGAAAGAGAATGAGAAGACTTCAGTGAGGAGAAAGGACAATAAAAGAACAAGTTTCAGGATGACAGAAGATGGTATGGGTAATATAAATATATGTGAATATAAATCTAAAATCACCTCATATGGGGTATATATATATATATATATATATATATATATATATATATATATATATACAGGGTGTCCATAAAGTTCGTGTGTACTTTAAAAAATTTATAACTTTATTTGTATTTGCGATAGAAATAATTTATAAAACGGATTAGAAAGAAGTAAATCTATATTTTTTTAAGGTTTTATGGAAATTTTATTTAAGTTTCCACATGTTCTCCATCATTAGCAATACAAAGGGTAATACGATTTTGCAGTTCACGGAAAACATTTGCCAACTGATTTACAGTAAGGCCTGAAATCACATTAGTTATTTTAGCTATACTTAAAACTAGGTAGATTAAATTTTATAGCATTTTTTTACAGATTATTTGTGATCGGTAAATTGTCGCTATTTTATATTTTCAATTTCGCGCATGCGCGTTGTTTATCCTGACTTTTTCGAATGCATATTATAGTAGGGTCAGTTTCGTCTGTGAGAAAAAAAAAAGGCATCATGGTGCAATTCACTCCACCAGAAATTTGGAAACGGCATTACGAAGGAATGGCATCCTCGGAAAACTCACTGATCATTCTGATAAGAAAAGAACTCCACAATTTGTTGGTGAGATCCATGATTGACAAGGATCCCTCCAAGTCAATCAGGTTCATAGACTGCGACTCAGGAGTGTCTGAGTTTCTTATGAGGCAGTTAGTGCATGAAAGCATACAAGATGAGAAAGGTCCAATTTTTATTCAAAGCCATGAAGGTGATAGTGATTGAAAGAAACAGACAGTCAAAAAGACACCGTGGCTGGTGGCCAGAAATATAGATTTTGGATTGCAATAGGGCTGTTGAGGGTTGAGACAAAAAGACGAAAAGGCAGACAGACAGACGGAGAGATTGCTATGAGATAAATAAAGACTGTCAAAATCAAAGGTATTCTGTATGTATGTCAAATATAAATGAAACAAAAAAGCAAGCAAACATGTTTTAAAAAAAAAACGAACGTTAAAAAAAAAGAAGCAGGGCAGTCAGTTCAGAAAGAACAATTCAAACAGAAAAGTATTACGTACGAATGAAAATGGCGTCCAAAGGTTTCTCAATTCAGGAATACCCCACCTAACTACTTTTTACACGTCAGCCTTGTTCTCTGCATTTTTTCCTTCTCTTTTCATATGTATCTTGCCTCAAATATTTGTGGCTAACGCTAGTAAATTGCCTTCCCATGTTGGATTTTAAATAACGAAACGGGGAGAACCACATCGCTGTGCGAATTCTTCGTGTATTTAACGCACACAACTTTGTCTTGAGTTGACACTACCAAGCTGTGAATGATTTACTACGGCAGCAATACATACATACATATATATATATATATATATATATATATATATATATATATATATATATGATTCTGTACCATAAATTTATATATGGGTTTGAAGATAACGAACGCATTATTTTCAAACCCATGTACATACATACATATATATATATATATATATATATATATATATATATGCTCCTGAAAAAATTATTTCGGTTGAGCTCTCTGGAGAGGAAGTATGGGTTTGTAAACAGTGACTATTGCGGCTAATAATGCATGACTCTTGGGTAAATCGAATCGAGTTCTCTTAGTCACTGTGTGTTTATCTAAAATAAATACGCTTAAATTCACTTTCTTCCCTGCCGTACGTCAACGGCTTAGGTGTAAAATCTCTAACTGACGCAAATTCAGCCGGGTTTCGATCCTAGCTAAAAGCAACCGGACGTCTAGCTACACTGATGAGCTGTGATACAGCCAAACAGTCTGTCTGTGGACGACAATATATATATATATATATATATATATATATATATATATATATGTGTGTGTGTATGTAATTTGAACACTAAAAAATATTACAAAATTAAAATCTTCGCACACACTGGGTTGTATATCAATATCCTTTCGTTTTTATTATTTCAATTAGATGCTTTGACTAGTTTCGGCCAACATGGCCATCGTCAGGAGAAAAAAAAATTCTGCTTGCTGGTAGCAGTGAACTACAGAAATGAATGATTTTATAGAGAAAAAGAACTTTTGTCAGTAGTTTTCATTTGTTATTTTTTTTATCATGAATTTTGGTCAGTCCTTGTGTTGGTCAAACAGTCTCTCTTAAGTTGTTATTTAAGATACGAGCTGGATGGATTCATGCTGCTCTGAATTCCCTTGGTCATTTTGACAGTTTTATTGTTTCCTGGAAAGGTGTCTCTGTTAAATGTGTGTGTTATTTGGTTCTTAGGGAGTGAGAATAAACAGTATATATATATATATATATAATATATATATATATATATATATATATATATATATATATATATATATATATATATATTCTGTTTATACGTTATTTTAGATATATAAATATTTAAGTTAATTCTCTTTTTATAATAAAGAGTATTAACTAAATTTTCCAGTATGAATGTCCGAGAAATATCGAAGAAAATGTGTCCTGCGATAGGAAGCGACCCTGTATCCTACACGGAACCTACGATATTTCTCTGACATTTAGGCCGGTAAATGTAATTAATACTGTTTATTACAAACCGCTCATTTACTTAAATACTTGTATCTATAAAAATGACGTATAAATAGAAAATACATTAAAATAATTGTCAACCTTAGTCTATTTTCATTTTATATATATATATATATATATATATATATATATATATATATATATATATATTTACACACACACACTAGAGTGCAAAGGTTTGAAGCTTCCCCTATTATTATTAGACAAACTTGACAGAGGAATGGAAAAAAAAGGAAAAAGAGTTCTTAGAGTAATTGGCAAGACAATGGAATTAGTTATCATTCTTATTCTTTTAGAAACTTTTTTCAACAAGCGCTCAAATATTTATGCTGCAGTCATCAAGATTAAAGGAGGATATTTTGATGAGAGCAAAAGTTAATCATAAAATGTTTCGTTTTTTTCTTATTGTCATAGTAAGATTTGTAATAAAAACCATGGATAATAATTATCTTATTTAAAGTACAAAGCAACAAATTTTGGGGTCAGTTTAACAAAAATTACCAGCTGGGTGCTCAAACAACATTTTAAGCAATATAAATGTCGAATTAAAATAAATCCATTATATATATATATATATATATATATATATATATATATATATATATATATATATAAATCCGAACTTTCTCTGACGATCCGTTTAGGTGAAACCTAGGTAGGTTTGTCTGGCTCACTAGGTGTATCTAGGTCTGCTCTACGGTTGTATTGAGCTCTTTTGTTAGTTAGTTGTTTACTCGTATCGGTTTTTTTTCTTTGGGCTTCAGACCTGCATCTGTGCGATTTTTTTCGGCAGTAGTTCATGTTTGTAGCTCTTTCTTTTTTTAAAACCTTTTTTTCCCTCGAGATTGATTTGATTATTGGCAAATCAAAAATTCGAGGGTTTTTCGAAACGAGTCTAGTTATATATATATATATATATATATATATATATATATATATATATAACTAGACTCGTTTCGAAAAAAGATCTTGAGTCTAGTTATATATATATATATATATATATATATATATTATCGAACTCACTACTTACTCGTAATTGTTCTAGCGAGAGAGGCTTCCTAACCATTCTCTAGCTCGAACAATTACGACTGAGTAGTGAGTTCGATCCTCACTAGATGCCCCATACTTTCGGGCTTGTGCCACATCTAAGCTACGCTTGGAAAATCACTATATATATATATATATATATATATATATATATATACAGTTTAGAATTTACTATATTAAACTTTATTATATTATTTACAGACAGAATACCTAAGGTTCTCATGTATTGCCAGCTTGACAGTGCGCAAAGTGGACTGTTGGATGGCCGTGGGTCATGTATAAGGACAAGTATAAAGAGTGATCTCTCAGCTGTCAATATGCCTCGTACTAACTTCAAACGAGTTTCTTTGGATAGAAATAACTGGAGATAATTGTGCCATAGTTGTATCAGAAATTACGGAATCATTCGTATTTATAGGCTAAGAGACGAGAGACAACAGCGAAAAGTGTCAACAAATATTCCTCTGGCTATGTCTCAGGACCCTCGATGTTGCACTCTATGTGGACTCATATGCAGGTCACTAGCGGGACTGAAACATAAAAAACTGAATGAATTTGTCGGATCCATATATACCGGGTCTAACCACTGTTTTCCCAGCTGAAAAATGGTTAGAGGAAAGAGAGCATCCAGGCCTTCAGTAATGGTAGCAACATTCATATTTTGGCTTCGATCTTCAGAATGCATTCAAGAACCAGCAAGAGAAGGATGAAACATTTTTAAAAAGTGGTAACGGTGGGGAGGAAACCTGGATCTGGAGGTCAAAACTGGAAGAGCGGTAATCATTTCAACTTACAGCTAAATAGATCAATTAGAAAAGATCCAACTCAATATATAAAACGTTTGGTACGCGTCAGAGGATTTTCAGCTATAAGAGTTCAAAGACCAGTGAAAAAAGCCTTGAAAATGAAATCATACATGAAAACTGTGAGGCATCTTGTTACTCCAGGAGAGAAAGTTAGAAGGTTAGAGAGGGCGAAGATCATCTAAAATAAGTTGTATCAGAATTTATGAAATCATTCTTATTGATAGGCTAAGAGATGAAAAACAACGGCTAAAAGTGTCAACAAATATTCCTGTGGCTGTGTCCTGAGATCTTTGCTGTTACACTATATGTGGACTCATATGCAGGTCACTGGCGGGACTGAAGTGTCACATACGACAAAAGCATAAAAACTGAATGAAGTTGTCAGATCCTCATACGTATATAAGTATATCATAGACATATATCATAAACATATATCATAAATATATATAAGTATATCAATCTAATATGTTTCACTTTTATTTTATCAGAGACTGAAAGAAAACAGACAAAAAGACAGAAATTCTGGTATTTTCAATTATATTTGGATCAGTTCTCATTGTCTATAGATGACAATATATATATGCCCCTGAAAAATCATTTCGGTTGATCTCTCGGAGAAGAAAGTGTGAGTTTGTAAACAGTGACTATTACTGCTACAAATACAATAAAACGAATCGAGTTCTCTCAGTTACAGGCGTGTTTATCTAAAAATAAATACGCTTAAATTTACCTTCATCCCTGCCATTGATGAGCTGCGAAACGGTCTGTGGGTAACTATATATATATATATATATATATATATATATATATATGTATATGAATCGGGTTAATTCTTCTTAATACAAAATCGAGGTGCATGATACGAATGGAACAGAAAATATTACGAAATTAAGTCTATTTATAACAGCAGGGATGGAAGATAATCTTTGACCCATGTGGTGAAGAGGTCACCGTTAAATTCTTCAGAGAACTAGACAAAGTGGTAGTTCTCGGTATAATGTTAGTTTTATATAGCAATTTCTACTGGTCAATCTACTTACAAAAAGCAAGATGGCATCATGCAAACGTTAAAATATTAGTGAATATATTAATAGATTTAAATTTATTTACCAAGATAAGTGGTAAGTTTTTATCCATGTATGGTAAGTCGTAACCGAATAAAAGGCTT
>OZ010609.1:16986673-17009173 GCA_963932145.1 Acanthosepion lycidas | reverse complement strand
AATATGTTTGTGTGAATCGATGGCAGGGGAGAGTTTAGGAGAGATAAAAAGTCCAAAGGTCCGATTTGCATATATATTTATATATATCTAACTTTTAGGCATGTGTTTGATCAGCACGAAAGTCATAAAATTTAGTCATGGGTCTGTTTTGCACTAGCTTAAAAATACATAATAGGCAAATACAATTCTACTGTGCACTTAATAAAACTGCTGATTGGTTGAGGTAGTGCAACCATCAGTGGCTTCCGAAAAGTTTCATCAAGATAATTTTGAATTTCGGAACATCGAGCACGATGAGATAAGACGGCGGACCCCATGGTGGGAATATCAAAGACGGTGAGATGCGAAGCCGGGCCTCATGTCCGAGAAATCGAATATGGTGAGATCAGAAGCCGGACCTCATGGTCGGAATATCAAACATGGTGAGATTAGAAGCCGGGCCTCATGATCGGAACATCGAACATGGTGAAGTCAGAAGCCGGGCCTCAAGTTGGAACATAAAACATGGTGAGATCGGAAGCCGGGCCTCATGTTCAGAACATCAAACATGGTGAGATCAGAAGTCGGGTCGCATATTCGGAACATCAAACATAGTGAGATGAGAAGCCGGGCCTCATGTTCAGAACATCAAACATGGTGAGATCAGAAGCCGGGCAGCATGTTCGGAACATCAAACATGGTGAGATCAGAAGCTGGGCCTCATAGTCGGAACATCAAACATGGTGGGATCAGAAACCGGGCCTGATAGTCGGTATATCTAACATGGTGAGATCGGAAGCCGGGCTTCATGCTCGAAACATCAAACATGGTGAGATCGGAAGCTGGGCCTCATGTTCGGAACATCAAACACGGTAAAATCAGTAGCTGGTTCTCAAGTTCGGAACATCAAACATGGTGGAATCAGAAGCCGGGCCTCATAGTCGGAACATACAACATATGAGATCAGAAGCCGGGCCTCATGTTCCGAACATCAAACATGGTGAGATCAGAAGCCGAGCGTCATGTCCGGGACATCAAACCTGGTGGGATCAGAAGCCGGGCCTCATGGTCGTAACATCGAACATGGTGAGGTCAGAAGCCGGGCGTCATGGTCGGAACATCGAATATGGTAAGATCAGAAGCCGGGCCTCATGTTCGGGACATCAAACATGGTGAGATCAGAAGCTGGGAGTCATGTCCGGGACATCAAACATGATGAGATCAGAAGCCGAGCCTCATAGTCGGAACATCAAACATATGAGATCAGAAACCGGGCCTCATGTTCGGAACATCAAACATGGTGATATCAGAAGCTGGGCCTCATGTTCGAAACATCGAATATGGTGTGATCAGAAGCCGGGCCTCATGTTCGGGACATCAAACATGATGAGATCAGAAAACGGTACTCATGGTCGGAACATCGAACATGGTGAGGTCAGAAGCCGGGCTTCATGTTCGTAACATCAAAAACGGTGAGATCAGAAGCCGGGGCTCATAGTCGGCACATCAAACATGGTGAGATCGGAAGCCGGGCCTCATGTTCGGATCATCAAACATGGTGAGATTAGAAGCTGGGCCTCATGTTCGGAACATCAAACATGGTGAGATCAGAAGCCAGGCCTCATTTTCGGGGCATCAAATATGGTGAGATCAGAAGCTGGGCTTCATGCTCGGAACATCAAACATGGTGAGATCATAAGCCGGGCCTCATAGTCGGCACATCAAACTTGGTGAGATCAGAAACTGGGCCTCATCTCGGAACATCAAATATGGTGACATCGGAAGCCAGGCCTCATTTTCGGGGCATCAAATATGGTGAGATCAGAAGCTTGGCCTCATGTTCGGAACATGAAACATAGTGGGATCAGAATCTGGACCTCATGTTCGAAACATCGAATATGGTGTGATCAGAAGCCGGGCCTCATGTTCGGGACATCAAACATGATGAGATCAGAAGCCGGGCCACATGGTCGGAACATCGAACATGGTGAGGTCAGAAGCCGGGCTTCATGTTCGTAACATCAAACACGGTGATATCAGAAGCCGGGCCTCATAGTCGGCACATCAAACATGGTGAGATCGGAAGCCGGGCATCATGTTCGGAACATCAAACACGGTGAGATCAGAAGCTGGTGCTCATAGTCGGCACATCAAACATGGTGAGATCGTAGCCGGGCTTCATGCTCGGAACATCAAACATGGTGAGATCAGAAGCTGGGCCTCATGTTCGGGACATCAAACATGATGAGATCAGAAGCTGGTACTCATGGTCGGAACATCGAACATGGTGAGGTCAGAAGCCGGGCTTCATGTTCGTAACATCAAACACGGTGATATCAGAAGCCGGGCCTCATAGTCGGCACATCAAACATGGTGAGATCGGAAGCCGGGCCTCATGTTCGGAACATCAAACACGGTGAGATCAGAAGCTGGTGCTCATAGTCGGCACATCAAACATGGTGAGATCGTAGCCGGGCTTCATGCTCGGAACATCAAACATGGTGAGATCAGAAGCTGGGCCTCATTTTCGGAACATCAAATATGATGGGATGAGAAGCCCGCCTCATGTTCGGAACATCAAACATGGTGGGATCAGAAGCCGTGACTCATAGTCGGTACATCAAAGATAGTGAGATCGGAAGCCGGGCTTCATCTCGGAACATCAAACATGGTGACATCGGAAACCGGGCCTCATGTTCGGAACATCAATCATGGTGGGATCAGAAGCTGGACCTCATGTTCGAAACATCGAATATGGTGTGATCAGAAGCCGGGCCTCATGTTCGGGACATCAAGCATGGTGTGATCAGAAGCCGGGCCTCATATTCGGACCATCGACAATGGTGTGGTCAGAAGAAGGGGCCACATAGTCGGAACATCAATACATGGTAAGACCGAAAGCCCTTCCTCATTTTCGGGATATGAAACATGGTGAGATCAGAAGCCTGGCCTCATATTCGAAACATCAAACATGGTCTGATCAGAAGCCGGGCTTCATAGTCGGCACACCAAACATGGAGTGATCAGAAGCCGGGCCTCAAGTTCGGGACATCGAACATGGTGAGATCAGACGCTGGGCCTCATGTTCGGAACATCAAACATGGTGGGATCAGAAGCCGGGCCTCATAGTCGGCACATCAAACATGGTGAGATCGGAAGCCGGGCCTCATGTTCGGAACATCAAACATGGTGAGATCAGAAGCTGGGTCTCACGTTCGGAACATCAAACATGGTGAGATCAGAAGCCAGGCCTCATGTTCGGGGCATCAAAGATGGTGAGATCAGAAGCTGGGTCTCATGTTCGGAACATGAAACATAGTGGGATCAGAAGCTGGGCCTCATGTTCGAAACATCGAATATGGTGTGATCAGAAGCCGGGCCTCATGTTCGGGACATCAAACATGATGAGATCAGAAGCCGGGACTCATGGTCGGAACATCGAACTTGGTGAGGTCAGAAGCCGGACTTCATGTTCGTAACATCAAACACGGTGATATCAGAAGCCGGGCCTCATAGTCGGCACATCAAACATGGTGAGATCGGAAGCCGGCCCTCATGTTCGGAACATCAAACACGGTGAGATGAGAAGCTGGTGCTCATAGTCGGCACATCAATCATGGTGAGATCGTAGCCGGGCTTCATGCTCGGAACATCAAACATGGTGAGATCAGAAGCTTTGCCTCATGTTCGGAACATCAAACATGGTGGGATGAGAAGCCCGCCTCATGTTCGGAACATGAAACTTGGTGGATCAGAAGCCGTGACTCATCGTCGATTCATCAAAGATGGTGAGATCGGAAGCCGGGCTTCATCTGGAACATCAAACATGGTGACATCGGAAGCCGGGCTTCATGTTCGGAACATAAATCATGGTGGGATCAGAAGCTGGGCCTCATGTTCGGAAGATCAAACGTGGTGGGATCAGAAGCCGGGCCTCATAGTCGGCACATCAAACATGGTGGGATCGCAAGCCGGGCCTCATAGTCGGCACATCAAACATGGTGAGATCGGAAGCCGGGCCTCATAGTCGGCACATCAAACATGGTAAGATCGGAAGCCGGGCCTCATAGTCGGCACATCAAACATGGTAAGATCGGAAGCCGGGCCTCATAGTCGGCACATCAAACATGGTGAGATCGGAAGCCGGGCCTCATAGTCGGCACATCAAACATGGTGAGATCGGAAGCCGGACCTCATGTTAGGAACATCAAACATGGTGGGATCAGAAGCCGGGCCTCATGGCCAGAAACCCTAAAGCTCTGAGCATTCGAGCCTGAGCTCACTTTTATCTGTATATAATTGAAGGTTAATATCCAATCCAATTTATTTTATTGAAGTGAACTTCCTTTATGTATTTTTTTGGTATTAATTACTCTTGAATAAAAAGCAGTTTCACATGTGAGGATTCGACAGCGGCTGTTTCACTTATCTGTAGTTGACCACGTTAGAATCATTTTCGTATTAAAAATAAACATTTTTAATAACTTAAAACTACTTTACAAAAGATTTAAATACAGAGCAAATAAAAGAGGATATTCGCTTAATAATAGTTTTTTTGAAAATATAAAAAGATTTTAATTTAAATATTCACAATTTATAAAACATCAGCTGACTAGTGTTGAGCATACCCCTATCCCATCACCTAATTTTGTGAGTGGGAGACATGAAGACAGACCATCACCCAACAGATGTATTGCGTCAGAAAGCATTAAAAATTTAATTAGATTTTTAAAATAGGATGTCGATTTCCAAGCAAAAGCAGGTGGTATGACAGACAAATATATATAAAAAGCCACATTACGTTTTTTTTAATATATATATATATATATATATATATATATATATACAGTGTAACCCGGATATAAGAGACCCGTATATAAGAGAAACCCGGATATAAGGGAGATTTTCTCTGGTCCCAAATTAGAGCCTGTGTTAATGTAAGCAAAATAGGCCAAACACGGATATAAGTGAAACCCTTATATAAGAGACTTCTTCTCCGGTACCGACAACTCTCTTATATCCGGGTTATATATATATATATATATATATATATATATATATATATAGTAAGTCAAATTGGTAATGGGAATATCAGGAAATATTTGGCATTCATTGACCTAGCAGCCAGTGTCACAAGTGTTATTCATTTATTTTTACTCCCTGGCTATCGGGATGGGATCGAAGTGCAGTATCAGTTCTCCTCATCTCTAATGGCAATATTATCCTCGTTCTTATAAGAAAACGTTTGGCATTCATTGACCAGAGTGAACAGAAAGCGTCACTCTAGTAGCACTGTCTGCTCAAGACAGTGCTACTAGAGTGACGCTTTCTGCTCACTCTCTGTACATCAGAATGGGATCAAAGTGTAGTATCTGCCCTCGGCTGTAAAAACTCTTTTCGTTACCTCTCAATTAGGTCTTTGTCTTCGGACACATTAATACATATGAAGACTGAGGTAGAGAGATACATACATAAGTAGATAGATAGATAGATAGATAGATAGATAGATAGATAGATAGATATTAAGAGACTGCAATAGATAGATAGAGTGAGAGAGAGATAATGAACAGACTGACATAGATACGAACAAATTGAGATTATAGATAGATAGATAGATAGATAGATAGATAGATACGTAGATAGATAAATAGATAATGAATAGACAGAGATATTCGGATATTGATATATATATATATATATATATATATATATATATAGAGAGAGAGAGAGAGAGAGATAGATAGATAGATAGGTTTTATATTTACAAAATATATTTATGTACGTATATATATCTATATAGATTATGTCTGCTGAACTAGTTGATTTTCAACAACAATAATAATAATAATCGTTGCTGTCTTTTGCTTAAGGCTAAACAACAAAAAAATCTTTTTTCGCTTCACCTAGGTCATCGTTTATGTAGTGGCCCGTAATTTTTTGTATCCAAATACGGGAAAAAAATGATAAAAGGTCATTATTATAATTTTTATGGTCTGGTCCTCCCGCTGAACGTCTCGAGAGACGAATATGCAAGATGATAGGTCCTGGTTTGGCATCTAGTCTACAATCGCTTTCCCACAGACGTGCCGTGGCCTCCCTCTGTCTCTTCTAAAAGTTTTTTTTTTTTTTTCACAGCAACTGTCCCGGACTACATGAATTTAAACAAGCTACCAGGCTGGCACCTCCGTCCCACCCTTTCACTGTCGAAACGTTTAAATGGAACCGTCTCTTCTCCTCAAACAGCGTCTTTTCTCGCACTTCCCGACACTGGAACTCCCTTCCGCTTACTTGCTTCCCCGATGACTATAATCTTCAAATATTCAAGTGTAATGTCAATTGACATCTGACACCCTGACCTTGTTTCCCGTCCTTCCCTGTATCCTTTCCTCAAACACGCTTCTTTATTCTGTTTCGCAATCCTCCGTAACCTCTTGAGTGCTATGGGCACTCCCGCCTTGCTTGGGGTGAATTACCATAAAAAATATGTTTGGCACTGAAGAACGAGATGGATCATATGTATTTAGAAAATTAAAGGTTCTTTGTTTAAGCCCCTAGTAGCGTTTCGGCATGTATACAACCATAATTATCTCTTCTCGATGACCTTATTCTGGTAGGGAATCAAATGCCAAGAAAGGTATTGAAATCCATGATCTTCTCGGGGCGTTTGAGAAGATATCTCTCTCTTGTTTTTGTTTTTTTTAATCCTGACGGCTAATCGAATTGCCCCAGTTCAGTTGACGAGAAGCCTCTTGAGAAAATATTATTTTTTTAACACCGAGAGCCAGTCGGATAGAGATATTTAACCGATAACTAGTCCGCAAGCGAGTAAGTCTTCAAGATCAGTGATTCTAAATGGGAGCGGGCGAAATATCGATAAAAAGCAGTTGATCACAACGTTTCGGCCGTTGTACACTCTGGCCTTCTTCAGATGGTTGGAATGTCGAACTGAACCCTTTATTTCGCTCACTCGGGTAGACTATTCTAGTTCCACGTGCCATGTCTAATAGATGTCAGTTATCTCCTGTTAATTCCCCTCTGAAATTTCTCCACTGCCTTAATCAGGTATTGAACTCACACTCAAGGACACATGGCACAGAGTATAAAGGCGTTAGTTAGATCCAGTTAACAGGACCCAAAGAGTGTGAGTTCAATACCTGGTTAAGGCAGTGGAGAACTTTCAGAGGGGAATTAACAGGAGATAACTGACATCCATTAAACATGGCACGTGGAACTAGAATAGTCTACCCGAGTGAGCGAAATAAAGGGTTCAGTTCGACATTCCAACTACCTGAAGAAGGCCGGAGCGTACAACGGCCGAAACGCTGTGATAATCATGGCGACAAAGATGAGGACAATAGTCCGAATATTGTAAATAGTGTTCTCCACATCAGGTGAAATATTTGTCATCCAACAGAAGCAAAACATCATCCAGTTTGAAAAACGATTTTAGTATATTTCATTTTCGAAAACGTTGTTCAGAAGCATATGTACTTCCAAATAATGATATAATTCAGTTGGCTTTTATATTTTCTGCTTGGCAAAACATTTCTTGTCGAAGTCAGCAGTGGATTCGTAATTACATTTTGATTTAAAAAATTTGTCGCATTGTTAGTTGATTAAGTCCAAATGATATGTTTCTACCACTTGTACCACAAATTAATTAAATAATTTATGTCCAGGTGTTAAAGTTGGCAGACTGGACTAATCTGGTTCTTATTTTATATAGTACTGTTCAATTATTGAACACCTGTTTCCACTGAGTTCAAGTACACACGGCTTGATTCAGGAATTGAACTCGCAACAAAATATGTCATCAAATTCACAAACCAATGCTTTTATCCTCTAGGCCATTGTCCCATAAGGATTTGGTGATATTATCAATATATTTACATTTTACATATCATAGCCGGATTCAATCAGTAATGTTTGCATTCATTCCTGACCACTGATAAAGTTTTCCTCATTTTCAATGTATTTTTACAGCAAAATCATTAATAATGCATTCATTGTATATACTCTCATATCATATGACCTTTGAAGATCTAATTTTAAAGAAGTCAGCAGTGGATTTACAATTAGATTTTGATTTTAAAAATTCGTCGCATTGTAAATTGATTAACTCCAACTGATATGTCTCTGCCACTTGCTCCATAAATTAATTAAATAATTTGTGTCCAGGTGTTAAAGTTGGCGGGCTAGACAAAAAAAAACCTTCGAGGGCCGGATGTGGCCCGCGGGCCGGGGTAGCCGACCCCTTATTCTAAACAAATCAAAATACAGATGTACTTTTATTTGAACCAATAAAAAAGTCACGTTTTATTTTTAGCACAAGATATGAAAACTGAGTCAGGTTTATTTTTAGCACGTCTGATTGTAAATTTGTCAAATTTGACGCCGAATTTTAATTCAGATAAAGAGCGGACTCCTCCAGTTTTAAACCAATCAGAGAGCGGACGTCTTATTTTAAACCAATCAAAAAGAGGATGGGTTTTATTTGATACTCGTCGAAAAGTCTATATATATAACGAAAAATGATTTTCACAAGCCATCTTAAAAATACGACATGTCCAAGTGGTGTCATGATAAAAATAAAACCAACGAAAAACAAAACAAAAAAAATAGCGAAAACATGAAAGAAGAGGAAAGAAAATATAAATAAATAAAAGACAAAAAAGAAGACGAACAGGAAAGGGGAAAAATCGCTTTCGTTCAATCGTGTTTGCGGGAATGGCTGACATTAGCAAACAAGTCAGACATTAAGTGACCTTACACCACACTTCAAAAATGGGTGAACGCTTTAACGACATTAGATAGGTGTGTACGCGGGTGTAGAGAGAGAGATAAAGAAAAAGAGAGAGACAGAGAGAGATAAAGAAAGAAAGGTATATATATATATATATATATATATATATATATATATATGTAAGTCAAAAAGTATCCACTCTTCCGCCATACCTTCTGCACATGCGTGCTTATAGTTGGTAATATTGTGGTCACGTGATCGAAGTTTGAGCTTGATCGCGCCAATTTTCTTGCTGCTGTTGTAGTGTAAATATGACCGCCCCCCTATACATTTGTATATATATATATATATATATATATATATATATATATATATATATAAATTTCCAAGAGGATAGAATCCAGGTAGAACTCAATGTCCAGGACAGAGTAAGAATTTAATATAAAACTAAAAAGCTCAAACACTAATATTCCATAGATATAATTTATCACATTGGAATCGTAATCACGATCCAATTCATCAGACCTACAAATTAAAAAATAAATCGTAAAATATAACTCCGGGTATAAAAATCAGTGCGAGAGAGAGAGAGAAAGACAGATAGACAGACAGCATAGGCCTCCATGTGTAAAGATCTTTAGAAAGTGGAGCATAGTCTGACACAAGGCTTAAATAGTGAGACACACAAATTGGTGCGTAAGACATGCTTGCTACTTTACGAGTTCGCCGGCCGACAGAGAAAAGTTTCTATCTTATCCACCACAACAAAAATGTCTTCCCGAAACAATTGTAGAGTTTGGTTATTCGACAAGATTTTAGGAAGTAGTTTGGACGAAGAACTTTTCAACAACTCTTCTTCAGAGTGATTTTCCAAGCGTATCTCAGATGTGGCACAAGGCCGAAAGTAGGGGGCACCCAGTGAGGATCGACCTCACTACTCAGTCGTAATTGTTCTAGCGAGACAAGCTTGCTAACCATTACACCACCTCGAGATGCCTAGTGATTTTCCAAGCGTAGCTTAGATGTGGCACAAGGCCGAAAGTAAGGGGCACCCAGTGAAGATCGACCCCACTACTCAGTCGTAATTGTTCTAGCGAGACAAGCTTGCTAACCATTACACCGCCTCGAGATGCCTAGTGATTTTCCAAGCGTAGCTTAGATGTGGCACAAGGCCGAAAGTAAGGGGCACCCAGTGAGGATCGACCTCACTACTCAGTCGTAATTGTTCTAGCGAGACAAGCTTGCTAACCATTACACCACCTTGAGATGCCTAGTGATTTTCCAAGCGTAGCTTAGATGTGGCATAGGGCCGAAAGTAAGGGGCACCCAGTGAGGATCGAACTCACTATACGGTCGTAATTCTTCTAGCGAGACAAGCTTGTTAACCATTACATCGCCTTAAGATTCCCACTCTTCTTATGGTTATATATATTCATACTGGTTATAAAGTCAGGGACCCACTTTCTATTGTTAAATTTTATAATCGTAGTGGGAGGTTCCGAATGCAGAAGCCATATTGAATCTCCTCCACAACGGTCTATCAACGGCAACCATCAGCAATTCTGGTACAATCATACTTGTCCGTTGTTAATCATTGTCCAACCAGTTCTTACGTTGGCGTCCTCTCCTACGTCCACCTTCACTAATGTCTTGCATGATGGTCTTGCACAGGCTGTCTTGCCTTGTAACGTCTCCAAACTACACAATTTTTCTCCGTTTGAAAATGGCGAGAAGAATTTCTTGGTGGCCCACAAAACATTCAACCCTTTTTCCGTTGGTTTTGTTCCCAAAAGAAGATAAACGTATAAAAAAAAAAAAATACGAAAGTATACTTACCCAGAAACCATTCTGATGGAATGTATATGTATACACTTGGGTTCCTCCTCGCAGTAATATGATTGGCTGGTGTCAGCCATAAATACAGACTGATGTGGAGTTACATGGACTACGCCTATTGCCTACCACCTCGACGAGGACCAGTCCATTACGGTTACCTGCTAGATTGTCCTACCCGGTTATAGTAGTCAACAACCACTTTGCTACTTCGAACAAATATATCTCTTTCTGGGATATATCACATTCCAAAAACAATATTAGACCATCTTGTAAGAATTTAGGAAGTGGTTCGGACTAAGAAATTTCTAGCACTTCCTGGTGGTAGATACATGATTATACTGGTCATAAAGTGGGGGATCTGATTTCTATTGTTATTAAATAATAAACTCATCCCATATGAATTATTATGAATATGAATTAGTACTTATGAGACAGTGCTGAAAAGTTTTCGGCCCAACCAAGAAGACCTTCCAAAAAAAAAAATATATATATATATATAGCGGGCTAACTATTACACCAAATCGAGGTGGCCATGTAGAGATTTTCCAAGCGGAGCTTAGATGTGGCACAAGGCCGAAAGTATGGGGCACCGAGTGAGGATCGACCTCACTACTCAGTCGTAATTGTTCTAGCGAGACAAACTTGCTAACCATTTACACCACATCGAGATGCCTAGTGATTTTCCAAACGTAGCTTAGATGTGGCACAAGGCCGAAAGGGGCACCCAATGAGGATCGAACTCACTATTCAGTCGTAATTGTTCTAGCGAGACCAGCTTGCTAACCATTACACCACCTCGAGATGCCTAGTGATTCTCCGAGTGTAGCTTAGATGTTGCACAAGGCTGAAATTAGGGGGCACCCAGTGAGGATCGAACTCACTATACAGTCGTAATTTTTCTAGAGAGACAAGCTTGCTAACCATTACACCACCTCGAGATGCCTAGTGATTTTCCAAGCGTAGCTTAGGTGTGGCACAAGGCCGAAAGTATGGGTCACCCAGTGACGATCGAACTCACTACTCAGTCGTAATTGTTCTAGCGAGACAAACTTGCTAACAATTTACACCACCTCGGGATGCCCAGACAACGTCTTCTATATAAATAACTTATAAAATTTTATAAAAAGCACGAACACATATTGTCCAAACGATTATGTTTTCGCCCTGAAATATTTTCTTTTTAAAAAAAAATACAACAAAAAAACGAAGTCTCACCTCCCCGTCAATAATTTGCACAAATGGAAGTGATTAGTCTTAAACACTAAAGCAACAAAGTGGTAGCGGGAACATTAACGAAATTAAGAGGGTGTGTGTAGGTGGGTGTGTGTTGGTGGGTGTGGGTGTGGGTGTCTGTGGGTGGGTGTCTGTGCATGTGTGTGTGTGTGAGTGCATGTATGTGTGCGTATGTGAAGAAGCAAATTTGAATTAGATAAACAAAAAAAAAATTTATGACCAAGAAATATTTTTGGAATTCCGACTGTCTAAAGATATATATATATACGCGCTGGGAGTCAAATGAAGAAAATCTGTTTCAGGATATATATATATATATATATATATATATATATATATATATATATATATATATATATATATATATATAAGGTTGGTGCAAAAATAATATCGGTTTTTGACGTATTTTTTAACGTCAAAAAATTATTTTTGCACCAACCTTATATATATATATATATATATATATATATATATATATATATATATATATATATATGTGTGTGTGTGTGTGTGTGTGAGAGAGAGAGAGAGAAGGAGGGACAGAAAAAGAATTGACAAATATAGAAGTTTATAAAAGCACACAGAAGTATATATATATATATATATATATATATATATATATATATATATATATATATATACACACACACACACACACACACACACGTACACGAAAAAACCTATAGAAAATATGACCTCCGATAGGATTCGAACCCGTATCACCTTTGCAGGAGGCACCACCGTCTACGAAAGCGATTGAGTGGGCTTTAAAGGCAAAATCGAACAATGCTTGATTGTGTAGCTCTCCATAGCTGAATGGCTACCGCACACTGGATCAGCCGATGGTTCTCTGTTGAGCTTTAATAAAACTGAAACTAATTAGATTTATAAACGTTACCTACAAACAAATTCAAAATAATATATATATATATATTTATGCATATATATGTATATTATAAATTAACTAATTTAAAATATTTTAAATCAGTTAGTTTATAATATTTATGCTCTATAAATTTACACTGAGCACCTTTTTGTAAAAATAAAAAATATAAATAAGAACATTGGATTATATATCTTACTCTTCTTTCTTTTTATTATATATATATATATATATATATATATATATATATATATAGTTAAATTTGTAAGAAAAAAATCTGAAAATAAAGATAAATTTGTATAAAAATGATAATTGGAAAAAACATTTTTAAGTTCGATGTAAGTATGGCTACGAAACATTCTGCTTCCACTGACGAAACGCGTCGACAAGAACTAAAAATTTGTCCAATTGTCATATATATATATATATATATATATATATATATATATATATTGACATTCCACACCATCACTTGATAAGACACCAGAAATGTTGAAACAAAATGGATATTTTTGTAGTGATTTTATAAAATATTTTTGTTATAATTTTCGAATAAATAATTATATAAATGGATATATATATATAGATTTCAAAATGACGCAACACATTTTTCAAACCCGAACACATACACACACATATATAGCTTTGTAACTGACGGAATGCATTATTTTCAAGACCATTTATAAATACCTGAGGTACAATTGTTTTCTTTACACACACACACATACATACATATATATATATATATATATATATATATATATATATATATATATATATATATTTATATATATATATATATATATATATATATTTATATATATATATTTATATATATATATAGTAGAACAGCCTGAAATAGATAGATAAGAATATGAGTGGGCCACTCTTTAAACTCCCAGACAATTTAGTGGTTATGCATCTGATGACAAACAATTCTAATTAGCTCTCTCGTGTGGGCGTGTACAGTAGTGTTTTTTTTTACCGTACGTCATATTGCAAAATTTCATTTTTGGAATCTTTTGCAAGCATTATTTTTCTTGTCGAGTAATGGAAATGACCTTTAATCCGAGGTCCCAAAACATTTGAACCATCACCACCTTCATGGCTTCCTTGATTTCTCAGACAGCAGTAGTAATTCTTTTTATTTAAGAATAAAGTTTTGTTTTTTTTTTCCTTCGCCATTGATTCATGTGAAGATTTATTTTAACTTTCCGTTATGTTGTTTCCTTCCCATTTTCATTTTCCTCCATATACAACAACAACAACAATAATAATAATAATAATAATAAAGGCCACAAACAAAAAAGTCCCTCCTTATTGATATGGCAGTCCCTGCAGATTGCAATGTATCTTTGAAGATATTCAAAAAGCTGTCAAAATACAAGGACGTTGAAATAGAAATCTCGAAAATGTGGTATATGGGAACATCAACAATCCCTGTTGTAGTTGGAGCCCTAGGACTGGTTGGAAAAGATTGCAGTAGACTAATTGAAGGGATTCCTGGAAGTCCATGCCTCAAAGAGATACAAAAAATTGTTCTGACAAGTACAGCCCACAATTTACGAAGGGCTTTATGTAATATATATATATTTTTTGTTTTTGTCAGTGGAAAGTGTCATGATGCCATTTCTAACCTTAGGTCCCTGGGCGGGACCCGGAAAGAAATGAGTAAACGCCAGAAATCAAAGAAAATAATAATAATAATGCTTATTGTCATAACAGTACCATATGGGAGAAAGACCTCCACGGAAATTATCGAGAAATTATCCAAATACAAGGACCTGGAGATCGAGATTAACAGGATGTCGGGAATGAAGACTGAGACTGTACCAATAGTAATCGGAGCACTGGGTCTCGTGAGAAAAGGAATAGACAATTTTATCAACAGTGTCCCAAGTGACACCAACATACAAATTGCCCAGAAGATCGTCCTACTGTGAACATCCCATATAGTAAGAGAAGGGCTATCAATTAAATGACAATTCTCGTATAGGGCCTAAGAACCCTAGTTTGGACACGGCTCTACAGGAGACAAGGCAGGAAACATAATATACACAAGTAATAATAATAATAATAATAATAATAAGAAGAAGAAGAAGAAGAAGAAGAAGAAGAAGAAGAAGAAGAAGAAAAGAGATTAAGAGGAGGAAGAAAAGGAACGGAAAGGAAAAAAGTAAAGAAAAGGAAGAAATGACTAAAGAAAATATATACGAGAGAAGAAGCAATTTAAAATGAAAGGAAGGAGAGAATAATGAACGATAATAAAATTATAGAATGAAAAAAAGAAAGAGTAAAAGAGAGCAAGAAAGACAAAATATTGAATGAAAAGAAAGAAAAAGAGAGAAAGAAAATAAAATATCGAAATGAAAAGAAAGAAACCCTGGTAGAAAGAAAGAAAGAAAGAAAGAAAGGCTTGGCAGAAAGAAAGAAAGAAAGAAAGAAAGAAAGAAAGAAAGAATGAAATAAAATCCTGGTAGAAAGAAAGAAAGAAAGAAAGAAAGAAAGAAAGAGGGAAAGCCTGGTAGAAAGAAAGAAAGAAATAATAATAATAATAATAATAATAATAATAATAATAATAAGAGCCATCTTGAAAGGCAAAATTAATGCGGGAAATAAAGGAAAGCAGATACGAGATTTCGATATTAGATGGGATCACAAGAAACCACAATGTCTCATCACGTAAATGCTGGAAGATCAAGCGGAAATATAAAATCAAATCATTAAAGAAAATACCATCAATCAAAGAAAAGCTAAGACAGAAACTTAAGTTAAAGACAACAGAGAACAAGACGATAAGAAAAGGGTTGAAGGTTCTATCACCAAAATAAAATATTCCAAACGGACCTTAAGAAATTTTACAGGGAAATTGGAAAAACAGGGATATATTTCAAAAATCCACCATAAGTTGAAAAAGTGTAGAAAGTTTGGGGGAATATTTGGAGCAAACCCAATTGAATATAACAGAAGCATAGCAGAATGGACCTAACGAGAAGAACGAATGAAGGATAAAGCTCTACAAGAATTTTGGCTAAACCTCTACAAGAATGGGAAAATTTAACCAAGACTAATGTTAGGCAAGTTCTAAGGCATCCCAAAAATGAAAAGCCACAGGAATTGACAAGGTACCCAATTTTTGACTATATTACTTGTTATCAATCCATAAAATCCTTGCAAAATCTCTATCAATACTTATTAATAATCCCAATGAAGGCCCAGAATGGATCACTGACGGTATTACATATCTCCCACCAAAAATGGAAGAAACAGATAATCCGAAAATTATAGACCTGTTTGCCCAACACACATAAATGGATCACATCTGTCCTAACGAACTGTACTTACTCTTTTCTCGAGGAAAACAACATTCTTGTGTTGGAACAGAATAGATTCCTGTTAGGGTTATATGGTTGCAAATATCAACTTCTGATGAACAAAATGATCCTGGAAAATTGCATGAAAGGATTTAGAAATATCAGCACAGCATGTATACATTACCGTAAAGCCATTGATACTGTGCCACACACTTGGATCCTTAAGATTTTGGAAATATACAAAGTCTCCACCGTGGCAGTAAATTTCTTTAAACACAGCATGGGAATGTGGAAAACCACATTATACCTAAATCACACAAGTAACAATGCCCCCTCCAACCGCCTAAATATCCGGCATAGCAGTAACATCTGAGTGAAACACCTCCATGAAAAAGTATCGAGACATTCTTCAAATACAAGGACCTGAAGATCAAAATTAACAGGATGTGGAAAATGAAGACTGAGACTGTACCAATAGTAATCGGAGTACTGGGCCACATGAGAAAAGGAATGGACAATTTTACTAACAATATCTGAGTTAACATCAACATACAAATTGCTCAGAAGATCGCCCTACTAGCAACATCTCACCTAAGGACCATGTGGCATATGGGAACATCAACAATCCCTGTTGTAGTTTGAGCTCTAGGATTGGTTGGAAAAGATTCCAGTAGACTAATTGAAGGGATTCCTGGAAGTCTATGCCTCAGAGTACAACCCACACTTTACGAAGGGCTTTATCTATGTAATTTTTTTTTTTTTTTTGTCAGTGGAAAGTGTCATGATGCCATTTCTAACGTTAGGTCCCTGGGCGGGACCCGGAAAGAAATGTGTAAACGCCAGAAATCAAAGAAAATAAAAATAATAATAATACACTATAGGCATATGTTTTCTTTAGATATCTACATGAAATAAGATTTGGAATAAAAGTCTTTAAAAAACGAAAATACATTTGGTACATAACTCAAATAATAATAATAATAATAATAATAATAATAATAATAATAATAATGATAATAATAATAATAATAATAATAATATATTGGATTCATAGGTTTTCTTTAGATATCTGTATGAAATAATATTTGGAATAAAGGTCTCTAAAAAACATAATATATTTGATACTTACTCAAATAATAATAATAATAATAATAATAATAATAATAATAATAAAATTAATAATAATAATAATAATAATAATAATAATAATAAAATTAATAATAATAATAATAATAATAATAATAATAATAATAAAATTAATAATAATAATAATAATAATAATAATAATAATAATAATAATAATAATAATAATAATAGCAAGCCAAAGATTAAGAATGTAATTTCAAGTGGGTGAAGAAGTGCAAATAAACTATTCGGTTGTCCCAAACACTTGCAAAAAATTGAAATTTTACTCGCCAAGTAATAATAAAAACAACAAAAATTATTCCTCAAAATAAAGACCATCATTTTCCAAGACTTTCTGCCATCGATCTGCAAGATTCCGGATCTGGTGAAAGTACCATTCAGCCGGCTTCGAATCAAAGAATTCTTGACACGCTTACGTCGACTTCATCAAACGAGTCGAATCGGCGGCCCTTCAGAAAGTGTTGCATTGAGCGGAAAAAGGCCGTAATCTGATGGAGCACAGTCAGGACTGTAGGCTGGATGTGGCAGAACCTTAACGCCGTCCAGCTCTTCAAACCTGTCTTTCGTCTTCCTGACAGTGTGTGGCTTGGCATTGTCCTGCTGCATCAAAGCGCGTTTTCGGTTGATCAGAGCCGGGTACTTTTGCTTCAACTTTTCGTAGACTCGCTCCAGTTGCTGACAGTAAAGTTCGGCACGGATGGCACGACCATTCGGAACCAACTCAAAATGTACGATACCTTCAAAGTTCCACCAAACGCACAACATGACTTTCTTGCCGAATCGATCTCGTTTTGGAACCGACGGTGTCTCTTGCCCTTTCTGAACCCATCGCTTGTCTCGATTGTGCTGGATTGTGCTGCATAAAAATTCAATTTTTCGCAAGTGTTTACGAACTTTTGGGACAACCTAATATAATACACCTACGGCAGCGGTAAAAAGAATAAAGAGAAAGCAAATGCAATGGATCAAATGTAGAAATGATGGCAAAATAAACCTCTTCATAGCCAATACTCTGCCAGTGTTAAGTGATCTGATATAGACAAATTCCATATCCATCAGTGGTTGCTTCGTATGAGGTTGAAAAAATTAAACCAAAGGTTTTATTCTTGCTGCACAGGACCAATGCTTGCTCACTAGAAATAACCAAACATAATGAAAAATTACGTTAACCCCAAATGCAAATTGTGTAATGAATATCCAGAGACAATTGTTCATTTTGTATCAAGTTTCACAGTGTTAGCATCCACTCGACATGAGAAAGTTGTCCAATATCGGCACTGAGAAATCTGCAATTTTTACGGAAAGGAAACCGCAAGAAACTGGTATGAACATTGCCCAGACCTGGTTACATACACAGGACCGTGTAACAATTGTATAGGAATTTAAAATACAGGCAGACGGAATAATCAGAGCTAATTTCCCAGACAAAGACCACAAAAACAGAATGTGTTTACTTCCGTTTCTCCCGAAAGGATTTATCTATGTAAAATATGTGATCCTAAGTTGTTTTATTTTTATTTTCTTATAAAAAGTGTCCGGTGAAAATGTCATGAAGCCATTTCTGCCCTTAGGTCTCTGGTTGGACCCGGAAGAAAATGTGTATACAGCAGAAATGAAAGGAAATAATAATTGTAGTTGGAGCCCTCGGATTGATTGGAAAAGGTTCGGATAGACACACTGAAGTGATTGCTTGTAGCCTATACCTTAAATAGATGCAAAACACTGTACTCACAAGTACAGATCAGACATTACGAAGCGCTTTATCTATGTAAAATGTGTATAATCTTACGTTAAAAAATGTCTAGTGAAAATGTCATGAAGCCATTTCTGACCTTAGGTCTCTGGTTGAGACCCGGAAGGAAATGTGTATACAACATAAATCAACGGATATACGGTATTTAATAAAAGAAAAAACAGATTATAAATTAATTAATATACATTTTATGGAATTGATTGTCATCAATAATGGAAATGGTGCTTTTCTTGGGCAGTTCCAAGGGGGGGAATGATATTTGGCGGAAAAATGGTGAGTTTTAGCCGAAAAGTCACTATGATTTATTTATCGGACCACTTTAGATCGCATATATTTATCGAACCCTGGATAGTCACATCGTACTCCCAGGGTTCGACATGGACCAATTTGGTTAACAGTTTTTTAATAATACAAGGCCCAAGCGCCACTCAAGTTAGAAAGTTACTCTGTGGAGTTGTATTAGCGTCAGAAAGGCTAAGATAAAATGAAAGGTGGACAGTTAATTCTAGACTTGAAGGCGTCAAGATTTAATTAGCGAAAAAATTCCAGAGTTCCGGAGGAGACGTTAGGTGTATAGAGTTGAAGAAGACGATATATATAAATAGATATGAATGAACTGAGATAGATAGATAGATAGATAGATAGATAGATATGGACAGAACGAGATAGATAGATAGATAGAATATTATATATATATATATATATATATATATATAGAGAGAGAGAGAGAGAGAGAGAGAGAAAGAGAGAGATATACATAGATAGATCTAAACAGACTGAGAAAATAGATAGATCATCAACAGATTGAGAATATATATATATATATATATATATATATATATATATATATATATATATATATATATATATAGTGATAGATAGATAGATAGATAGATAGATAGATAGATAGATAGATAGATAATTGATTGAACTAGAACAGTCTACCCCAGTGAGCGGAATAAAGGGTTCAGTTCGACATTCAAACCACCTGAAGAAGGCCAGAGCGTACAAGGACTGAAACGTTGTAATAAATATGACGAAAAAGATGAGGACAATAGTCCGAATAATGTAAATAGTGTACATAATACCTCATCTCAGAAATATAGACAGATTATGAAATGCCGAAACGCTGTAATAAATATGGCGACAAAGATGAGGACAATAATCCGAATAATATAAATAGTGTACATAATACCTCATCTCAGAAATATAGACAGTTACCTGTTTATATTAAAATGACCAACAATACATATTTATAGTAGAATTGCCAACAATACATATTTATAGTAAAGTGACCAACAATATGTTTTGATAGCAAAATGACCAACGTTACATTTAATTGCAAAATGACCAATAATACATTTTATCTGTAGTTGAGCCATACAATTACGTTCCAAATATATTTAGTCCTAAAATTCTTCAAAATATTTAGATTTCGGAATTAAATAAACCATAGAGGTGTTGATATGCCGCTAAACAAAATCGACCAACCAAATACCCTTTGGAAAGGTATCAATCCATCTCCTCCCTCCAGTTATGGGTTAAATAGTAGAGCTGACTGGGTTTCTTTGGACTTTGTTGGCAACCAGTCAAGTGAAAGGACAACTCTGAATTCCAAAATCTTATGTAGCTCTGGTAAAGCGTATGCTGTATCCATTTGCCTGTTTATAAATCTAGCATTGGTCCCTGTATTGTATGTTCATGCCATGTTTGGTCTGGTCTGGTTCTCCTACAATATATCTCGAAATTCTTCATAAAATGCAAAGAAGAGCTTGTAATATTATCTATTTTGACCTGTCATTTTCCCACCGCCGTGAAATGGCTTCCCTCTGCCTTTTCTATAAATATTTTCAAGGTAGTTGTTCTAATAAGCTTTTCTTATTGTCATCGTTTTTTGAGTGTGTACTTGTTTTGTTAGGATGAGTGTGTTTGAGTGATTAGTCGAATGATTGTTGTTAATTACCTAGGTCTGCATTAATTTCGTCCAGGTAACTGATTTTTCTGCCACAATTAAGGATTGTGTTTTTGTTTTATTAGTAACATTATTTTGTTTAGTTTCTTGTATATAAATTGTATTCTTTGTATATATTCATTAGGATTTCATTTTTAAATGTTGTTATTTTTATTCCTCATCCTAACACAGACAAACTGTACATATTGGAACTAGTTAGGACTTCACAGAGACCATGAGGTATTATGGTGACTGTAGTAAGAATGTTTAGTAAAAATGTGTTGTTTTGATGTAAGGTATACTGTGGTATGTTTGGGTCCACAATCGTAGCTAGGTAAGTTTAATATACGACAAACTGAAGACCAGCCTTCACCTATCCATCATGTTGAGTGTGTGCCTCATTTTAGTATTATAGAAAAATAGATATTGATCTCTGTTTAGACATCTTGACCGCATGGATTTAATCGTGCTACTAGATTGGCTATTAGGTCTCATAGTTTTGCGCTTGGGTTAGCTCGATGTAACCATAAGTTCTATTTCTCGCATTTCTTCATTGTGGAACTCTCTTCTGTTTCTGGCTTCCCTGCCACCTACCATCTAAAGGATTTAAATGCAACGCCAATCGACATTTTCTGCCTTCTTGACCCCTGTCCATTTATTGCCCTTTCTTCTCACTAAAGTCTTCTCATTCTCTTTCACTCCCAGTAACCCCTTGCGTCTTAGTGGCATTATAGACATCTTCTGTTTTTCTGAAACCTGTTCAGTAATTGTCCTTTCTCCTCACAAATGTCTGCTCATTCTCTTTCACTCCCAGGAACCCCTTATGTCTTAGTGGCACTATAGCCATCTTCTGTCTTCCTGAATTCTGTTCTTTTATTGTCCTTTCTCCTCACTAAAGTCTTCTCATTCTCTCTCACACCCAGTAACTTCCTTGCGCCTTAGTGGCATTATCGCCTTGTTTGGGATGAAATGATTTAAAACAAAAACTTAATGGAAGGATCGTGAATTTCGCAATTACACAATGATTCCCACTATACGTTGTCAATCGGAGACACTTTAAACGGACTGAGCATTTCTAACTGGGTCCCCCCTGTTAAGTCGTAGTCTGCTTTTATCAAAACCTGTAACCGTATATGCTTTGACGCATTCACTTGGTACACTCTTGACTAGGTACTATGCTGAGTACATCTGTTTTCTTAAGAGACTTGAAGCGATAGAAATGTGGTTCTACAGAAGGATGCTGAGGATAACAAGGACCTAACATGTGAGCAACGACGAAGTTTTAGAACCTGATATTCACAGAACGGCAAATAAGACATAGGAGAACAATGCATAACCTACCTAGAGAGTTTGAGTAAATGGATAGCAGAACAGGTTTAGAAAATAGTGGAGAGCCATGATCGCCAACTTCCTGAAAGGGCATGGCACGTAGAAAAAAAATGAGCTTAAGTAAATGGATAGCAGAACAGGTTTAGAAGAAATAACAATAAGACAAAATTTATTAAGAGCTATTAAGAACAGGAAATTGTGGAGAGCCATGATCCCCAACCACCTGAAAGGACATGGCACATAGAAGAAGATTGAGCTTGAGTAAATGGATGACAGAACAGTGTTAAGAAGAGATAACAAAATGATAAAATTTATTAAGAGCGACAAAGGACA
>OZ010609.1:16966673-16974173 GCA_963932145.1 Acanthosepion lycidas | reverse complement strand
ACTCACAGGGCAAATTGAAGGCAAGAGAATAGAGACAAAGGAAAAAACACATAGCCTACATAGACAGCTTGGATGACGGAACAATGTTTAGAACATATAACAAAAAGACAGAATTTATTAAGAGCTAAAAAAGAGAAATGTGGAGAGCCATGATATCCAACGTCCTATAGGGATACAGTGCATAAAAGAAGAATGAATATATATATATATATATATATATATATATATATATATATATATATATATATATAATTTAAATATCTGGGAAGTGTTTTAACAGAGGACAGAAAGTGCGAAACTGAAATCCGAAGGTGCATTGAGATAGCGAAAGATGCCTTTCAAAAGCTAAGCAGAGGAATTTAGTATTAAGAAACAGAAAAACATAAAGAGTACTGAACTCTTACGTGATATCAGTCCTCTTATATAATAGTGAATGCAGTACAATCTCCTCAAAGATGAAGAAGTGACTTGAAGCGACAGAAATGTCGTTCTACAGAAGGATATTAAGGATACCATGGACCGAACAGGTCAACATCGACAAGATTTTGTAGAAAATGGAAACAAAAAGTACACCTTCACTTAAGAGATAGTTGAAATTTCTAGGGCACATAATGAGGAAAGAGGACTTGGAAAATATGATACACGCAGGACAGATTGAAGGCAAGAAGAAAACAACAAATAACCTATTTAGTGAGATCGAATAAATGGATGACGGAACAAGGTTTGGGAGAAATAACAGAAAGGAGAAGTTTACTCAGAGCTACGAAGGACAGGAAGTTGTGGAGAGTCGTGATCACCTACGTCCTGAAGGGACAACCACATAGAAGAAAAGGAATCAGTTTGTGTAAATGGATGGCGGAACAAGGTTTGGGAGAAATAACAGAAAGGAGAAGTTTACTAAGAGCTACAAAGGACAGGAAGTTGTGGAGAGCCATGATCACCCACGTCCTGAAGGGACAGCCACATAGAAGAAAAGGAATCAGTTTGTGTAAATGGATGGCGGAACAAGGTTTGGGAAAAATAAAAAAAGGGAGAAGTTTACTAAGAGCTACAAAGGACAGGAAGTTGTGGAGAGCCTTGAACGAAGGAACACGGTACACGAAAAAGAAGAGAAAAGCAACAATTTTAACTAGTGGATATATCTGATCTTAAGCCTGATTCTCTGGGACAATAATCTGGCGGGTCATAGCGTCAGTCCGTGAATTTGGTGGAATATTTACTGTGAGTTCATGCCCTAGATTGGGCATTACTCAAATGAAAAACCGAATTAGCAATAACTGGGCCCTAATATATAAAAAAACAAAAGGTGAGCTATCCTTAGAAATGGACAGTAGAACGAGAAATATCTACTCATGAAAATTGAGAGGTACTAGAGTGGGGCCCCGTATCTTAGCTTAGAGGAGAAGGGGCCATTGCACTGTCCCTGGGGAAAGATATATTAAAAGAAGAACTCGAACTCACTTCTTTTTTTTTTTATTAAATAATGAACCTAATTGAGAGGTGGGAAAATTGTTCTTTCTCGTGAGAACTCTTTGCAAATCAGCGGAGCTGGCATTGGTAATATTGGTTTCCACTGTATATGGGCCTTCACTAATAGCACTGTGGCAAGATAAATAACTCTCCCTGTCGGCGCATACCTTTTACTGTTCACTTAAGACTCTTTAGGCAGCGGATCCTCTGTAATAGAATACATTGTGACAGTGGTCGGCGAGTTTAGTTTGCTGGACATCGCTTTAAATCAGGGAACTTCGTTTTCTCTCCCTGTAACCAATAGTTGCAAAATGCTACTTTCTTATTCCTGTCATTCGCGATCAGTCCAGAATAGAAATTCAATCTAAAACTAGTCAAATCTTCCCACCGATGGTTAACTAGTTTTTACGGCTTATCAACCCTTTATAGGCCATTTAAAACATATTTTAGATTGTAAGAGTGAATACCACATTAACATTTCTTTTTTTTAGAATAACAATAATTTTACAGATACAGGTCGTACTATTTAACCCATAGCTGGGGAGAAGAGATGGATTTATACATTTCCCAAGAATATTTGCGTGTTAGGGAATTCAACGAACCTAACTGGAATTGGAACACGACTCTGCAATTTCTTATTCCGAGCTGCTATCAATTAAATCACCTGTACACATAATCCCTACGAAAGTAGAGGGCACCCAGTGAGGATCGAACTCACTACTCAGTTGTAATTGTTCTAGCGAGAAAAGCTTGCTAACCATTACACCACCTCGAGATGCCTAGTGATTTTCCAAGCGTAGCTTAGGTGTGGCACAAGGCCGAAAGTATGGGGCACCCAGTGAGGATCGAACTCACTACTCAGTCGTAATTGTTCTAGCGAGAAAAGCTTGCTAACCATTACACCACCTCGAGATGCCTAGTGATTTTCCAAGCGTAGCTTAGGTGTGGCACAAGGTCGAAAGTAAGGGGCACCCAGTGAGGATCGATATAATGTTATTTTTTTTTTTTTTAACTTAGCATGAGCAAAACCAATTCACGGATTTTGACGAAAAACAAAAGACCTCAGAATGACGTCAAAATCCGAGAAAATCCCATGAATAATAAGTTCTTTTTAGTTTCATTTGTAACGTATACAAAGGTAAGTAGAAAAAAGCAAATTTTGATAAGATAGCAAGGGTTACAAAACACTGCCCGGGGAGCCCTCAAGCAGGTCCCCATCCCGGTCTAAAGTTTTGGGTATAGTAAGGAACAGCTCTGATTTTATTCCAGTCAAGGCGATAAAGCCACTAAGATGCAAAAGGTTAGGAGGAGTGAAAGAGAATAAGGCTTTAGAAGGAACCGGAAACCTAATCCTAAATGGAAACAAGAGATAAACCTCTACTCATGTTCAAAAAGCCAGGAAAGAGAGTGAACCGGGTGATAGGCAAACTTATCTCCTCCTATACCTTTAAAACTTCGGCGATCATGTCTCTCCACAATTTCCTATCCTTTGTAGGTTTTAGTGATGTCTGTCTTTTTCTATCCCTCCAATTCCCGGTTCTGCCATTCATTTACACAAGCTCGTTAGGTAGATGTTCATTGCTCTCCACTACTTCCTATCCTTTGTTATGCTTAGCAATGTTTGTACTTTCCTGTTCTGCTGCTTACGGTCAAACCGCACTGAAAAGACAGGTTCTCCTTTCGATCGTTAAACTTCTGCTATCCATAGGGTAGACGAGTACGTAAAAACACAAACTATTTTCATATTAATAGACTGATTGCTTGGGGTACAACAGATTTAAAGACAGAAAGAAAGAAACAAATAAACAAAGAAGTAAACAACAAGCAAAAAGAGTGGAAGAAAGAAAGAAATAAACAAACAAAGAGCCAAAAAAGAGCGAAGAAAGAAAGAAAAGAAGAAAGATGCGCGAAAGAAAGAAAGAAAAAAAGAAAAAGTAGAAGGAAGGAAGAAAGAAAAGAAAGACAGAAAAAAGTGAAAGAGAAAAAGAAAGAAAGAAACAAAAAAGAGTCAAGAAAGAAAGAAGAGCGAGTGAAAGAAAGAAAGAAAGACAAGCAAGTGAAAAAAAGAAAGAAAGAGGAGCGAGTGAAAGAAAGAAAGAAAGAAGAGCGAGTGAAAGAAAGAAAAGCGAGTGAAAGAAAGAAGAGAGAGTGAAAGAAAGAAAGAAAGAAAGAAAGAAAGAAAGAAGAGCAAGTGAAAGAAAGAAGAGCGAGTGAAAGAAAGAAAGAAAGAAGAACGAGTGAAAGAAAGAAGAGAGAGGGAAAGAAAGAAAGGGAAAAGAAAGAAAGAAAGAAAGAGAGAAAAAAAGAAAGAAGAGCAAGTGAAAGAAAGAAGAGCGAGTGAAAGAAAGAAGAGCGAGTGAAAGAAAGAAAGAAAGAAGAGCAAGTGAAAGAAAGAAAGAAGATCGAGTCAAAGAAAGAAAGAAAGAAAGAAAGAAAAAAGAAAGAAAGAAGAGCGAGTGAAAGAAAGAAGAGCGAGTGAAAGAAAGAAAGAAAGAAAGAAAGAAGAGCAAGTGAAAGAAAGAAAGAAGAGCGTGTGAAAGAAAAATAAAGAAAGAAAAGAGCAGAAGGAAGGAAGAAAGAAAAGTGCAGAAGAAAGATAGAAAGAAAAGCGGAAAAGAAAAAGAAAGAAACGAAGACAGCAGCACCAGCAGCAGCAGCAGCAGTCATAATCTCGAGTTGCCCCGCTGCCCGCATCTGCTTCGTAGTTGAAGGAAGACCTTTTAAAGAAATTTTGTGATTTAAAAACTTTGTCAATTACTGTCTTATTTCGGGATCGAAACCTTCACTTCGACGCTAATCATCGAAACCTTTGATCAGTGATACACAAAAACTACAAAATTATCCCTTAAGGAAGAGAAAATTTTACATAAAACATACTGAATCGTGTAAACACCTGTAGACACAGTGAATGAAGCGGCATTTGGCCGACTCTTCTTTTGAAAGCAACGTGAAAACAAACGTTTTTACAAGAAAAGCAACTAACTTTTTTATTTGTCTGTGTCTTGCAATCTCACATTCTTTCTTTCTTTGTTTCTCTCTCTACTCCTCTCTCGCTAGACACACATAAATACAGACCAACACACACTCACACACATAGACCCACAGACACAAAGGCACGCACACAAACACACACATCAATACACACACACACACACACACGTGTGTCTGTGTGTTTGAAGGCTTAGTAGCTTTGCATATGTATGAATAAAAATTCGCTTAGATTGTAGGCATAATAGATACAAATATATATATATATATAGGCACGGCGGAGTAATGGATATCGGCTTGGATTGAGGAATCGGAGAGCCGAGTTCGAATTCCAGTCTAATCTATTACGTTCACTTGCGTGCTAATACCCTTGGGAAAGGTATGAATCCTCTTCTTCTCCCTCCAGCTATGGGTAAAATAGCAGGACAGACTGGGTTCGGTTCTATAGCCTTGGATGGCAACTGGTCTTGGAGAAGGACAACTCTGAATTCAAAATCTGCGGAGGGTCGTTTGGGAACCTTGTGGCATTCGGTACACCAGGTCTCTGTATTCGTCCCTCCAAAAATTGTGGATGGTCCTGCACGAGGCCTTCACCACTATAATCAAATCTCATGTGCCGGTGTCGGGCTGTCGGTTTCCTGGGAAATGATCTGCTTGACCCTCATATGTCGAATCTCGACAGGAGAGTCGATTATATATATGCTAGATTAAAAGGCGTCCTATCGACCGGCATTTAAGCTAGCTTCTGCGGTGAGCTCTTGATTGGCCCTTTATCACAATAGGTAGGAAGAAGTAAATGCAATAAACGACAGAAGCACTCAAAATTGATCCCAACATTTTAGTATTGCTTAAATATCTAAGCTTACATTTTTAAAAATTGAACGATAATTCTTCTGCCGCCACTTAATTTAAAGACAGTTTGATGTACGTAGGTCCTTACTTTCCGTACAAAAAATTAATTTTATTTCATCGGTGACTTTCGCTGGATTTTTGCAATTAATTTCGATTATTTCCAAAATTTATTTTCAAATTATAAAAATTGTTATCGTACAAAAAACAAAAAAAACAATTCGTCGCCAAAATTCACGTAAAAATCGACGAAAACTTTCGCTGTTATATATATATATATATATATATATATATATATATATATATATAATAACAAATTTGTTTGACTTACTAACAGATTATCGATTGATCAAACTCACATCAATGCAACAAAATATGTTAGCTCTATCTTTGATATTGAGCGTTTCTAATAAGTACCGCGCATATAATATATAAATAATTATATATATATATATATATATATATATATATATTTATTTATATTTATATTCACACACTTTTCATATATATATATATATATATATATATATATATATATATACACACGCACACACACACACAAAGTGAAATAGTGAGAGAATTACATCTATCTAAATCTGTGAATTCATAGATCAGTCTGTCTCTATGAATATGTTTGGCTACTCTCTTTTTCTCACTCTCTCTCTCTCTCTCACGCACACACACACGTATACACACAAGCACACATACATATATATATATATTGACATGAGAGTAAATTATAACCTATTACTAACAGATTATCGATATATATATATATATATATATATATATATTGCGTGTACACAGTATGAGCTCGACCAACCATAAACATATTTATATATACACACACACACACACGCGCACCATTCCTGCCTCCTCATGTTTTACGAACACAGTCGTCTTCTGAGGCGGTTAGCCAATATCTCTTGCAGACATTTTTGTTTGTTGAACACCCCAGACCCCACCTGTGTTTTATACTGCAACTATGATGAGCATGTCTTAGTTACAGTTTCTGGTGGGGATTAGCAGTGTGAACAACGTCAGTGGCTTTTGAACAGTTATCTCTATGGAAATTTGCTCACAAGTCTTGGTTCACCAGACAGCATCAAGAAACTCATTTTTTCTTATCAACCGAACACTCGCCTATGTATACATAACATGTTTCCAGCCATATAATCGTACTTCAAATATGAACGTTCTACTCTGAAATTACCTTGCGTGCTATACACCAGTAATTGGCTGACCGGCTCAAGTCAGTCCTTAACTGGGGAAAAAGATGTCTTGTTAATTTTAATGCCTCTAAAACTAAACTTCTCTCCATTAATCATTTGTGTGACCCCTCTCTGCTTTCCATCAGCATGGTTGATGCTAACCTCCAGGAAAGTGACTAGTTGCGCCTTCTCTGTCTAACGTTCTCAGCTGACATGGAGTGGAAAGATGTATTGAATCCATTGCTAGGTTAGCTGCAAAGAAGGTCGTTTTACTGTGACGTGTGCGACATTGTTTTTTCTCTCCAGAATCTATCTTAGATATCTATAAGTCTACCCTTCGTCCATACTTAGAATATTGCTGCCACATATGGTCCCGTGACCCTACTGTTTGCCTTGATAAGATTCAAAGAAGAATCAGCAATATTATTAGTTCTGATCTGGCAACTCGGCTTCTGTCACTTTCCCACTGCCGTAAGTTTGCCTTTCTGTGTCTTTTCTTTAAATACTTTCATGGTTATTGTTCGAGTAAGTTCTTCGCTATGGTAACAAGACTTTTTGAATTTACCTGTATCTTAATGGTTATACACAAGTTTTTTTCTATTTATTCTTAATAGGATCCTCTCATAATTACAGCCAAGTTTTTAGTATCCTTATGGAAGGAAGAAATAAAGTTACTATGTTGATGTATATTCTTTTTATTCCGAGTACTTTCGACATTAGCACAATGTCATCTTCAGGTTCTTGTTTTATCTTGTCTTCATCTGAAAATCAAATGTTTTGCTTGTGAAGTGAAAAACGCTAAACTCTACGAATTTTACACGTGCAGTAATATCAAGAGAGGTAAGTTATTGAGATGCCTATTTTTTTTAAAAATAAAAAAATATTTAAAGCTATTATTTAAAACCTAGATAGTTTAAACTATCTTCTGTAAACATTTTAAACCATTTGTGCAGTATTGATAATTTATTTTATTAAGGTTTCG
>OZ010609.1:16939173-16961673 GCA_963932145.1 Acanthosepion lycidas | reverse complement strand
TAGGACACCTAAGGTAAAATGGAAAATTATAAACAGGACTAGAACTTGTAAAACTTGGGATGACCCATGCCCTTTGTGCCTCCATGAGAAACTGCACATTATTAAGTTTCTAAATAATAAAAATCTATTAAACAATAGACATGAGTTTTTTTGCCGACATCATCAAATTCACGCATTGAACAATTTAGCTTAAAAACTAACATACAATAAATTAACTTTTATAATCCATGGCCCCAATAAAAAGTTTTAACACCCTACAAAAAATGATAGCCCTTTATGAAATCGTCAAATAACAAATGTTACGAATGTTTTTATATACACAAAACCCTTTCATAAAGAAATAAAACAAAAAAATAAATTAATCTTCATAGACAAGTTAACCTGACTGATTGAAAACATCTTCCGCTTTAAATTTAGACACCCCCACCTTACCCTGACTTGACATCTATGAAAGTAACTCTATGTTGATACATATCATTAGCAGACAACACACCTACCTATTTCAAATACCCACGATGGCTGTCACCATGGGAATTTTTGATTCCTATATAAAACTCGTAAATTTCAGAAATAAGTTATTCCCCAAAAATTTCGCTTGAAGATGACTCAATTTAATTCTAATAATTATATTGAAGTTTTCGGCTCTTGTTTTTGAAACACGAGATTTCTTATGTAGCGTGTTGGAATCATATTTTTAAATATATAATTATATTTATGCTCTACTTTTGTATCGAGCACTATTTTTTTTTTTAAATAATAACTAAAATACTAAAGAATCTTGGATTACTAACCTAACCCGTTCTTTCCTATTTTCTATATATTTTCACACACACACACACACACACACACACATATATATATATATATATATATATATATATATATATATATATATATATATATAAAGAGTGAGAAATATGAACAAATTGAGATAGGTAGATACATAGATAGAATATAGTTGGATAGATAGATAGATCGATAGATAGATATGTAAAATAGGCAAGGAACCTATTGACATATTAAGAGAGAAACAAATTATATATATATATATATATATATATATATATATATAAAGATATATATATATTAGCAGTAGTAGTAGTAGTAGTAGTAGTAGTAGTATTAGTATTATTATATATTCTGTTCATACGTTATTTGCCGGACTTAGTCCATTTTATCACACACACACACACACACACATATATGTGTACACACACACGCACATATATAAATAAATATATATATGATGCGTGAGTGCACATATATATATATATATATATATATATATATATATATATATATATATATATATATATATATACTGTGTCTGTGCTCGTATGAATATATTTATATATATATATATATAAAGAAATATAGTCTTAAGGTGTGCTATATTTATGGAATAAAGTGCTCAATATCAGAGATAGAGCGTGTGTAAATATAAAAATGAACATAGAAGTCAACACTCCGAGGCGACAGTCTGTTTCATACTACACTACAGTGTAACCCGGATATAAGAGGGATTTTCTCTGTCCCAAATTAGAGCCTGTGTTAATGTATATAAAATAGACCAAACCCGCATATAAGATAAACCCGGATATAAGAGACTTCGTCTCCGGCCCCGACAACTCTCTTATATCCGGGTTACACTGTATATGCAATGAAACGATTGCGTCTAGCAGGAAATATACTATTGTCTCTAAGTGTTGACTTCTATGTTCAATTTTATATATATATATATATATATATATATATATATATATATATATATATATACATATATATATATATATATATATATATATATTGCCTTGCTACTTGCTGTCGAGCATGTCCTTCTACTATCGTGCATAGATGGTCCGTCGGACATATGACTGCTCAGGCACATTTTCATTTTTCATAGACCACCCTGCCAACCCGTTACATTTTCTAGAAGAATGGTTAATCTGCCTTGACCAGTAGCTAACCACGTGGCCACTGACCTCAAACCGAAGGTCACGATGATTTATTAAATGGCTCTAGTATACACTCACACACTCGCACACACTTCTCTCTCCCCTTTCGCTCTCCCTTCTCGCTCCCCCTCTCTCTCTCTCTCTCTCTCTATATATATATATATATATATATATATATATTGTGTCTGTGCTATATATATATATATATATATATATATATATATATATATATATATATATATATATATACTGTGTCTGTGCTATATATATATATATATATATATATATATATATATATATATATATATAACAAAATGAATAAAAAGGAACAAGAGAAACGCTATGATACAGTCCTAAAAAGGATGAAACGCTTCAGTTAAGTATGTTTTCCCTCTGATCTCTTTTTATTCATATATATATATATATATATATATATATATATATATATATATATATATATATATATATATATCTGGAGGGACAGACAGTTCTGTAACCTTGGTTGGAAGGCAGTCTAGGAGAAGGAAATTTGCATCATTAAATCTTTATTATCCCCTCCACCACAAATTCATATAGTTGGAAAATATTTTCTGGTTTTAAATAAACTGCAATGGGTTATCAACCCATTGCAGGTTATTTAAAACCAGAAAATATTTTCCAATTAAGCCGTAGAAAATGAAACAGTATAACTTAATGTTACGCGGCATGCGCCAAATTAAACATTCTTATCCTTATTACTGATGTGTCGATGTGTTAACATGTCAATGTCTGATGGACAGAAAAAAAGGTTATCATTCCCATCAAAATCACAGATATGGCTTGTTATGGACACTATATTGTATGCAGAAATGTTTGTTTTCTTATAAAAATGATTTTCCACTTTAAAGAGAAAAAATAAAAAATAAAAATCTGCATCAATCAGCTTCTACTCTGACATTTTAAATGAAACTACTCGCCGAACTCTTAGTACTATCTGTTAACTCGGGGATAGCGAGCATCTTAAAAGTGGCCAGGTGAAGAGAAAGTGGTCGATTGTTGTGATTCTCTAGCGACCAGCACTACAATCCATGCGAAATTCAAGTCATCTATAACGATCGTAAAGAAAAAACCTTGGTCAAGGCTTGGATCGCGGGAATGGCTTTACGAGTTCCTGCTGTCTGTCCATAATTTTCATTTCGCAGCTTTTGTCGGAGGGGATATATGAATGTTTTTGTTCATATTGATATTTCTGTCAGGGTTTTTATGTGTCCGCGGGAAACTGAAAAACATTAATTTAATCATCTCCGATAAAAGAGATGGAATTATAATTATGGACAGACACATTTATTTATCTACAAAATATTAAACAGCTCCTCAATGACGATATATATATATATATATATATATATATATATATATATATATATTAGGTTGGTGCTAAAATAATGACGTAATAATGTCGTTTCTTGACGTATTTTTAACGTCAAAAAACGACATTATTACGTCACTATTTTTTCACCAACCTAATATATGTTGATTTATTATGTATTGGGCCCTCTTTTAAATTAAATGTTACGTACGTTGAAAGTGTACTCTGTTGGTTCTCATCATACCTCTCCCTCTCTCTCTCTCTCTCTCTCTCTCTCTTTTATATATATATATATATATATATATATATATATATATATATATATCCGTCATCGTCGACGATGGAGTAGCGCGGTGCGCTACGTGGCTGGGCGGGATATATGGAGAACTAGGGCTGCCCGGACGTCTAATTTCCCCTCTCGGCCTTGCTAGCAGAGTCCAAAGGAGAGGATAAACCAATACAGTTTGGCACCAGCACGTCTACAGGAGTTGCCGGAAGGTAGCACAAAGTACCGTCCATCCTCCTTAGGATCTCCACTCTGGGTTTGAATTCAGAGTTTTCTTTCTCCTAGACCAGTTGCCATCCAAGGCTATAGATCCCAGATGGAGCGAGAAAAATTGGAGTCGTATCTTTGCCAAGGATATTATTATAGCAGGTAAGTGAATGTAAAGAACCCGATTGGAATTTGAACTCGGCTCTCCCCGATTTCTCAACCCGAACCGCAATTCATTACTCTATAGTGATACAAATCTTACGAATTTAACCCACGGCTAGTGGGAGAAAAGGTGGGCTCATACCTTTTCCAAGGGTATTTGTGCGTAAATAAATATAACGAAACCCACCTGGAATTTGAACTCTGCTCTCTGTGTAACAATTCTGAGCCATTATCCATTACACCATCCGCACACCCAAGCTTACAGAAGCTGGTATTCCCAACATTAATTATGGACAGAAAATCATGATAGTTATCAATTCTGTAGCGACCTCGAAAGATGTGTAATATTCGGAGAGACTTGACGAACGGAAAGACTATTCTAGTCCTCCTAAAACTGTAATTTTTAATGTTCTCTTATTTTATTTAGTTAACTATTTTTAATTTTTTTTCGTGTTGTATAAGAAACATTTTTATTAGGAAATAAAACGTGGAATAGGTCAACACAGCTTTTTATTTTTTTTCATTACTTTTCGTAAGAAAGAATGTCATTTTTATTAGAAAATAAACACGTCAGACAATCGCTATAATAAATCAGAATCAAGGACAAGTAACTGTGATTGCTGCATTAGCGATAACAGTATTTATTTTTGAAACACATAAATGGAAGAGATTGTGTGAGAAAAAAACTTTCATAAAAATATAAGGTATACAAGAAGCATAAGATAAACTTTGGGCCCGATGAGTTGGAATACCAGTGAAACTTAAGTTACACACCTAAATGTAGGTATTTGTATATGCATATTTATTTTTATATAAAAAATATGAATAAAGTTTTACAACTTAATTATTTACCGTAATTCTCCACGCATAATAAGACTTCATCCATAATACGCCCCCACTAAAATTGAGGAAAAATGCTTCTATTCATGCATAATACGCGCCCCTTATTTGATAATCAATCCCTATAAATTGTACCTCTCCAATTTGATTACGACCAGCGTTTCCTACTCTTATTCAAGCTGTAAATGAAGATATTTATCAAAATTTCCGATCATCACATTCTAAAAGGAAACGGAAATACATATATTGTGCCTACTGCGCAGACTCATTAACCTGTTTTTGTTCGATAAAATGTGCAATCTACCAGATCTGTATGCAGTTTTTCACAAAAAAAATGGTTTTAAACATAGAATAATATTATTCTAATTTAGTTCTATAATTCTTATTTTATTTTACATTTGTACGTATTTTTAGGTACATATGATTGTATTTGACATCCTTATGGGGTCGCAATCGCCAAATTTTAGTCTCAAATTGACGTATATTTGTGGTGAGTAGTCATTTCACAAGCGAAATCGACCAATTAAACGGAAATTTGTTGAAGATTTTTTTGTAGTTGTGTATAATACGCACCCCTAATTTTGCTTATTATTTTTTTAGAAAAAAATGCGTTTTATACATGTGGAATTACGGAATTTTTTTTGTCTGAGTTTCTGGGATAAACAGTTATTATTGTTATCACACTATTTATATTCTGACTATTGTTCTCATTTTTGTTGTCATTTTCATTAGATCGATATCGATCCGGGTAACTTATAAGGAATTCCGAATTGAACCCTTTCTTTAATATACGGGAATAGACGAGATAACCCGAGACATGAGCAGTGGAACGAGAACATTCTATCCCCGTAGATTAAATAAAGGGTTCAGTTCAGAATTCTTTGTAGATTATCTAGATCGATATACACCTGAGGAAGGCTGGAGGGCGAACAATAACTTAATACTAAATGAAAATAGGAGCTAGACGAGATAACCCGAGACGTGAGCAGTGGAACGAGAACAGTCTATCCCCGGAGATTAAATACCAATGGATAAATTGTCGTTTAAATTACGTAAAGAAATAAAATAACACTGACATTTTAACAGAAATTAACGAAAATTAAAGCAAAAATTGAAAATACTACAGATTAAATTTATTGAATAAAATCGACTTCGGAATCACCTGCAACTCTTCTGGATGGTCTCCTTGTTTAAGTTGATGAATGCTGCCGTAGTTTTTGCCTTCAGTACATCTTTAGTGTCACAAGGAGTTTTGTTGGTCTCTCGCTCAACTGTGCCCCACATATAATAATCAAGGGCTTGCAATTTGAGGAGTTAGATGGCCAGATGTAAGGAGTGATGTGGTCGCAGAAATTGTCTTACAACTATTCCTGGGTTTTCCTGCTTGTATGGCATGAGGCCGAGTCCTGTTGCCAGACATAGGGTCTTCCAACAGCCACTCTCTTAACCTAGGGAAGCACCCTCTTCAATGTAATTGGCGTGGGTCTCAGTCTTGAGTCTGAGGCCCACACCAACAAATTTGGTAGTTCTTTTCTTATCAGAACCATCAGAGTGAGTTTTTCGAGCTGCCGTACCTTCGTAACCAACATTAGGCTCATCAAAATCTTTCCGCATACTCTGAACTGTCATCAGATTGAAACCCAAACACTCTGGACTGTTCGTATTGGAGCTGCCAGTGCGAATTCCAAGCAGTAGAGCATGCCATTTCTAAATTACTGGCGGAGTGAATTGCGTCATTTTCTCACAGACGCTGCCCAACAGATTCTACTGAACTGTGCAGTCGACAAAATCAAAAACAAACAATACGCATGCACAAAATTAAAATTATAAAATGTCGACTATTTACCCATCGCACCCTGTAAAGGGCGCAGTTCAGAACTGTACGTTACCCTGATCTAAAAATTATTTATATTTTATTTAAATTACCTTATATATTCGGCTATAAGCCTACTTCCTGTATAATGCGACCCCTGGATTGTTTTATAGAAAGCGACCCGAAAATGGTGACAAAAACCACTTACCGTAAAATATTTCATACGAAGATTTAGATACTGTATTTTGTTTGAGTTCATGCCTGACTACGGTAGATGTTTTACCATGCGCCTGTCTTCTACGTAGCCTAAGTTTATTACCTTTTGCGAAGAGCAAAACCCCATCCACTATCTATAAAATCAACAAATACCTTATATAAATGAAGAATTAATAGATTTTTTTTCATATCTCCAATTTCCATTAATATATTTATTCAATTACTAGCATCATGGCCCGGCGGTGCTCGTGCTTGATTCAAAAATCAAATTCAAAAATCGTACGACTCATACAGCAATCGCTATCACTTGACTTAAAATATTTTTGCCCTTCCTTGCCTTTAAAGGAGTGCTGATGTTGCTACATGCCTTACTTCTTGCCTATCTCACACTGCGAATTTTTTCTAAGCTCTATACTAAACATTAAATCTATTACGAAAAAAGAACTAAACAAAATGAACACAAAACGATCAGCTTTAAAAAAGGACTCGTAACTGGAAAAACCGAATGAAAAAAGAATGTTAACAACAAATACTTTTTCACACCCAACCCAGTTCTGCGGAATCAGAATCAACGTTGATTTTGAGCAAGCGAATGAACCAATTGGAGTAAAGTGCCATGCAGATTTAAATTTTTCCCACTTGTGACGAATGCAGCTATCAATTTTTTTTTTGCCTACTAGCATGCTATTTAACATTCGTGTCAGTCAGCTGTTGGCTTACACGCTGACCAATAGAATCTTCCCCCCCTATTCGTGGCAGCCAGCTATTGGCTCTCACTCTGGCCAGTACAAAATGGCCGCAAACTACATGAAAACTGCCGTAGAAACATGAAAAAATCGATTATTTCCACTATCGGTGGGAGTTGGGAAACGCAAAGTCGGTCTTGGCCTTTCCGCTAACTTGGAGCATGTGCATGTAAATTTTGGTGCAAATCCGTCGAAAATTGCAGCCGTGCATTCGTTACACACAAACATACACACACGCACACACACACACACATCTTGCTTTTTATAGATAGAGATAAAAGGAAATTGTAGATTTTAAGCGGCACACATAACTTTCTGCTCGTCATGTAGCAACAGAAAAAAAAAGAATCCTGACTACGGGAGGCAGACAAAAGGAGCTTATCTGAAACGTTTATGGTTAGCACAAAGGTACCTTGAAAATTTAAGCCTACCAGGTAGGTTCAGTCAGTTAAGTTCCATACGTGATATATGTTTAGATGACCATGTCACTTTCGATATATGACTGACTAAGCAGAAGATATTCCCGCAGTAGGTTGCCGTTGCTTTCTGCAGTAGGTTACTTGACACCCAAGGCTATAGGATCCAGTTTGTCCTACTTTTCAACCCATAGCTCGGGGAGAGATGTATTCATACTTTTCTCAGGGATATTTGCGCGAAAGTGAATATAATGAACACGACTTGATTTCGAATATCTTAAATGTACTGTTAAGGTTAGCCAAAGCTACTGCGAGAATGTAGGTTAGGATCACCAAAAATGCATGACATTTTAACTCCTCCAGAAAAGATTATTTATGTATAATGCAACCGGTCACAGAAAATGCATGACATTTAACCTCTCCAGAAAAGATTACTTATGTATAATGCAACCGGTTACCAAAAATGCATGACTTTTTAACCTCTCCAGCAAATTTTACTTATGTATAATGCAACCGCTCACCGAAAATGCATGACTTTTTAACCCCTCCAGAAAAGATTACTTATGTATAATGCAACCAGTCACCGAAAATGCATGACATTTTAACCCATCCAGAAAAGATTACTTGTGTATAATGCAATCGGTAACCGAAAATGCTTGACTTGTTAACCCATCCAGAAAAGATTACTTGTGTATAATGCAACCGGTCACCGAAAATGCATGACATTTTAACCCCTCCAGCAAATATTACTTATGTATAATGCAACCGCTCACCGAAAATGCATGACTTTTTAACCCCTCCAGAAAAGATTGCTTATGTATAATGCAACCGTTCACCGAAAATGCATGACATTTAACCTCTCTAGAAAAGATTACTTATGTATAATGCAACCGGTTACCAAAAATGCATGACTTTTTAACCCCTCCAGAAAAGATTACTTATGTATAATGCAACCGCTCACCAAAAATGCATGACATTTAACCTCTCTAGAAAAGATTACTTATGTATAATGCAACCGGTTACCAAAAATGCATGACTTTTTAACCCCTCCAGAAAAGATACTTGTGTAGTGATTGTGTTTTTCCTAATCTCCCGTAATCCCTGTTCTGCCAAGCATTTACACAAGTTCATTCTTCTTTTTCTTGTATGTACCATATCCCTTCAGGACCTGGCCGAAAATGGCTCTCCACATTTTCCTGCCCTTTATAGTTCTTAGTACATTTTGTCTTTTTGTTAACTCTCTTAATCCCGATATTGCTAATCATTTACACATGCATGTCAAATAGTTTATTGTCTCCGTTGCTCTTTTTCTATCTCCTTCAACATGTCTTGAGTGTGCTGAACTTTCCAAACCCTCTTTCCTCAGTATGTGCCCTAAAATTTTCAACGGTCTCTTTATGATACTAAATGTAAGTGTCCTTTTTGTTTACACTTAATCTTAATTTTCGTCGTTGCTCACGTGTTCAGTCTATGATATCCTCAGTATCCTTCTGTAGAACTACTTTTCTATTGGCTCATGTCGCTTCTTCATCTGTAAGAAGATTGTCCAGCATCCACTTTTATAGAGGAGGATTGATATTACAAAACAGTTCACTAATCTTTTCAGTTTTCCTAACGAAATATTCCCGTTTCTTAATAGTTTGCTTAGCTTTAAGAAAGCATCTTTCACTGTTCCAATGCGCCTTCGGAGGTCACTACAAATGAACAAGTATGTGTTATCATAACAACTGAATATCACATTGCTAAGTAGAAAGGGCGTTTTTCTTCTTTGATTTTTTTATTTTATGTTAATTTCCTTTTGATATTTTTCCTTTTAATTATTTTAACAAACATCTAACATTTTTTCTTTTAATAATAATATTAAACCAATATAAGCTACTCTAGGTAGAGGTTTACAGAGTAAGAGGCAAGAGATGCAGTATATGAGGACATATGGAGAAAATAATAGCTATGCCTAGATTTGAACAGGTTAAGATTGTAGTAATCGGGAGAGCACCCTCTTGGGAGTCGGTTACACAAAGCAGCGGTTCGTGAGAAGAAACTATTACACCCAACCAATGGAATACGAAGGGAATGAAGGTGGTTCACTACAATGAGCATAGACTGGCCGTGGAACTAAGGAATGTCGTTCGTTTGAACACTGTTTGGAAATAGCGATAGAGTAAGGAGATGCTTGTAATGTTTCGTCCGTGCGAAAGGGGTAGCAGTGTGGAAAAGGGCCGCGTGGAAGACCCCTGCCAATATGGAAGCAATACTCTATTTTGGGCTTGATTTAGCTCTTCTAAAGGTAGCAAAAGGAGGTAGGTACTTGCTGGAGCGGTACAGGGAACCGACCATTTTCCCAGCATCTTTAGCGATGAGTAAAAACTGTGTAAAAAATGTCAAAGATTACAAAAAAAGACTACTCACTGAATAAGATCATTTGTTAGATTATAATTAATAAAAACGAAAAATAGATAAAAGGACCTTAGAGCCACTCGAGGTAGAGAGTTACAGATTAAGAGTTACGGCTTATGCGGATGATTGTGGAAGATAACAGCTAAGCCTAGACTTGAACAAGTTATGATTGTAGTGATCGGAGAAGCAGACTCATGGTTCGCTATATTGAGCGTGGACTGGCGGGTCCTAGTCGTGAAGGTTAGAACTAAGTAGTGTCGTTCATCTGGAAATAGCGATAGAGCAATGAGAAGCTTGCTACATCTCGTCTGCGAGAAAGGGGTTGCAGAATGGAAAATAATTCATCCCCTACAAGGATGCGCAGACGTTTTGGGTCTCTGTCGAGAGTAAAGTGAAGGCTTGATCTGGTTCTTGTAAAGGTAAACAACAGCAGAAGGAGTCAGTTACTTACTGGAGTGGTACAGGGAACCGGCCATTTTTTAGGCATCTTTAGCGATGGATCGTATGTCCGAGTTCTACTTGAGGGTTTGGGTTGAGCATAAGGCCCAAAAGTCGCTCGAGACAAAGGACATCAAATGAGAGAACAATCGTACATCGCGATAGACGAAAATTCATGGTTAAGTCGGTGATGATGGGACGTAGTTTAAGTTTTATGGCTTTGGATGGGACCAGCACATTTCTCCTACCCAACTGGGCTGTTAAGAGCTTGCTCATCAGCTGCTAGGCTCTAGTCATCGGCCAGAAGAGAGATCAGCTGCTAGGCTCTGGTATCGGTTAGAGGAAAAATCAGCTGCAAGGCTCTGGTCATCGGTCAGAGAAAAAGATCAAACGCCAGACTCTGGTCATCGCTCAGAGGGAATGATCAGCAGCCAGGCTCTGGTCATCGGTCAGAAGAGAGATGAGCTGCAAGGCTCTGGTCATCGGTCAGAGGGAATGATCAGCTGCCAGGCTTTGATCATCAGTCAGAGAGAGTGATCAGTTGCCAGATTTTGGTTATCAGGCAGAGGAAAGATCAGCTGCCAAGCTCTGGTCATCCGTCAGAGATGAGATCAGCTGCCAGGCTCTGGTCATCCGTCAGAGAAGAGATCAGCTGCCAGGCTCTGTTTCCGGTCAGAGAAATGATCAGCTGCCAGCCAATGGCCATCGGTCAGAGAAAAGGTCAGTTGCCAGACTCTGGTCATCAGTCAGAGCAAAGACCAGCTACCAGGCTCTGGTATCGGTCAGCGGAGATATCAGCTGCTAGGCATTTCACTCATAGGTAAAGATAAGCCACCAGGCTCTGAACATCAGTCAGAGGAAATGATAGACTGCCAGACTCTGGTATCAGTGAGATCAGCTTCCATGATCTGATCATCAATCGGAGAAAAGATCGGATGACATGCATTGGTCATCGGATATGGTCATCGGCCAGAGGAAAGATCAGCTGCTAGGCTCTGGTCATCAGTCACATGGAAAGATCAACCACCAGGCTCTGGTATCGGTCTGAGGAAGGATCAGCTGCCAGGCACTGCTCATCAGTCAGAAGGAAAGACCAGACTCCAGGTTCTGGTCATAGGTCACAGGAAATTTAGCTGTCAGGCTCTGGTCATCGATCAGAGCAAAGATCATCTTCCAGGCTCTGGTCATCGTTTAGAGGAGTGATCAGATGCCAGGCTCGAGTCATCAGTCAGAGGGAAAGATCAGTTGTCAGGCTCTGGTCATCGGTCAGAAGAGAGATGAGCTTCCCAACTCTGGTCATCAGTCAGAGGGAAAGATCAGACGACAGGCTCTGGTCATCCATCAGAGGAAAGATCAGCTGCCAGGATCGAGTCATCTATCAGAGGGTATGATCAGCTCATAGGCTCTGGTCATTAGTCAGAGGATAGAACAGCTTCCAATCACTGGTATCTGTTACTGGAGAGAACAGGTGTCAGAGGAGAGACCAGCAGCCAGGCTCTGGTCATCAGTGGAAAGATCAGCTGCCAGGCTCTGGTCATCAGTCAGAAGGAATGATCACCTGCCAGGCTCTGGTATCGGTGGGAGTCGAGATCAGCTGTCATGCTCTATTTATTAGTCAGAGGAAAGATCTGTTGCCATTCTTTGGTCTTCGGTCAGAGGAAAAGATCAGCTGCCAGTCTCTTCTCATCAGTCAGAGCAAAGATCAACTGCCAGCCTCTGGTCATCACTCAGAAAGATCGGCTGTCATATTTTGGTCATCAGTCTAATGGTAGAAGAGCTGCCAGGCTCTGGTATCTGTCAGAGGAGAGATCAGCTGCCAGCCTCTAGTCATCAGTCAGAGGAATGATCAGCCAACAGCCTCAGGTCATCAGTCATTCAGAGAAAAGATTAGCTGGTCATCAGTCAGAAGGAATGGTCTGCCATCAGGCCCTGGTATCGGTCAGAGGAAAGGTCAGTTGCCAGACTCTGCTCATCAGTCAGAGGAAAAATCGGCTGCCATTCTTTAGTCATTGGCCAGAGGAAAGATCAGCTGCCAGGATATGGTCATCGGTCAGAAGAGAGATTACCTGCCAGGCTCCAGTCATCAGTCAGAGGAAATGATTACCTGCCAGGGTCTGGTATAGGTCAGAAGAGAGATCAGCTGCCACGTGTGGTCATCAGTTAGAGGTAAATATAAGCCGTCAGTCTCTGGTCATCAGTCAGAGAAAAGGATAACCTGTCAGGCTCTGGTATCGGTGAGAGTAGAGATCAGCTGCCATCCTCAGGTCATAAATCAGATGAAAGGTCAGCTGCCTTGCTTTGGTCAGAGGAAAATAACAGCTGCCAGGCTCTGGTATCTGTCAGAGGGAATGACCAGCCACTAGGCTCTGGTATCGGTCAGAGGAGAGATCAGCTGTCAGGATCTGGTCATCAGAGCAAAGATCATCTGATAGCTCTATTATAAGTCAGAGGAGATACCAGCAGTCAGGCTCTGGTCATCGGTCATGATCTCTTGTCAAGCTTTGGTCATCAGTCAGAGGAAATATCAGCTGCCAGGTTCTGTTATCGGTCAGAGGAAAGATCAGCTGCCAGACTCTTGTCATCAATCATAGGGAAAGATCAGACGCCAGATCTGGTCATCGGTCAGAGGAAAGATCAGTTGCCAGGCAATGGTATCTGTCAGAGGGAATGATCAGCCACTAGGCTCTGGTATCGGTCAGAGGAGATACCAGCTGTCAGGCTCTGGTCATCGGTCTGAGGAAATGATAAGCTGCCAGGCTCTGTTATCGGTCAGAGCAAAGATCAGACTCCAGCCCTCGGTCATCGGTTGCCAGGTTCTGGTCATCAGCGAGAGGAAAGATCAGCTGCCAGGCTCTGGTATCGGTCAGAGGAGAGAACAGCTGCCAGGCTCTGGTCATTAATCTGAGAAGAAATCAGATCTCAGGCTCTGGTGATCAGTCAGAGGAAATATCAGCTGCCAGCCTCTGACCATCGCTCAGAGCAAAGATCAGCTGCCAAGCTCTAGTATCTGTTAGAGGACAGGTCAGCTGATAGGTTCTGGTCATCAGTCAGAGAGAAAGATCAGTTGCTAGGCTCTAGTCATTGGCCACAAGAAATATCAGCTGCCAGGCTTTCGTCATCAATCACAATGAATGATCAGCCGCCAGGTTCTGCTCATTGGTCAGAGGAAAGGTCTGCTGCCAGGCTCTGGTCATCGGTTAGAGGAGAGATCAGATACCAGGCTCTGATCATCAGTCAGAGGAAAGCTACCAGGCTCTGGTCATCAGTCAGAGTGAATGATCAGCCGCCAGGTTCTGCTGATCGCCAGAGCGAAGATCAGCTGCCAGGCTCTGTGGTCATCGGTTAGAGGAGAGATCAGATGCCAGGCTCGAGACATCAGTCAGAGGTAACGATCTGTTGCCAGGCTCTAGTATCTGTCAGAAGACAGGTCAGCTGCCAGGTTCTGGTCATCAGTCAGGGAAAAATCAGTTGCTAGGCCCTAGAAAGATCAGCTGCCAGGCTCTGGTCATCAGTCAGAGGGAATGATCAGTTGCCAGGGTCTGTTCATTGGTCAGAAGAAGATGAGCTGCCAGCCTCTGGTCATTAGTCAGTGGGAAAGATCAGCCGCCAGGCTCTGATCATCGGTCTGAGGAAAGATCAGCTGCCAGCCAATGGTATCGGTTAGAAGAGAGATCAGCTGCCAGGCTCTGGTCATCAGTCAGAGGGAATGATCAGTTGCCAGGGTCTGTTCATCGGTCAGAAGAGAGATCAGCTGCCAGGCTCTGGTCATCGGTCAGAGCAAAGATCAGCTGCCAGGCTCTAGTTTTAATAGAGATAACTGTATGAGTAAAGACCCTTACTTACACGAAGAAGAAATTTAACCAATACAAACGTAAAATTGTTTTGTTAATTCTTTTTTCCTAGCAATAAATGAAGAACAGTTACGATTAGAGTAATTCTCACAAGAAGTCAAAATCAAGGGTAGACTGACTCTTATGGCACTGATAACTCTTTTATTATTTGTGACGGCATATATAGCATGTTAGATTTTATTATGCAAGTCAAGGTAAACAACAAATATTGGTAATAATTTTCAGTATATATTTATATTTATATGGACAATAAATATATCGCCCGATTTTCATATTATATCTACTTACTAAAAATATTGACAAGAACTTCTTTCCGGAATGTTAAGTTTTATTAATATTCAAACTATCTAAATATATTATTATAAATAAATAAAAAATAAAGATTTCGGTCACTGAAATATATATTTGAATATTGCAATATCCTATAGACGTGAATAAATTATTTTATTATTTTGCATGGGAATTGGAACTATTGGGTTGGTGCAAAAATAATGTCGCTTTCTCACATATTAACATATGTGAGAAAGCGACATTATTTTTGCAACAACGTAATAGTTGACGTTCTATATCCTTCGCCATCTTTTTAACAATTCATTTTGTTGACATTTCTACTGTTTTGATCGTTTCTCCCGCCACATTTTTCGCACTACATTGTTGTAAAGAATCCACTTTTCATCGCCTGGTATCACCCTTTATAAAAATTAGACATTTTCTTTGCATTTGAGAAGAGAAAAGCAAATAGGAAATGTGGATCTAACAGGGTTGTAAGTCCACCATTCGTCTATGCATTGTATATTGCTGCCAGATTTGGTCTGGGTTTTTTTTTTTTTTTTGAGTTTTTTTTTTTTTTTGGTTTTCTTTTTTGTTTTTTGTTTTTTGTTTTGTTTTCTTTTTGCTATATACGTCTAAATTATTGACAAAATATAGCTTTTTAGCAATTTTGTCACCAGCCTTTTAACTATTCATTTTGTCGACTTTTCTACTATTTCGACTTAAACTGTAATCGCGACAATTTCATTTCTTCACAAAAGATCTTTGCTTAAATCTTGTTATCCAATCCGATTTACATAGCTTTGAACAACTTTTCTATTGGATCAATATCTTGAAAGTCTAAGGCCATTCGACACACTTGGTTTCTTTACAACCTTTTAATTAGTTTATTCATTCCTTTCAAAAAGTTGGGCAAATTTTTGTCGTGAGAATCCGTCTTTCGCATTTATAAATCTACCATTTGTCTTTGCATTGAACATTGCTGCCACATCCGGTCTGCTGCTCATTCGATATATCTCTAGATTCACATCAAATTCCAAAAAAGGGTCTGTAATGAAACCTAAATAAACCCCTAATGAACCTTGGCTAGTAGCATCACTGATATGTGCCAAAGTATGCAACAGATTTATTTTACGGAAATTGCTGACAAATCTAGTCTGGTGTTTCTGCTATGCCTCTGGATATTCTTGCTCGAATCCAAAGAAAATCTGCAATGTTATCGGCCCTGTACTAGAAGCTCGGCAACAGTCACAGCCTACAGATACCATTGCCCAAACGTTGGGCTGACGATTGTTAATAACCTTTTAGTTCAATATCTTGAAACCCTAAAGACATTCGATTGACTTGGTTTCTTTACAAACTTTTATTCAATTTGTTTATTAATTCCTTTTGCATAATTGGGCAAATTTCTCGGCAGAATCCATCTTTCCGGTTTATAAATCGACCATTCGTTTTTGCATTGAACAATGCTGCCACGTCCGGTCTGCTGCTTATACGATATCGAAAAAAGGGTCTGTAATGTTATCGGTCCTGACCTGGCATCTCTGCTTCAGTCATTATCATGCTGCGGTTTCTACTGTCCTTTCTACAAATATTTTCACGGCAATTGGTTTGATAATCTTTTCTCCTTGATACCTCGACCTATGCACTTAAGCGGACTACTAGATTGACAAATAGGTCTCTACGTTTTACTAGATGCAGGCTTCTCTTCAACTCTAATAGTTTCTTTTCTCGTACTTCTCGCCCGTGGAATTCCTTATTTCTTGCTCCCGTGCCAACTACAATCTTCAAAGATTTAAATTCAACGCCAATCACCATCTTCTGTTTTCATGAAGCCTTTTCTTTTGTTTTTCTTTCTCCTCACTAAAGTCTTCTCATTCTCTTTCACTCCCAGTAACCCCTTGCGTCTTAGTGGCATTATCGCCATCTTCTGTCTTCCTGAAATCTGTTCTTTTATTTTCCTTTCTCTTCAATAAAGTCTTCTCATTCTATTTCTATCGCAGTAATCCATTCCTTCTTTGTGACATTATCGCCTTGCTTGGGGTGAATTGATTAAAAATAATCAAAGAAAAGCGAGAACATCTATCAACTGTAAGGAAACAGGCTGTATGATGACCAACAAGAAGAATCTGCAATATTATTGGTCCAGACCTGGCTTCTCGGCATCAATCACTTTCACACCGCTGTGACGTGGCTTCCCTCTATTATTCTACAAATATTTTCATTGCAATTTTTCTGGTGAGATTTCTTCATTTGTGCCTCGACTGCGTGAATTGAAGCGTACTACTAGATTGGCTATTAGGTCTCACCGTTTTACTGTTTAACTAGATTCAATTGTATGTTCTATTCTAATAGTTTCTTTTCTCGCACTTCTTGCCTTCTCTTCCAGTTTCTTGCAACCCTGCCATCTGCAATCAGCATACATTTAAATTCAACGCCAGTCGCCATCTTCTGTCCTCCTGTAACCCCTTGCATCTTAGTGGTATTATCGTCATCTTCTGAACCGTGTTCATTTATTGTCCTTTCTCCTCACTAAAGTTTTCTCATTCTCTTTCATTCCCAGTGACCCATTGGGCTTAGTGGCATTATCGCCATCTTATGTCTTCCTGAAACTTGTTCTTTTATTGTCCTTTCCCTTCAATAAAGTCTTCTCATTCTCTTTCACTCCCAGTAACCATTTGCGTTTTAGTGGCATTATTGCCATCTTCTGTCTTCCTGAGACCTGTTCTTTTATTGTCCTTTCTCCTCACTAAAGTTTTCTCATTCTCTTTCACTCCCATCAAACTCTTGCGTCTTAGTGGCATTATCGCCTTTCTCGGAGTGAAACATGTTAAAAATAATAGAAAGTTAATGAGCTTTATTTTATTGTTTTTGACAAGTACCATGCAAAAAATTATCTTATACAAGAACAATTCTCTGTATCGTCAGTTTTGAAGGAACCTCTAAAGTTATTGCTTGCAATAATAGCCAACAAAACTGCTTCATATATCTGTTTTCTTCTTTTTTGTTTTTTCTCCGTTCAAAATTTTCACAAAATCTATAACGGAGCCGTCGGGTCCAGCCAATTTATCTCTAAGATTTGCAACTGAGAAATTAATTTTGGCGTACGTCTAATTTCAACAGATCTCTTTCCGGGGTATAGTTAAAGGTGTTAATTAAGCCAATGTTCTTCATCTTTGAGCTGCATCTCTCTCCTTCTCTTTGATTAAATTTCCAAAACCAAGTTCGTTAAATATAACTTGCAGATTAATTCTTTGTTTTATTACTTGTAACCCTTAAGTCTGTTCTCAGAATAATTTTTGTAACATTGTTAAAGCCAGTTTTTTCTTGTTCTTGGTAATGTCTTTCAATGTCTTCGTTTTTTTTTTCTGTGATCTTTGCTCAACCTTTTCACCATTTCCATCATTGTGTTCCGATCAGTCAATAACTTTACAATGTATCTTTTGAGGTTCTATCTTTCTTATGACCCATGGCGATGTTTATATACCTGAAATTAAAAAATAAATATCAATAACTATACTATTAAGTAGGTTTATTTACAATATGATGAACAACCCTAGATTTGCATAATAAAATCTCACACCACGAAATAATTTATTGTACATATTTGTAAAAAAACATATACGCTGAAACTCACAATCAAAAAGATAAAATCCTCGGATGGTCGTTCCTTACCGTGGTGGAGGGCTCGAATGTTCCAGTGACCCCAAGAGCGAAGCCCAAATTTTTAAGGGCCACCCATGGCGGTAAGGTTGAGGGGTGGGGAATAGACTGAACGCGACTAATCACAAAGACTCCAACGTTGGAATAGGCAATGAAATGAAGATCTACATTATTTCTACGGCAAAACCGGCGGAAGAGGTGTGGCCAGAGTCTGGCTGGCGTAACCAAGTCGGAGCCTGGCAGACCAAGGATCCGGCAACCCGATGTAACTGGGTTTGCCAGATGTCGCCTGTCCCTTTTTGAACCGCGAAGACGGCGCTTCAGGTCAAGTGCATGGGGCTCTCTAAAATCAAATCCACGGGAATGGTCTCTTTCGTCAACCATTCAGCTAACCCAGTCCAACCACGCTACTCATCTCTGACTCCTGCTCACGACTCTTAATGAGTAGACTGGGCCTTCACAGACATCACCGCCACGAACACCACCAGGGGGATGGGGAAGAGAATAAGGAGAGAGGATGACGATCCCGATGACCGGATGCGAGCCGTTGATGACACGTAACAATATGGGTTGGCTTATATACTAATTCTATTTTTGAGTATATTTACTTGATTAAAACTGATATAATGTGAGAATTATGTCTTATTTATATTCCGTTTCGATCATATAAGTACATCATCGGTATCCATTTTAACAAATACAATATTTATAACAGGGGTCAGCAACCTTTTGCTAACTATGTGCCGACTTAGGGTTTTAAAATCATTCAGTGTGCCAACAGAATATGTATTTTTATACAAGTCAAAGTCAATATACCTGTTCTACAATATATTTTATATCGTAATATATAATATATATATTTTACTAGATATTAAAACTGAAACAGCTAAATATTATCTTTGCGTTGTAGTAGTCGTTGGTTTAGAGTTCGTGGTATCATTAGCGGCTGCGTGCCATGGGAAATTGCTTGATGTGCTACATAGGTTGCTGACCCTGGTTTATATGATAATTACGATACTAGGACATATCAACCGGGTGGCAAATCTATCAATATTCAATAAAAAATACTATCGACGATAATAGGTTTACAAAATTGTCATCGGGGTTTATTACACGTTAAGTAATAATAAATAGTTGTTACACGTTGTAATAGTCACAATAATGTAAATAGTGTACATAATACCTCATCTCAGAAATATAGACAGATACTGAAGAAGGCCGGAGAGTCCAACAGCCGAAACGTTGTAATAAATATGGCGACAAAGATGAGAACAATAGTCCGAATAATGTAAATAGTGTACATAATACCTCATCTCAGAAATATAGACAGATACTGAAGAAGGCCGGAGAGTACAACAGCCGAAACGTTGTAATAAATATGGCGACAAAGATGAGAACAATAGTCCGAATAATGTAAATAGTGTACATAATACCTCATCTCAGAAATATAGACAGATACTGAAGAAGGCCGGAGCGTACAACAGCCGAAACGTTGTAATAAATATGGCGACAAAGATGAAGACAATAATCCGAATAATGTAAATAGTGTACATAATACCTCATCTCAGAAATATAGACAGATACTGAAGAAGGCCGGAGCGTACAACAGCCGAAACGTTGTAATAAATATGACGACAAAGATGAGGACAATAGTCTGAATAATGTAAATAGTGTACATAATACCTCATCTCAGAAATATAGACCGATTCTAGAATAGTGAGTCTTTCCTTGCATTGGGTGCTCTATACCAGGGGTTGGCGACCTTTTGCTGACTATGTGCCAGCTTAGGGTTTTAAATTCATTCAGTGTGCCAAAAGCATACGTATTTTTATACAAGTCAAGGTCAATATACCTTTTCTACAATATATTTTATATAGGAATATATTAAAATTGAAACACCTAAATATCTTTGTTGTAGCAGTTATTGGTTCGGACTTCGTGATGTCCTTTACGGCTGCGTGCCATTGGAAAATTGCTTGACGTCTCACGTGTGGCACGCATGCTATAGGTTGCCTATCTCTAAGCTATAACACAGAATAATTTTTCGAATGCATGACTCTCCCTGATATTTCCGAAGAAACGACAGAATTGTTCTAAGATTATCAAGGGCTTTGAATTTATTCTTCAAAGATCCAATTTTTTTTTTTTTTTTTTTTTTTTTTACAGTATATTTGAAAAAAGCGTGTTTTTTGTAGAACGTTCGTCGTCCATACATTGGAACTTCAAAGGATGCCTTCCCCCAAATTAAGTGAAGTATTGAGTAACAACAAAATTTACTTTCGGATTGGCATGGTATTTCCCTTTTAAATATTGATAATACTCATACAAAAAGAGCGGAACGTCAACAAGAAAAAACTATCAACATAGATATGAAAAAACAATTTTCGAATCGAAGTTTTTATCTGACCTTTGGGAAAAACTTTAAAGATGTTCTAAAATTATTAAATTCTTCAATGGTACAGATTTTCTTTTACACAATATTCGAAAAAAACATATTTTAGAAAGATTCGAACTTTGGAATTGCGAAAGAAAATTTTCGCGTAGAAACCTGTGTGTGTGTGTGTGTGTGTGTGTGTGTGTAACAGCAAAATTGTCCAAATCGTGTAACAGCATAATTTTCCATCTGACAAAATGTTTAATATCTAAAAAAAACAAACAAAAAAACCCACTAAACTGAGCAATGGTGAGAGCAAAAAGATCATTCAGGTCTTCAGTCATGGAATCAACATTCATACTCTGGCTTCAAAGTCCATACAAGAACCATCAAGAGAATGGTGAATTATTTTTAAAAAGAGGGAACAGTAGAAAGGAAAACTGGATCAGGAGGTCACAACAGGAAGAGTGATCATCAGTTAAACTTAGAGCTAAAGAGATCAATTAGAAAAGATCCAACTCAATATATAAAACGTTTGGGAAAATGAGAGTATATTTATTTTTTAATATTTAATCATATTTATTTTTATATTATTTTATATTTATTATATTTTTTTATTTATATATTTATTTTACATTTATTTATTATATTTATTTTCTTCACTTATCAAGAGTAAATGCAAAAATAGATCAAATATTATTATTATTAAGGAAATGAGAGTATATTTATTTATTTTTTAATATTTAATTATATTCATTTTTATATTTATTATATCTAATTTATTTATATATTTATTTTACATTTAATTATATTTATTTATTATATTTATTTTCTTCACTTATCAAGAGTAGATGCAAAAATAGATCAAATATTAATTGCTTTATTAAGGAAATGAGAGTATATTTATTTATTTATATATTTATTTTACATTTAATTATATTTATTTATTATATTTATTTAAGAACTAATAATCAAAAGATTACCAAAGCACATGAAGCATTCTTAAATATACAATGTAATGTTTTCGAGGAGGAGTAATGGATAGCGTCTCATACTGTGTAAATCGGAGAGCTGAGTTCGAATTCCTGTCAGATCCATTATATTCACTTACGTGCTAATACCCTTGGGAAAGGTGTGAAAATAGTAGGAGAGATCGGGTTCTATAGCATTGGATGTCAACTGGTCTACTGCAGAAAGAAATGGCAATCTACTGTGGGAGGTATGTATCGAAAGATACATGATCGCCTAAGTGTGTATCACGCATGGCATATAACTGACTGACTGAGGATCAAATTCACAACTTAGCCATAATGGTCAACGAGTTTAGCCTCACAGACCAAGTACTCATTGCCATGGAATCTTGTTTGGATTTGACCTTGCGCGGTGGAGTAATGGATAGCGGCTCGGATTGAGGAATCGGAGAGCCGAGTTCGAATTCTGGTCGAATCCATTGCATTCACTTACGTATGAATCATTTTCTTCACCCATCGCCCCACTCCAACCAGAACAGATCGGTTC
>OZ010609.1:16901673-16936673 GCA_963932145.1 Acanthosepion lycidas | reverse complement strand
TATCCAAATATTGGGCAATTTTTGCCTTTATTCTCACCCGAAATAAAAGTAAATATACGAAGTTTAGAACGGCTCCTGATAAAATATAATAGACATTCATTGTCTGTTATATTTAACAATATATGTTTAAATAATAATCTGTTGCCGTAATACAATATATACATATTGTTATACTATAGTACCTATTCTATTGTAATAGAATCTCCCACAGATAATAAGTAGTAGCAGTGGCCAGTTGGGCTCAGTGGTGTTGAGCGAGTCAGTCGATATCGGACATTGAAGTACCAACCATCACAACTAGATTTGCTGCGTCATTAACTCTTATTTCCAAGTTCCTAACGTTTTGTACGTCGAACCTAATTTAGGATGACTTATTAAAATACAAGCCTCCACTGTGAAAACTACTCTACATCTCACACACACACAAACACACACACACACACACATATATATATATATATATATATATATATATATATATATATATATATATATATATATATGTGCCGGGTTTGACAGCAAAATTGTCTAAATCGTGTATAAGCATGGGATAATTGTCCATTCCACAAAATGTTTAACATATTAAAAAACAGCTTCTTTTTTCCAAGTTTTCAGATAAGACGTTTAGCCATCTTGACACCATTTGTCGTAAGAATCACTGATAAACTGTTTTCGTTATTCAGCTAGAAAAAGAACAGGTTACAATCGTTTTGTGTCAGCCCCACAATGTTTTACCCAACTGAGCAATGGTGAGACGAAAAAGTGATGGTACCAACATCCATACTCTGGTTTCCATCTTCAAAGACAATTCAAGAACTCTCAAGTGGTTGGTAAATAAATTTTAAAAAGAGGAAAGAACTGTAGAGAGAAAAACTGGATCAGGATGTCACAACAGGAAGAGGGATCATCATTTCAACTTAGAGCTAAAGAGATCAATTAGAAAAGATCCAACTCAGTGTATAAAACGTTTGAATAAATTTAAAAAAGAGGGAAAGTAACGAGTTATAAAGTTTATCAAATGTATTTTATAAGCACAATGTCCCAAAATGGAATATTACAAAAATAAATAAATAAAAATAAACTAAAAAAGTGAGAGAGAGAGAGAGATAGAGTGAGAGAGAAAACGAAAGAAAGAGAGAGAGAGAGCATAAAAGGAAAAAAAGGAAATATACGAGAAAATGAGAGATAAAGAGGAAGAAAGATATAGAGAGAAGGTAAATTGAAATTCATGAGAGAGAATAAAAGTGAGAGAGAAATGGAAGAAAGGGGAATATGAGAATGAGGGAGAGAGAGAGACAGACAGACAGACAGAGTGTGTGAGGCAAATCGAGTGCGGAAGCGAGAGGAAGAGAGAGAAGAAAAATCCATGAGAGAAAATGTCAAAGAATGGGAGAAAATGAAAGGCAGGGAAATATCTAAGAGAGAGAGAGAGAGAGAGAAAGAGAGAATAATAGCAGAAAGTGAGCGAGTGGGAAATGGAAAATGAAAAGAAGCGAATTCTACAAGAGAAAGAATGATAGAGAGATGAATAGAGAGAGAGAGAGAGAGAGCGTAAATGAAATTAAAAGAAATCTATGAAAGAGAGGGAGGTAGAGAGAGAGAGAGAGAGAGAGGAAATGAAAGGGAAAAGAAAGAGAGAAGGTAAATGAAAAGATGTGAAGTCCGTAAGAGAAAGTGTTAAAGATAGAGAGAGAGGGGGGAAGAGAGAGAGAGAATGAAAAGAGGGGAAATTCATAAGAGTGGAAGAGAAAGAGAAAGAGATGTAGCTAAAAGCAAGGGAAATCCTGCGAAAAGTAAGAAAGAGGGGAAGAAAGAAAGAAAACAAAAGAAAGGAAGAAAAAAATGAAATAGAGGAGAAAGAAAGAAAGAAAGAAAGAAAGAAAGAAAGCGATAGATAAAGCGAGAAAGGAGAAATAAAGAAATAAACGAAAGGGAAAGAAAGAAAGAAAGCGAGAAAGGAAGCGAGAGAGAAAGCGAGAAAGAAAGAAACGAAAAGTGGAGAACGAAAGAAAGAAAGAAAGAAAGAAAGAAAGAAAGAGGAGCGAAAAGAAAGTAGAAAAATCGGGCGAAAGAATAAAAGAAAGCAAGAGAGGACGAAAAAGTGGGCGAAAGAGCGGGAGAAAGAAAGAAAGAAAGAAAGAAAGAAATGAAGTCAGAGAGAAAGAAAGAGTGGACGAAAGAGTGAGAGAAAGAAAGAAAGAGGGAAAGAAGGGGGGAAAGAAAGCGAGAGATAAAGCGAGAAAGACAGGAGAAATAAAGAAAGAAACGAAAAGTAAAGAAAGAAAGAAAGAAAGAAAGAAAGTAAAGAAAGAAAGCGAGAAAGCGAAGAGAAAGCGAGAAATAAAGAAAGAAACGAAAAATGGAGAAAGAAAGAAAGAGGAGCGAAAAGAAGGTAGAAAAATCGGACGAAAGAATAAAAGAAAAGAAAGGAAGAAAGAAAGAAAGAAAGAAAGAAAGAAAGAAAGAAAGAAAGAAAGAAAGAGGGAAAGAAAGAAGGATAGGGCGAAATGAAGTCAGAGCCGGCGAAAGAGAGAAAGAAAGAGTGGACGAAAGAGTGGGAGAAAGAAAGAAAGAAAGAAAGAGAGAGAAAGTAAAAGGGGAAGAAAGAAGGATAGGGCGAAATGAAGTCAGAGCCGGCGAAAGAGAGAAAGAAAGAGTGGACGAAAGAGTGGGAGAAAGAAAGAAAGAAAGAAAGAAAGAATGAAAGAAAGAAAGAAAGAAAGAAAGAAAGAAAGAAAGAGGGAAAGAAAGAAGGATAGGGCGAAATGAAGTCAGAGCGGGCGAAAGAGAGAAAGAAAGAGTGGACGAAAGAGTGGGAGAAAGAAAGAAAGAAAGAAAGAGAGAGAAAGAAAAAGGGAAAGAAAGAAGGATAGGGCGAAATGAAGTCAGAGCCGGCGAAAGAGAGAAAGAAAGAGTGGACGAAAGAGTGGGAGAAAGAAAGAAAGAAAGAAAGAAAGAATGAAAGAAAGAAAGAAAGAAAGAAAGAAAGAAAGAAGGATAGGGCGAAAGAAAGTCACAGCGGGCGAAAGAGAGAAAGAAAGAGTGGACGAAAGAAAGAAAGAAAGAGTGGACGAAAGAAAGAAAGAAAGAAAGAAAGAAAGAAAGAAAGAGAGAAAGAAAGTAAATCTATGCAAAAGGAAGCCAAATCAGACAGAGAGAGAGAGAGAGAGAAAGTGAAAAATATATACCAGCGGTCAGGTAAGGTCGTCAACAAGTTACCTGGACAAAAAAACAGAATCTGCTGACCGATATGATGGAAGGTGTATGTTTGGTGCAAGGTGTGATTCGAAAAAAAAAAAAAAAAAACTTTTAGTTCTAATGTTTGTTTTGAAGCGTGTACCATGATGTACGTGTTTACCTGACCGGCAAAGCAAGTCTTACCTCACTCCCCCGCCCTCACTCTTTCCGCCTCACCCAGTATCAACCTACCTAGCCACCTACCTAGCCAACAACTCATTTTTTTTTCACCCAAACTGTATCTTCTTCTTTTCCTAGTCTTTAATTCAGATGTATTCTTCCGTTTTAGGCAAATCTTGCTTTCTTTCGCCTTCCCCTGGACTCCTTAGTTCGCATATAAATCATTTTTTAGGGGTCACAGCATTGTCCAGCAAACAAAGATTCTTTTGGCCTCGAAACTATTATTATTATTATTCCTGCATTTGCATATTCACACCAGATGACTGGTCATCGCTGAGGAATGAGTGAAAGCAAATCTCTTATTTCCCAGCACCTTACTCGGTATTATCGTAGACACCTGCAACGTCATGGCATGGATATTCTCAGCTTTTCAATTGATCTAATCGTTATGACGATGTTTTTGGCACTATTCTAAGTGAGTCTGTTACAGAGGAAACAATTATAGCCATCGTATTCCATATCTTCATCGACTCCCAGGGAAGGTCCTGATATTTCTACATCCAAAATTTGACAGGTTCTTTTTTTTCCCTCATGCACGATTATAATATCAAATTTTGATGTTGGGATAAGTTAGTCGATTTCAGTTTTTAAATCCCAAGTTATTTTCTCGTCTTTCATTTTTTACGATCTGTCATTAATTTGAAAGTTTACACGAGATTTATATACATACATACATATATATATATATATATATATATATATATATATATATATAGTTGGGAGGTATGTGCTTGATCAGATTCGAAAACTCTCCTCTGCCAGTATAGTTTTATTATTAACAGCTGTATTATCATTATTATTGTATCAAAATATGAGTTACTTTCGAAATGAGGTTCGTCTATGTTTTTGAAACATGGTAATTTCTGTGTAGCGATTTTTAAATTAATAATAAATAAGAACACCGGATTATATGTCTTACTGTTCTTTCTCTTTATTATAAAATAAATATATATATAAAAAGACGTTTTTATGTTTAACATTCTTTTTATAGATACAAACATTTAAGTAAATGCTCTGTTTATAACAAACAGTATTAAACAACATTTACCGGCCTGAATGTCCTCCGATAGGATTCGAAACTGTATCCATTACGGAAACGTCATTTAGCTTGACGTGCCTTAACCGATAGGGCCACAGAAGAGCATTCGATTAGCAAGTTCGAATTTACTGTATTTAAACTTCAATCTTCCATGAATCTCTCACGTACATTCATGTCTGCTCATGGCGTATCAAATGTCAACAAATGATGTCACACATTATGAAATGGACAAAGACCGACAATTATTTTAAGACATTTTTATGTTTAACATTCTTTATATATATATATATATATATATATATATATATATATATATATATATAAAATACCCTTGAGAAATGAATCCTCTTCTTCTCCATCCAGCTATGGGTAAATAGCAGGACAGACTGGGTTCTATAGCATTGGAAGGACAACTCTGAATTCGGAGGGTCGTTTGGCGACCTTGTGGCACTTAGTGTACCAAGTCTCTGTATTTGGCCCTGCCCGAAACCTTTAGCACTATAATCAAATTTCATATGCTGTCGGTTTCCTGGGAACTGATCTGCTTGACCCTCATAAGGAAAGTCGAGTATATATATATATATATATATATATATATATATGTGTGTGTGTGTGTGTGTGTGTGTGTGTGTGTGTGTGTGTGTGTGTACCCTGTATTTACAAATAATTCTATTAGCCAACAGGTATAGATATAAGTTTCAGGAAATAATTCTGTTCATTTCCAAGAACAATATGTCGCGTCTGCGTATAAAATCAGTCCTTACCGAGAACTTGTCTTGGAGGATTTCTTCAGCAAACATACTAACTCAAACCAAAAGTTATAGCACACTAAACATACATTTGATTATCGGCCATCAGCATCGGAGGTATGATGAGCTTGCTGCTTTATCTGTTGAACATTTTGTCATAAAAAATCTGCTGACTTTAAAATACGTTAAATTTGACTAATTTTACGTATTATGATAGGCCATATTGATTTGTATTCTTCTTCTTCTTCCTCTTCCTCTTCTTCTTCTTCTTCTTCTTCTCATTATTATTATTATTATTATTATTTTAGAAACTTTTTACTGTTACACCCGGGATATATCTATTTGAGTCGAAAAATGCTAACATTTTAACGTTAGTTGAAATAGTTATTCTCATGAGGTAATTTTGAATTTCGCTATTATGTAACTAATATACTCTGTCATGATAAATACACTGAGCTCTTTTTGTGGATCAGTTTTAATATTTTATATTATTAGGATTCAGTTGGATTATATACCAATGGATTATTACCTGTACCATATATATATATATATATATATATATATATATATATATATATATATATATATATATATATATATAAATCCTGCAAACTTTGCTTGGAGGCAAAAATAGCTATTATTACATTCCCAGACCAAAATAAATTACTAAATAAACAATCTGAGCTCATCTCTAAATGCAGACACGAAAACAAATTTTTACTACGTTACTTAAAAATCGAAAACTGAAAAGAATAAACAAAAATAAACAAAATAATATAAAAAAGCAAAATAAATTAACCTAACTAAATAATAAATTAACAAGCCACTCCCGTTAGAATAGAGGAAATAGAACAAATAAAAATAGAAAATAAATACATAAAATACAAGTACAAATAATCAATCCGAATAAATAAATAAACAATAAACAAATCAACAAACAAATCCCGCCAAAATAACCGTTAAAATAGACTGCAACAATCTATCCATAAATTGGACGACAAAATAGTTATAACTGCTATATAACGATAAAAAAATTACTAGCTTACTCAAAAATCGAAAACCGAATGGAGTATATAAAAATATACAAAATAAAAAAAAAAGCAAATAAATAAGAAAAAAACAAGTAAAAATTAATCCCAAATAAACAAATAAATAAATAAATTTTTACTACGTTACTTGAAAATCGAAAACTGAAAATGAATAAGAATAGATAAAGATAAATAATTTTGTTGGTCGCTACTAATAAACGCTAAAAGCTCTTCACTATGAATTGAGCACTCTGGTAGCCGGCCATGATTCCATCTCGTATATAAGGTGTTAAAAATTCTCTTTCTCCGGCGTGAGCTTATGTACGGGGTGTCAATAAAGTCACTATAGAGTTACTCACAATATCAATTAAGATAAAGCAATTAATCAACAGTCCAGAAATCAATAATTAAAATGGTTCTGGTTAATTTTGGTTAATAACAAAAAATGCTCTGGTAAATAATAATAAATTAAATGTCGTTTTTTGACGTTACGCCAAAAAACGACATTATTACGTCATTATTTTTGCACCAACCTAATAAAAAGCCCAGCCGTGCTTCGGTCGATAAAATCACACTGATAGATGAAATTTGTTAAAGCAGGATTTTGATAGCATCTCTGCTTCATAGCTTGACGAAGCTGATCACAGTGCTTCAGTCTACTGTCTTCAAAACCGTTTAACTTAATGAAACATGTCTTATGCCACTCCTTTTGGTTTGATGCTTGGCCTTCCCAGGTTTTCCGATCAAAGTTGAGACGTTTCAAGTTGTCTTTCAATTTGTCTTTGCAGCGTAAGAGTGGACGTTCAATTGAACGCTTGGAGTTTGGTAGTTGTCCATATATATATATATATATATATATATATATATATATATATATATATATATATGTGTGTGTGTGTGTGTGTGTGTAAATATTTCAGATGGAATATATCTTTAAAAAGGCCAAAATAAATATAGATAAAACAAAAATTTATCTTAGAGACTTTATTAAAGAAAAACATATATATATATATATATATATATATATATATATATATATATATATATATATATATAGATAGATAGATAGATAGATACATACTGTTTTTCTTACACCAAAAGATATGTGTATGTATTTGCATGTTAACGATCACTTACATTTATTTATATTTATTCATTTGATATACATATATATATATATATATATATATATATATATATATATATATATATATATATATTAGGTTGGTGCAAAAATAATGACGTAATAATGTCGTTTTTTGACGTATTTTTAATGTCAAAAAACGACATTATTACGTCATTATTTTTGCACCAGCCTAATATATATATATATATATATATATATATATATATATATATATATATATATATACAGTCGAACCTCGGCTTACGAATTTAATCAATGTAGAGAAAAAACGTCACAGTACAATAAAATTGGAAAAGGAAAACACGGTACAATACAGGAATGTATACAACATGGCGGTCGACTCAGAAATTATTCCGTAGGGTAGGGGTGCATTTTTCAACGCATTTGTTGATAGTTTGAAGGGCTGCTGGATCATAGAATTTAAAATGGGTGTATTAGGTTGGTGCAAAAATAATGACGTAATAATGTCGTTTTTTGACCTTAAAAAATACGTCAAAAAATGACATTATTACGTCATTATTTTTGCACCAACCTAATATTTAGGCAACATTGGAATTATAAATGTAGCCTTGTTAAAAGGCAAATTGAAATATCCAAAGAAAAATTGTTAATATATTGTAATCTAATTATCATCTTTGATAATGGCTTATGTAAGCCGAAAGCTGAGATAGGATTAAAAAATAATGTATCAATATTGTGATTTGCTTTCCTCGTTTAATGATAATGTTATTAAGCTTATCAGACGTTAAGAAAAGAATTTACATAAAATAAATAGATAACACTTGTCTATATTATTTAATGAAACATGCATGAATATCTATATCTATATATATATATATATATATATATATAAAGCAATAACAATAACAAAGAATGTGTTTTGACAAAAGTCGGTCAAATAAGGTCATACTGGAAGATAACATTTTTAAGACAATCAGCCTTTGTAATTATAGTGTTTCCTATCAAGAGATAGATAGCATTGATAATAATAAATCAGATACATTTGGCCACTTATGAATGTCTGTCTCTGATAGCTGTACAAATTTACTTCATCTGAGTTATTATTACACTCGCATACGTACATATGATAGGATAAAGAACCAATTGAAAACGTTTATAACTCTAGCATGTTTCGCTTTTATTAAAGCTTCATCAGAGAATAATATATGGAGAAAAAACGGAATTCTGGTATTTTTATTTTAAGTTGTTTAATTTTTATTGGTTAAGCAGGTTTCACATGCATTTGACTTGTCATGCAGGGTTCGTGGGTATAACCTTTGTGTGTAGGTGTATTCTAATTCTAGTTTGTCTATGCGGGATTCTGTTGGTAATGTATATTCGTAAGTGTGTGTTTGTATGTGTATGTGCCTTGTAGGCATTGTTTATGTATGGTTTTTGTCCTCATGTTATTTGGGGCGTTTTTACTTAAGTGATAGTGATAGAAAAACTTACGTTAGACTCTTTAAGAACAGATTTAATTCTTTCAAGTCCACATTCGCGTAATTAACGTATACATGGCTCGTTTCAGTAGATACATCTAAATAACTTACAAAAATAATATTATTGAATATAACATTATAGATATAGCATTGGGTCACTATATTTGCTTTATCCCATATCAATGCGTTTTGGGGCATAATTATGTCCCGCAGGACATGTCGAAAACACAAATGGTGAACCACAATCACTTGATAAGATACCAGAAGTGTTGGAACAAAATTTCTATTTTTGTAGTGATTTTATAACATATTTATGTTATGATTTTCGAATAATTATATATATATATATATATATATATATATATATATATATATATATATATATATAGCATATTTATGTTATGATTTTTGAATAAATCATATATATATATTCGAATAAATCATATATCTATCTATCTATCTATCTATCTATCTATCTATCTATATATATATATATATATATATATATATATATATATATATATATATATTCTCATTTCGGTTCGTTTCATCATTTGGAAATGCTATCTGCGTGATAATCTGTGTCAAAGAACATGAAAGGAATAAGAAACTGAATTCAGTAATAAAAAGGGCCAACAAATTTAAAAGGTAATTTCAAGTGGGAGAATCAGAATCATTCAATCGGAGGGCTCCAACTACAACTGGAATTATCCTTGTATTTTCATAGTTTTTTGAAGCTCTTCAAAGATACATCAGAATCTGCAGAAACTGACGAGAAATCACATTCTGTTTTTGTGGTCATTAATCACATTGATGTCTGGGCGATTAGCTTTGATTGTTCTGCGTGTATTGTAAAGTCCCATAAATTTGCTACAGGTCCTATCTCTGTAACTGATTCTGAGTGATGTTCATAGTAGTTTCTTACAGTTTCATTTCCGTAAAAAGTTGCAGATTTTCCAATGTAGATATTGGCCGTCTTCCGAGTTTTATATTAAGCAGTTGCTGATAACGTTCAACCTGCTCAAGATATTCATCACAGAATCTGCATCTTGGATTAACACAATTTTTCAGTATGTGTTCTTGGTAATATCTAGTTAGCAAGCATTGTTTCTGTACAGCAAAAATAAAACTTCCTGTTTCAGCTTTTAACTCTGCACTACGTAACCACTGATGGATACGGAGCTTGTCTACATCAGCTTGTTTTGTATCATAGTATTAAGTATGAAAAGGCTTATATCGCCATTCGTTTCTTCATTTGATCCACAGCATTTGCTTTTGTTTTCTTTTTAGGCTCTTTACGCTGCTGTAAGTGTATTATGGTTTACTTGCACTTGAAATTCTCTTTTGAATTTGTTGACTTTCTTTATTACTGAATGAAATTTCTTTCTTTCATGTCCTGTGACACAGATCATTATACAGACTTCCATAGTTTCGAGGTATCTTTGAAGTCCGATTGCTGTGGATTTGTAAGACAGTTATAGTTGAACAAATCCTCTACCTCCTACGGATCTGGGCACATACAGACCATCAACATCAGTCTTGGAATATTTATTATTATTATTATTATTATTATTATTATTATTGTGCCATGACCCTTTGCCTGGCCCTTCACAACTTCCTCGTAAAGTTTGTCTTTTTGCCATCCCTCTTACACACTTTCCGCCATCCCTTCACACAAAAACGCCAGGTAGGTGTCTTGATGCCCCCCCTGTCTCTTTTGACTTCTATATTACCTGTGAGTTCCAAATTCTCCAAGCCCTTCTTCCTCGTTATATGTAGAGGAAATTTAGCTCTCTCTTTCGTCCTCTTAGTTGCCATTTTCCTTAATATCTCTTTTTTTTACCCAATCCGTCCATGTTATTCCCAGCATCCTTCTGTAGAAACACATCACTGTTGCCTCCAGCCTTCTCTTCATCTGGTTCTCTAGAATCTACTGCCATAGAGGAGGATTGATATTCCATATCAGTTCAGCACTCTTTTCATTTTATTCTCAACATGCTCCTGTAGAAGCACGCACATTTTGCCTCTAGTCTTCTCTTCATCTGATTGTTCAGTCTTTACTGCCATAGAGAAGGATTGATATTCCATAACAGTTCAGCACTCTTTTCTTTTTATTCTCAACATCCTCCTGTAGACCCGCCCACCTTCTGCCTCTAGTCTTCTCTTCATCTGATTGTTCAGCATTCACTGCCATAGAGGAGGATTGATATTCCATAACAGTTCAGCACTCTTTTCTTTTTATTCTCAACATCCTCCTGTAGAACCGCCCATCTTTTGTTTGAAGTCTTCACTTCATCTGATTGTTCAGCATTCACTGTCATAGAGGAGGATTGATATTCCATAACAGTTCAGCACACTTTTCTTTTTATTCTCAACATCCTCCTGTAGAACCGCCCATCTTTTACCTCTAGTCTTCTCTTCATCTGATTGTTCAGTATTCACTGCCATAAAGGAGGATTGATATTCCATATCACTTCAGCACTCTTTTCTTTGTATCCTCAACATCCTTCTGTAGATCCACCTATGATTTGACTCTAATCGTCTCTTCATCTGATTGTCCAGCCTTCACTGCCATATCGAAGAAGATCGATGTTACATAAAAGTTCAGCACTCTTTTCTTTGTTTCTAACTTTCTTTTTCCTGTTTCTTAATACTTTGCTTGGCTTTTGGAAAGCATCTTTTGCTTTTGCGTAGCGCCTTCGAAATTTGATGTCCAATTTTTACTACTATCCGAAATTTCATATTGATCATTTTTTTCTCTACTTCTCTTTAAATGTTTGCCCTTATCACTGATTTGCTTTATTCTACGTACTAAGGAGAAACCTGTCCGCTTTTTTTGACAGACGGGTTGCCTCATTAGATTCTAGTCCGTCTGACATCGCCTTCGTTTTCGCTTATCTGCCTAACGCCCCCGCCAATCTTCCCCTTCGCCCCACCTCTACCTGAACTATCTTCCCAGACTGAAGATCTTATTGAAAATAAAAGTTACGGGTGGGTTGGATACGAGAGTGAGGGTGCAAATGTGAATGAGGAGTGGATTCAGAGGCGGTTGCGACGAGAAGGTGGGGGTTTGGTCCAGAATGGTGGGTGGCAGGGAAGGGATACCAAGAACAACAACTTGTCGATTTGCTTGTCATGAATTACACGGGCAATAACAACCCACTCCCGGCGCGAGAGGCTCACGCGCTGTGAAGGGAAATAATTGGGGCCGGAAAAAATGGAAGAGGATTTTTCACAGCGTTGCTGATATTAAAAACTAGATTGAAAAACTATTTCTCGTGATCTATATATATTTGTTTACTAGAAAAACACGTGAAAATAGTCACGGTTTTCTGATTGGAATTTTCTGGCTAATCTTTATTCTTAAGTTAATCATTAAATGTGGAACCGCCGAGAAATATAAGAACTAGACCAGATATCCCGAGATATGAGCAATGGAACGAGAACAGTCTACCCTTGTAGATTAAATAAAGGGTTCAGTTCAGAATTCCTTGTAGATTACCTAGATCGATATACACCTGATGAAGGCTGCAGGGCGAACAATAACTTAATACTAAATGAAAATAGGAGCTAGACGAGATATCCCGAGACATGAGCAGTGGAACGAGAACAGTCTATCCCCGTAGATTAAATAAAGGGTTCAGTTCAGAATTCTTTGTAGATTACCTAGATAGATATACACCTGAGGAAGTCTGCAGGGCGAGCAATTACTGTATACTAAATGAAAATAAGAACTAGACGAGATATCCTGAGACATGAGCAGTGTAACGAGAACAGTCTACCCCCGGAGATTAAATAAAGGGTTCAATTCAGAATTCCTTGTAGATTACCTAGATCGATATACACCTGAGGAAGGTATTACGTCTTAAAAGCCACGAATTGGAATGCTGATTTAAAATGGTGAGTCAAACTCGATTTTTGAAAGTTCAACTCAGCATTATCTATTCTTTTTGCGTTTTGTCAGTGGTTTTCAGTCTTGGACAGTTTAGCTCGGAAAAATGGCGGTAGCCAATTTAGATGTAGGGAAGTCTGTCTTCCAAACCGCGGGAAAAGCAAGAGGGAATCCCTCCACTATATCTCCTAAAAATCATGAATCGATCTCTACCCCACTCTTCCATCACCTATGAATTAAATATCAGGGTAGACTGAGCTATCTAGCTTTTGGTGGTAGCCAGTTTAGAAGCAATAAATCCTGAGTTTCAAACCTTGGAAATGAAACAGGAAATCCCTTCACTATATTTCCAAAGAAATGGCGGCAACTGACAGATAGTATATATGTATAGCTGGCCATTCATATTCGAGAATACCCGTCAACTTGTACGTCTAGCAAATCCCTATTGTAGACGCTTGATCAGGTGCATTTGTGTTCATTCAACACCCACAGAACACACCTATGGTTTATACTCCAGCGATGCTGACAGTTTCTAGAAGAGAATGTGTTATCTAGCGTGATCAACAATTTGAACAAGGCCAGCACGCTGAAGCCCTCAGTCACGACGACTTGTGTCTTCGTGCTACCTAATTTCACGGTCAAGTCTTGGTCCAACCCGTGGTATAGTTTCAGACCCTTTGTAGATTACACCCATTCTAAGAACATCTATTTGTAAAAAAAAAGATGTCTAAATATAACTGAAGCACTTAATCATTCGCACGCATTTGTACACTGACAAACATTTTTTTTTAAGCGTTTCACCCCAAGCAAGGCGGGAAGCCACTAGGACGCAAGGGGTTACAGAAGATTTGAAGCAAGATCAGTTAAGAGTGATAGAAAAAAGTATGAGGAGAAGGATAGTGGATAGATCAAGACAACTGGAGATGTCGATTGACATTATATTTGAATAGCTGGAGATTATAGCTCTCAGGGAAACTGGAATAGGGAAGGGAGTTCCACAGGCGAGAGGTGCGAGATATGAAGCTATTGGAGTAGAAGAGACGGCTACATTTAATAGTTTCGACACTCTAAAAACAATCTTGTAGATAACACTCATTCTAAGTAGATCTAATTGTAAAAGATGGCTCAAGATAATTGAAGCTTTTTATACTCTTTTACATAGTTAAAAAACATGAACTTTCTAGTACTCCCATCCACCACGGCTTAGAATTACGACTAGTTCTATAAAATGCAACTTAAAATAGAAACACTAACAGGGATGTTCATGTGGCTCGTCGGTTTTACTGTCCATGCTGGGAGCGACCCCTCCAGTCCGATAAAATCAGGAATTTTCGACCATGGTGAGATTCGGACCCGGGTCTCATAGTCAGAAAGGGAACGTTCTAACCACCCGGCCACGTGGCCGGTAGGCGAAAACCTTAAAGAGATATGACAGCCAATTGAGAAAAAAACATTACCCCATCTTTCCTCCACTGCACCATCACCTATGAGTTAAACATTAGGGTAGACTGAGCTATCTAGGTTTGTTTGATAGTCATTTTAAGGGGAGACCAACTCTGAATTCAAAACAATGAAGAAGCCAAGAGTATAGCCCTCCACTTTTTTTACCCAAGAAGTTGTGGCAACCTTTCAGATAATAAAGAAAAAGTGATGTATAGAGATTGGATATGACACTAAAATAATTATGTACGTTAGCGTAATAAAATTAAATAGCAGGGTTGACTGAGCTATCTAGCTTTGGCTGGTAGCATGTCTAATAGATGAATTATTCTGGAATCAGAACGAGGATGAAGGCAACGGTAACTCACTCCTCTATCTTTCTCAAGATATATTATAACCATTTTACCCCAAGCAAGGAAACAGAGCCACTATGACTCAGAGTGTTACTGAGCGTGAAAGAACATAAGAAAAAACATTACTAAGGAGAAAGGGCAATAAAAGAACAACATTTTAGAAGATTGACACTGCATTTAAATTTTTGAAAACCATCTTAATTTAGAAGAAAAAAAAAGAAACTGCGTAGAGCCATGATCGCATATATCCAGAAGAGACATCGCATTTTAATTAATGATTTAAATAGTAGGTTAGATTGGGCTTTGAACTTTTGGCGGCAAACAGTCAAGGGAGACAACTCCGAATTAAAAACCATGAAGAATGCAGTAGAAAACCATTTCAATATTTTTCCTACAATGTCATGTCAATTCTAAAATAATAGAGAAAAGGATAACGTGGAGAGTCATGATCGACTACATCCCGAATGAATAGGACATTTTTAGAAAAGGTTTAAATTGAAGGATAGTTTGAGATCTGAAACATTAGTTGGCGGTCTGTTAAGGAGAGCAACTCCGATTAAATGGCTGGATAGACATGTTTCTCGAGCCTTGGCTGGCAGCCAGCCTAGGAGGACAACTCTGAATTGAAAACCATCGGGAAAGCAACACGTTATCACAATATCTTTCCCATGAAATCATGGTAATTAATAATCAATGAAGAAAAGGAATCTCTTTGGTTTGGTTTGGTTTGTGTTTACGGCATATTAACGTGTTTACGGCATATTTTTTTTCCAGAAATGTATTGCTGGTATTTTTTTCAAAAAATGCGTTGCTGGTAATTTTTTCTTTCAAAAATCTATTGCTGGTAATATTTTTTTTTTCAAAAATTTATTGCTGGTAATATTTTTTCAAAAAATGTATTGCTGGTAATATATTTTTCAAAAATGGATTGCTGGTAATAATTTTTTTTTTTTCAAAAATGGATTGCTGGTAATAATTTTTTTTCAAAAATAGATTGCTGGTAAATTTTTTTTTTTTTTTTTCAAAAATGGATTGCTGGTAATAAATTTTTCAAAAAAATATAGCTGGTATTAAAACCTATTTTTATACTTTCGTAATGTTTTGAGCCCTTTTGCGGGGTTAACTATTTGCCCATAGCTGGGACCCTGGCAGGTGTTACCAATTTAGGCTAGGATGGACCTGGGAACACCAACAATTAACAGGTGGTTCCATGCTCTTCGAGAGCTCCTGATCGAAGTCCTTGCTATCGGATGTTGTTTATTGTCATCCTCAAAACGGAAAGGAATCTGTGGAGAGACATGATCGCGTACACCCTGAAGAGTTATGACATTTTAATTTTTGGTTTAAATAATAGCGTAGATTGGGTTCTGAGGTTTTAGTCTCGGGAGGAAATTCCGAGTTCAAAATCCTGAAGAAGACAATGGGAAAGCCCTCCGCTGTCTTTCTTACAATGTGATTTCACTTCACAAGAAAAAAGTAACTTGTAAAGCGTTATAGTCACCAACATCGTGAAGAGACACGGCTTTTTTAACATTTGACTTAAATATCAGGTTAGATTGACCTTCATTTGAATTGACCTTTCGAGCCTTGGTTGCTACCCAGTATAGAAGAAGGACAATACTGAATTTCAAACCACGGGGAGAGAAGAGAAAACCACTTCACTATATTTCCCAATGTCATGTCACTTTGCAGGTAATAAAACAAAAGGAAATTATGGAGAGCCATGATCCCCTATAGCCTAAAAGAAGATGTTAGGATACCAAATGGTTTAAATTACTGTGCAGTTCTGGCTTTCAAACTCTGAATGGAGATCAATATAGGAGAAGGAAAACTCAGAATTCGAAATTGTGGCGATAGTAACATGAATTATCGTCTTCTCTTTCTCACAAATTCATCTCATTTAGCCGTAATAAAGACCTCTGCAGACAATAATGATCACCTACTTCCTGTAGGGGGCGGCATTTAAAAAAAATGTTTGTCAATAAAAATAAGTCAGGTCGTGGTACAGATTAGCTTGTTGTATTAGGAGTATGAATAGTTTTATTTTAATGTCAGTTTAAGTTGTAAAGAGGGTAAAAAAAAGATCATTCATCAACTGTAGGCTCATTCAAATATGAAATTGACTATCACGATTACACCACGCACTTGTTTTCCGAATGTTTTCTTTTCTTTCCTTCTCTTCCACTCCCTCCCCCTCTTCTCTCTCTCTCTCTTTCTTTCTTATTTTCTTTTGTTTTCTTTCTTCATTCTGCCTTCAACACCGACTCGATTATATTTTCGAATGAAAAAAATACTTTGCCGATGTTAAATTCAATTCATACTATGCTATACTGTAGTCAAGGTTAGCAATACGTGTAACACGTTTTCACAGTCTATATCTCTGAAATGAGGTATCACGATTAATTACATTATTTGCATTAACAGACTGATATTCCCACCTTCATTGCCATATTCACAACGTTTCGGCCATTGTACGCTCCGACCTTCTTCAGGGCTTGTCTATATATATTTCTGAGATTTACACTATTTACATCGTTCGGACTGTTTTCCTCATCTTTACTGCCATATTCACGTCGTTTCGGCCGCTGTACGCTCCAGCCTTCTTCAGGGCCTGTCTATATTTCTGAGATTTACACTATTTACATCGTTTGGACTGTTTTCCTCATCTTTATTGCCATATTCACGATGTTTCGGCCGCTGTACGCCCCAGCCTTCTTCAGGGCTTGTCTATATTTCTGAGATTCACACTATTTACATCGTTCGTCCGAACGATTATCGCAACTCGCTTCTACGTCAATGACTGTGGCGTACCAGTGACGAGATATATTGCATACTAAACAGGACAGAAAGCAGGACTTGGGCCTAAATTTGAATTCGGTTTGACGATTTTCTTTTCCGACGCGATAGCAGTTAGTGGCAAACGAAAAGGATATATATATATATATATGTATATATATATATATATATATATATATATATATATATATATATATATATATAAAGAGAGAGAGAGAGAGAGTGAGAGAGAGATAGGTAGATAGATATTCATAATATTAGTGGTCAATATATATATATATATATACATATATATATATATATATATAGAGAGAGAGAGGGGAGAGAGACAGATTGTGTCTATCTATTTTAAGTTTTGTCTATCTATTTTAAGTTCCTTACATATTGTCTGATAAGCTTAATAACATTATCATTGAAAGACGAAAAGAAATCACCATATTGATATATGTTTTAATCCCATCTTCCAAGTTTTCGGTTTACATAAGCCATTATCAAAGATGACACACAGACGAAACTACAATAATAATCCGCCTTTGCTGCTTGAATAGCTCGAAGTAACGACAAACTCGTATTTAATGAAACATGCATTAATGAAAAATTGCTGCCGAAATATACACAATATATATATATATATATATATATATATATATATATATATATATATATATATATATATATATATATAAATTCCCAAGAGGATAGAATCCAGGTAGAACTCAATGTCCAAGACAGAGTAAGAATATAATACAAAATGCTCAAACACTAATATTCCATGGTTATAATTTATTACATTGGAATCGTAATCACGATACAATTCATTTGTGGGTCTGATGAATTGGATCGTGATTACGATTCTAATGTAGTAAATAATAACCAAGGAATAATAGGGTTTCAGCCTTTATATATATATATATATATATATATATATATATATATATATATATGTAACGTGACTTGACCTCTCGGTTACGTAGAATCACCTGATCAATCAAAACCCAAGTAGTGCTTTTGAAACATATATTCTCAATTTTTCGAAATATATATTTAGCCTGTTTCGTATCCTAACGTAAACTAAGACAATTCTCAAAGAAACTAAGACAATTCTTTAGGAATTGATTAAATCCGACATATTTTAGATTTATTCATTTAAACGATATTTTTATTGGTATCTTCATATTTAAGTAGACGACCTGTTTTTATTTATTCATTAAGCAGTATATTTATTTGTTTCCCTCTACCCGTCCTGAATATCCCAGATATCTTATCAGGAAAATATACACCGGTGGGCGTATATATATATATATATATATATATATATATATATATATATATATATATATATTAGGTTGGTGCAAAAATAATGTCGTTCTCTCTCATATTAACATATGTGAGAAAACGACATTATTTTTGAACAAACCTAATATATATATATATATATATATATATATATATATATATATAGGGTCTTCCACATACAGGCCAGTTTCGCTTTATCGCAGTTCATCAGTGTGGCTAGATATCCATTTGCTTCAAGCCAGGATCGAAACCCCACTAATCTAAGAGAAATTCTTACGTATTCTATACGGATGTAAACAAACACCAGCTGCCAAACAGGAAGAGAGAGAGATGAATATATACGTATATATATATATATATATATATATATATATATATATATATATATATATATATATATATATATGTGTGTGTGTGTGTGTGTGTGTGTGTGTGTGTGTGTGTATGTGTGTGTGTGTATGCTTATTTTATTCATAGTACACACAAATACACACACAAATACATATATATATATATATATGAGATAGCTGGCCATTCGTATCAGAGGACATTTTTGTTTGTTCAACCCCCACAGGGACCACCTGTGGTTTATACTTCATTTATGCTGACCGGAAGTTACAGTTTCTGGGAGAGAATGCATAACATGGCGTGATCAATGACCTGAACAAGGCCAGTAGGTTCAATATCTCGGTCATGATGACTCGTCAATTTGGGCTAGCTAAGCCATTGACGGCTTCCAAATAGCTGCATCCACCTGGTTGGTATGGAGTTTAGGCACAAGATGACAATGATGACAAATCAACCATGTTGAGATTCGATGACAGGAAAGCGTACGTTGTTAACAACGTGGTCAGGTGTCCATACATACACACACACACACACACACACATATATATATATATATATATATATGGTCTTCCACATACAGGCCTATTTCGCTGTATGACTAAATATCCAGTTGCTTCAAGCCGGGATTCAAACCCTACCGATTTGGCATCAGTCGGAGATCCTGCCCCTAAGCATATATATATATGTGTGTGTGTGTGTGTGTGTGTGTGTGCTAGCTTAATGGCGGCATTTAAGCTAGCTCCTGTAGAGGGCAGGGATTGGCCCTTCATCAAAATAAGCAAGAGTAGATGCAATAGGCAACAATAAACTACAGAAGTACTGCATTAATATTTAAGCTTACCTTTTAAAAGTTCAACTAAAATTCTTCTGTCTCGACTTAATCTAAAAACGATTTGATGTACGTAGGTCCTTACTTTCCGTACAAACAATTATTTTCATCTCACGACTGCCTTTTGCAATTACTTTCGGTTATTCCAAAATTCATTTCGAAGTTATAAAAATTATTACCGTACAAAAGAATTCGTCACAAAAATTCACGTAAAAAATTCGCCGGAAACAATCGTAGTAATGAAAAATGGGGAATCCAAAATTTTAGGATTGCGGGTCCGGATCCAGCCCGGTATGTTTTTAATTTGCTCACAGAATCGGTCAGATTCCAAAATGGTATGATATTTTCGGCTAGGGTTTCTAAGAGTAAAGTTGAACAAGTGTGACACACTGACATTCGCATTTGTTATGTAGATTTTATTTACGTCCCCCCAGCTGATTACCGTGTCTTTCTACGATAATCCTTACCTAATTATCAGGCCCCTATGATATAAGCTAGAGGACAAATCTAACGTTTCACTTTTATTAAAGCTCCATCAAAGAATTCTCTTATTAAGATTTAATAAAAGTGAAACATGTTAGATTGATAAAATTTTCCTATTTGTTCATTCTGTCGGTTCCGTTCCATAGTTGATCTGTATCTGATCCCAATTCATATATATATATATATATATATATATATATATATATATATTGGGAAATATTTTCATTGAGACATGTTCCATTGAATAATTTAGACAAGTTTTGTCTACTTATTTTCAATTGGATCATTTCGTATTCACTTACTAGCTTCTTGGTGTCATTAGTCAAGGAGGAGATTTTTCCCTTTTCCTTTAATAACGACACCAAAAACCTCGTCCGTGAATATAAAAGGATCCAATTGAAAATAAATAGACAAAACTTGTCTAAATTATTCAATGAAACATGTCTCAACATATATATATATATATATATATATATATATATATATATATATATATATATATATATATATACCTTTTCCTTCAGTGTCTGCTAGTGTGAATAAAAACAGAGATAAATTGACAGACAGATTTATAACACACCCAAACGAGTTTGCATGCGTATGCGCGTGAATTCGTTTGTATGTGTGTAAGAGTCTCGTCATGTGTGCGCGCGCGCGCGTGTGTGTGTGTGTGTGTGTGTATACAGACAGTTAAATAGTTTGAGTAAATAAAAATTGTTCTCTGATTGATAAAAACACCAATTTTTAAGACTGAAAATATCAAAAGGCAGATTGAAATCTGTTAATTTTAAAACTTAAATACATCGGGCATTCAAATTCGGTTTTAAATGCTGACCGTCTCCATGTTTTTAACGTTTTTTTCTCGCCGTTATTTCTTTTTTTTTTTTTTTTTTTTGAGGAAGGAGGGCCTGGGGAATCTGATCCTCGCGAGTCGAATAGAAGGGAAGAGAAACAAAGGAAAACAACGCGTGACACACCTGGCGGGCTTAAGCAAGTGGATGACGGAACGTGGTCAAGGGGAGGAAGAAGATGGAAGGAACTTGTTGAGAGCTGCAAGGGATAGAAGGAGGTGGAGAGCCATGATCGCCTACGTCCTGAAAGGACATGACACATAAAAAGAAAAAAAAAGAAGCATTATGGTAAAATTTCCACGCTTAGCAAATGGCTGATAGTATGGGGCACCCAGTGAGGATCGAACTAACTATTCAGTCGAAATCAACATAGCGACGCAAGTTTGTTGACCACTGCTACACGTCGAAGTGCACCCCAGCGACAGATGTGATTATTTTCTATGCGTGGCTTAGACGCGAACTCACTACCAGATTGTAGTTGATCAAGTTTGCTAACCATTACACGACGTCCAAATGAACCCTACGCCCTCATAGGTAGATATGAACGGAGACAGACATTTTCACTCGCAGCAAACAATCGTGACGTTGTGTGCGCAGTAGAAGGGACAAGCAGTGGCAGGGGGAGGAGAGTGAATAAACAGACACAGATCGAAATACCGACAGACAGACAGACAGATAGACAGATGTAAGGATAGCATCATTAAGCTCACTTTACAAGAGCAAAAGCCCAAATAAAGAGGAAATTACGGAAGGAAGACTGGATTACGCCAAACAATGAAGAGGTAATATGTAACAATCGATCAAACAGAGGTACACTTGTTCACTGACAAAAACTGACATATATATATATATATATATATATATATATATATATATATATATATATATATATAGAGAGAGAGAGAGAGAGAGAGAGAGATTAATACAGATATACAGACAGACGGAATTATGTATGTTTGTATATATATATATATATACATATATATATATATATTTCAATTCCAATATAGATCTATATAAACATGCATGCAGAGAGTGAGAGAATATGCTATACTATATATCTATAGAGAGAGAGGGCGAGAGAGACATAGATAGATAGATAGATAGATAGATAGATAGATAGATAGATAGATAGATTATCTACTGAAAATGAGTTCACTGAGACGTTTGATATTCATTCGAAATGCAGTGCTGATTTCTTTGTTGATACACTTCCTATCTCTCTGTCAGTCTATTCATATCTACCTATCTATCTATCTATCTATCTATCTATCTATCTATCTATCTGTCTGTCTACCTGTCTCTCTGTCAGTCTATCAGTCTGTTCATATCTCTCTGTCTATCTTGGTCCGTTCATTTCTTTGCAGCTATGAATCTATCTACTATTCATATCTATCAATCTGTCGATACAGATCTATCTATCTCGGTCTATTCATATCTATTTATCTCTCTCTCTATCTATCGATATATATATATATATATATATATATATCGGTTTGTTTATATCTATCTATCCACACAACTACACGCACACAGACAGAAATGTATATATATATATATATATATATATATATATATATGATATTCGATCAATTTTTTACTCATCATTTTTATTGTAAACTATGCTTATAATTCGAATTAGTTTATAATGGGAACCAACCTAGGCAAATAACTGATAAAAAATGCAATTTATATATATATATATATATATATATATATATATATATATATATATATATATATATATATATATATATATATATATATTTATATATATATATATATATATATATTTATATATATATATATATATATTTATATATATATACATATATATATTTATATATATATATATATATATATATATATATATATACATATATATATTGTGTATTTAGGCCGCAAAAGATTTTGAAGTAAATACTTTTAAAACAATCGACATTTTGTGTTGATTAATTTAATGATTGATTTTCCAAATTATGAATAATCCTTCTCAGACTTCTATCTATCTATCTATCTATCTATATATATATATATATATGTATATATGTATATATATATGTATATATGTATATATATACACGTCCGTGTGTGTGCACGTGCGTGTGTGTTTGTGTCAATATTGCATAGATATATATATATACAAAAAAAAAAAAAAACAGTGAAAGAAAGACATCGTCCATTCGCATCCATTTTGTTGCCCACCTGCAACCACAAAACATTGGATTTTTACTGCCCGAGATGTTTTTTTGTTTTTTTTTAACTTTATATTTGGACAAATTTAGGGCTTCGCTGAAATCAATAATAATTCGCAAAAAAAAACAATGTACCCGTCTCTTTCTTTCAGACACAAAGTTAGCGAGCGAGCGAGCGAGAGAGAGAGAGAGAGAGAGAGAGAGAGAGAGACAGAGAGAGAGAGATAGAAATGTTTTATTGTGATTTTTTTTTCTCCTACCTGCTTTGAGAAACGGTTGTGAGGGAAGAGGAAAAATACTCCATTTCTGTTGTCGGGTCATTACTTGATGTGATCCGTCGAGAGCCAGTAAATGTTGTAGAAACTTTTTTTTATATATATATATATATATATAGATATATATATATATAAATATAAACCTCTTTATCTTGTTTATGTCTGTCTTTGTGTGTATGTGTTTTCTTGTCTTTTGTTTTTTGTTTTTTTTTTGTTTTGTTTTTTTCGTTTACTCTTGTCTTGTATTATTTCGGGTGCAAAGCAAAAAATGTTAGTTTCGTTTCGGCTACAGATTATTCCCCTCTCTACGTTTGTAATATCCAACGTGATAATAATGTTGCTGATGATGGTGATAATGATGATGATAGTAATAAGACGCAATAGTTGGCGTGATGGCGGTGTCGATGGCGGTGTCGATGGCGGTGTCGATGGCGGTAGTAGCAGTGTAAGGTGCAGAGAGAAATATATATACAGAGAGAGGAACAGGAGGAAGAGATATTTCGAAAATCACAAATAGAGGGAGAGGCTTTTTTTTTCTGTTTTTCTTTCATTTTCTGATCTATTTGATTTCTTTCTTCCTTCTTTCCTTCCTTCTTTTTATTCATTCGTTTTTTTTTTATAGTTTCCTTCGTTCGATCGATTGTTTGCTCTTTCATAATTTCTTTTCGCATTCGTTCTATCTTCTTTCTTTTTTCCGTTTTTTTTAATTTTATTTTATTTTTTTTTTTGTAGATTTTTTCTTTCTTTCAGTCTTTTTTTCTTTCTTTTTGTTATTTTTGGTTCTTTCTTTCTTTTCTTTTCTTTTCTATTTAATTCTTTCTCATTTTTCCTTTCATTCGCATATTCTTTTTTTTCTTTCTTTTCTTTTCCTCCTGTTGATTGTATTTACTTTCTTTCTTTCTTTCTTTCTTTCTTTCTTTCTTTTGCTTGTTTTTGGTTCTTTTTTCTTTTCTTTTCTCCATTCATTCTTTCTCATTTTTCCTTTCCATCGTATATTCTTTTCATTTTTCTTTTCTTTTCCACCTATTGATTGTATTTACTTTCTTTCTTTCTTTCTTTCTTTCTTTTTTCTTTCTTTCTTTTGCTTGTTTTTTTGGTTCTTTCTTTCTTTTCTTTTCTATTTAATTCTTTCTCATTTTTCCTTTCCATCCTATATTCTTTTTTTCTTTCTTTTCTTTTCCTCCTGTTGATTGTATTTACTTTCTTCTTTCTTTCTTTCTTTCTTTCTTTCGTTCTTTTTCTTTCTTCCTTTCAATCGTATATTCTTTCTTTATTTTTCATTTCTTTCTTTTTTCTTTCTTTGTCATTTTCTTTTTCTCGTTCGTTGTATTTTATTTCTTTTATATATTTTCTTTTCTTTCTTTATTTCATTCTCACTCTTTCTCACTTTCATTCTTTTTTCTTTCTTTCATTCTTTTTCATTCTGTTCTTTCTTGCTTACTTTTTTGCTTTCTTTTCTTTTGTTTCAAAACACGGTCAAGATATGTAAAAAATAATGGAAGCCTTAGTAATAAAAATAAACAAACCAACACTTAATAATATTAACTTTGAACATGGACATAATATCTTGACCGTGTTTTGAAACAACAAAAATGAAAACATTTTATAAAACACATACAACAAACTATTTCTAATTTTAACAGTTATAATATAATCCTTGAAAATGGATAAATGTATAGCCGAAAGCGCTCGGATAAAAAGAACATTTGAACAGTTTTTATATAATTTATCATCCGAAAAGAAAAATATTATAAGATCGCATGAGAAATTGTATAAAAAAGTAAATAAAAGCACCTTGTCTGTCGTATTTAATGAAATGTGCATATATATATATATATATATATATATATATATATATATATATATATATATATATATATATTCTATCTATAAAAGGCAGGATGTGTGTGTGCGTGTGTGTGTGTGTGTGCGCGCGCGCCTGTGTGTAACGAATGCACGGCTACAATTTTCGACGAATTTGCACAAAAATTTACATACCCATACTCCAAGTTAGCGGGAAAGCCAAGACCGACTTTGCATTTCCCAACTCCCATCGATAGTGGAAATAATCGATTTTTTCACGCTTCTACGGCACTTTTCATGTAGTTTGCGGCCATTTTCTACTAGTCAGAGTGAGAGCCTATAGCTGGCTGCCACGAATAGGCAGGAAGATTCTATTGGCCATCATGTGAGCCAACAGCTGACTGACACGAATGTTAACTAGCATGCTACCATGCAAAAAAAAAATTGATAGCTGCATTCGTCATATGTGGGAAAAAATTAAATCTCCATGGCACTTTACTCCAGTTGGCTCATTCGCTTGTTTAAACTCAACGTTGATTCTGATTCCGCAGAACTTGGTTGGGGTGAAAAAGTATTTGTTGTTAACATTCTTTTTTCATTCGGTTTTTCTAGTTACGAGTCCTTTTTTAAAGCTGATCGTTTTGTGTTCATTTTGTTTAGTTCTTTTTTCGTAAAAGATTTAATGTTGAGTATAGAGCTTAGAAAAAAATCGCAGTGTGAGATAGGCAAGAAGTAAGGCATGTAGCAACATCAGCACGGCAGAGGGCACTCCTTTAAAGGCCAGGAAAGGCAAAAATATTTTAAGTCAAGTGATAGCGATTGCTGTAAGAGTCGTACGATTTTTGAATCAAGCACGGGCAACGACGGGTCATGCTGCTAGTATATATATATATATATATATTTGCGTTCTCTTTCATTCTATTTTCTTCTTTACGTACATTTCCTTTCTTTCTGTATTTCTTTGGTTTTCCTTTCTTCCTATCGATCGTAATTTTTCTTTCTTTCATTCGTTTTTCTCCCTTTCGACCGTGTATTCTTTCCTTATTTTTCATTTCGTTTCTTTTTCTCTTTCATTCTATTTTCTTTCTTTTGTGCATTTTTCTTACATTCCTTCTCTCTTTCTTTCTTTCCCTCGTTCGTTTTTTCTTTTATTCTTTTTTTGTTTTCTTCTTTATTTTATTTCGTTCATTTTAATCTCCCTTTCTCTTAACACACACACACACACGTCTGTGTATGTATGTGTCTGTGTGTGTATGTGTGTGTCCATGTGTATGTGTGTATGTGTGTGTATGTGTATGTGTGTATGTGTGTGCATGTGTATGTGTGTGCATGTGTGTATGTGTATGTGTGTGTATGTGTATGTGTATGTGTGTGTATGTGTATATGTGTGTGTATATGTGTGTATGTGTGTATATGTGTGTATGTGTATGTTTGTGTATGTGTATATGTGTATGTATCTGTATGTGTATGTGTGTATGTGTATGTGTGTATGTGTGTATATGTGTGTGTATGTGTATGTGTGTATGTGTATGTATGTGTATGTGTGTGTATGCGTTGTGTGTGTATGTGTGTGTAAGTGTATGTGTATGTGTGTATGGGTATGTATATGTATGTATGTGTATTCGTAAGTGTGTGTGTGTGCGCGTGAGTGTGTGTGTGTGTGTGTGCGTGTGAATTATCGTCGACTTCACGTGTATGCGTTGGCGATCTAAGGGTCAGCAGGTCGAACCGTTTACAAATTCCAGCTGAGATTCTTTACGTTCGCTTCCACTCAAATCCTCCTGAAAAAAAAGGCTTCTCCCTCTAGCTATGGGTTAAATAGCCGGGCACTGGGAGCCAACGTAGTTTCCAACCAGTCTAGTAAAAAGATTACACTGAATTCAAAACTCTATACTGTCGACAAGATCTTACCTTCCTCACTGACTTATAACCTCACCTGCGTTCCACCTACGCTTTACTAATGTCTACAAAGAAGAGGAAATTATGGAGAGCCATGATCGCCTATATCTTGAATTTACACGGCACATAGTTTATGTAAATTGTTGACAGAACAGGAATTAGGAGAGATAGCAAAAAAACAAACTTTACTAATGTCTACAAAGAAGAGGAAATTATGGAGAGCCATGATCGCCTATATCTTGAATTTACACGGCACATAGTTTATGTAAATTGTTGACAGAACAGGAATTAGGAGAGATAGCAAAAAAACAAACTTTACTAATGTCTACAAAGAACAGGAAATTATGGAGAGCCATGATCGCCTATATCTTGAATTTACACGGCACATAGTTTATGTAAATTGTTGACAGAACAGGAATTAGGAGAGATAGCAAAAAAACAAACTTTACTAATGTCTACAAAGAAGAGGAAATTATGGAGAGCCATGATCGCCTATATCTTGAATTTACACGGCACATAGTTTATGTAAATTGTTGACAGAACAGGAATTAGGAGAGATAGCAAAAAAACAAACTTTACTAATGTCTACAAAGAAGGGGAAATTATGGAGAGCCATGATCGCCTATATCTTGAATTTACACGGCACATAGTTTATGTAAATTGTTGACAGAACAGGAATTAGGAGAGATAGCAAAAAAACAAACTTTACTAATGTCTACAAAGAAGAGGAAATTATGGAGAGCCATGATCGCCTATATCTTGAATTTACACGGCACATAGTTTATGTAAATTGTTGACAGAACAGGAATTAGGAGAGATAGCAAAAAAACAAACTTTACTAATGTCTACAAAGAACAGGAAATTATGGAGAGCCATGATCGCCCACGTCCTGAATGGACAAGGCACATAGAAGAACTAACGTGTTCATTATTACGTTGGCGGAGAATTAATTCAAAGAAAATCTGAGAATAACAACTAATAAATTTAATAAAACAACTTCGCCTTTCATTGTGCAAGATCTGCCTTCAATTAGCAATTATCTTCAACTTAATTACAATTAACGGTTGATAAAGTAGTAACACTTCAACTATGGCGATCCGAGTGTTCAATGAGATTTCAGGTGTACTCCTCAAAATATTGTAACGAGATTGCATCACTATTTTAGTCAATTAAGATTATTCCGTTTAGTCAATTCTCTGTCTACTTCCAAGGCGGTGGTGCTGGCAAACGATAGTCAAAAACTAAATTTAAATTTACCATCTTCCTCGTGCAAGAAATGTATGTTATTAATTTATTTTTAGTTGGTTCCCGGCTTTCAATTCTTAAAGAAAATTTCTCTTAAAATTAAAATATGGGTAAAATGTTTTTTTTTTTATTTTGGGCTATACTTCTGTCACTATTTTCTTAGTCTTTTCATATCTATATCTAGTGATAGAGAAAACAGTTATCTCCCCTTTGAGAAGAAGAATTCACTGACATATTAAGGAGCTCTTAAGAGCTACGTGACAAGAGGGTGAGGGTCTGATGTACTTTATAAAGGAACCGAAAAGACACTACAGGATCTTACCGTGTATCTCTTGGGAACGTTACAAGTAAGACGTTTCTTATTCGCTTCCTGCATGTGTCTCTTTACCTACTAAAATTTCGCAACTGGAACAATTTATTATATATGATGGAATCTCCTGTCGATTTCAACGTATGAAGATCCGACAACTTTACTCATTTTTTATGTTTGTGTCGTATGCAACTCTTCAGTCCCACTAGTGACCTGCATACAAGTCCGCATATTGTGCAACACTGAGGATCTCGGGACATAACAACAGGGATATTTGTTGACGCTTGCTGACCGTTGTCCTTTGTCTCTTAGCCGGTCAATACGACTGATTTCAAAATTTTTGATACAACTCTGACACAAATATCTTCAGTTATTTCTATCCAGGGAAACTTGCTCGAAGTTACTATAAGGCACATTGACAGCTGAGAGGTTACTCTTTAGCTTGTCTTTATACACGAGCAACGGCCGTCCAACATTCATTTGCATCACTATTTTAGGCAATTGAGATTACAGTGATCCCTCGCTAATTCGTGATTCTACCATCGCGGTCTCGTGACTTCGTGGATTTTTAAAATATATATATGGAAAATATATCGCGGAGTTTCTGGAAACTTCTAGAAAAATCGCGATATATCAACAGCTAAAATTTTTCATTAAACTCATTAAAAAATAAATAATAAATATTATTTCCTGGTCTAGGAACAACAAAACAAGCGTAAAATAGCAATAGAAAGGGTACCTCCGTCTGAAGAGACGTAAAATACAATTATCGGCTGCACAGTAGAAGTCATCATCAGCTTCATCATCACCAGTTCTACTGCGCAGCAAATTCATCATCATCATCATTCAAATTCTACTTCAACTTCTGTCGTGTTGAATACAGTAACACTTTATTTTTTCTAATCTTAAGTGTTATTGCTTAACAGTTGTCCTTGTTATTAATAGAGTACTGTAATCGGTGGGTTGTTAACAGTACAGGGATGGTTTTTAAAAGTCCAAATACACGTTAAATAAATACTGTAAATATGGCGTCCCTACTTCGCAGAAATTCAGTTATCGCGGCCGGTCTTGGAACTAATCTACCGCGATAGACGAGGGATCACTGTATTTCGTTTAGTCAATTCGCTGTCTACTTCCAAGGCAGTGGGGATAGCAAACGATAGTCAAACACGAAATTTAATTTTACCATCTTCCTCCTGCAATAAATTGTTATTAATTTATTTTTAGTTAGTTCCTGGCTTTCAATTCTTAAAGAAAAATTCTCTTAAAATTAAAATATTGGTGAAAGAGTTTTTATTTTATTTTAGGCTATACTTCCGTCACTATTTTCTTAGTCTTTTCATATCTATATCTAATGATAGAGAAAACAGTTATCTCCCCTTTGAGAAGAAGAATTCACTGACATATTAAGGAGCTCTTAAGAGCTACGTGACAAGAGGGTGAGGGTCTGATGTACTTTATAAAGGAACCGAAAAGACACTACAGGATCTTACCGTTTATCTCTTGGCAACCTTTTTCTAATTCGCCCCCTGCACGTTCTCCTGACTTCAGTGTAGTTTTTTCTGATGTATGTGTCGTTTGCGCACATGTTCACCATTTGTGTAACAGTGAGGATCTCAGGGTATAGCAACAGGGACCGTCTGCTATAATCTCGACGGATTTTTAAAGATATAACTGTACGTCTGAAAGGAATGTTCCCAAAAGTATCAATTAAGATACTGTCATTTGAACAAGGCGGCCACTTCATCGAACGGTTTGGAAGGAAACTGCCATCGATATTGGAAAGAGTGATAACAGCTACTTGGCTTGAGAAGATTAAATAATGATAATCAAGATGATGACATTCCACACTACTTCAAACAAAAGGTTAGGAGGGAAACTCCGATCGATATTGGAAAGAGTGATAACAGCTATTTGGCTTGAGAAGAGTAAATAATGATAATCAAGATGATGTCATTCCACACTGCTTCAAACAAAAGGTTAGGAAAGAAACTGCCATCGATACTGGAAAGAGTGATAACAGCTACTTGGCTTGAGAAGAGTAAATAATGATAATCAAGATGATGACATTCCCCACTGCTTCAAACAAAAGGTTAGGAAGGAAACTCCGATCGATATTGGAAAGAGTGATAACATCTACTTGCCTTGAGAAGAGTAAATAATGATAATCAAGATGATGACATTCCACACTGCTTCAAACAAAAGGTTTGGAAAGAAACTGCTATCGATACTGGAAAGAGTAATAACAGCTACTGGGCTTGAGAAGAGAAAATAATGACATAATCAAGATGTTGATTATCCACACTGCTTCAAACAAAAGGTTTGGAAGGAAACTGCCATCGATACTGGAAAGAGTGATAACAGCTACTGGCCTTGAGAATATTAAATAATGACTATCAAGATGTTGATATTCCACACTACTTCAAACAAAAGTTTAGGAAGGAAACCTGATAAATAGTCTTAATTTGAATTTTTTATTGATTACTTTTTTTTTCTTTTTGATTTACTTGGTCATAGTTTTGTTGATTATTGAGTCTTATATATTAGTTATGTTTCTAGGTCATTCCTATCTTGGAAGTCTAAACATTCCAAATACCTAGGTGTATGGATTTGTTATAGCAAATTTAATAACGGAAGTAAGTAAATTGAATAAAGAATAGACTAAACTTGGGATAGTTTCACCTAATACTACCAGTTGCTACGAAAGAAAAAAACCAACCTTAAAACTCGAACCATTTACTTAAGATAGCTTCGTCTGACCGAGTCTTTCATACGGGTAACATGCATGGCGCCAATCTCGTTCCGAAATATCCAAACAGACGGCTATAAACGAAAACATTAACACAAGGACTCTAGTCATAGCCTCATCGAACTGAGAATTTTACGACATGGAGGTACGGATAAATCTCTACTATACAGCTACTTCCCAAACGTTAATTAGGGACTATAAAATGACTGGACAGTTATGTAATATCGGTGCACCTATACGGCAGTGAAGGCTGGACAATCTCATGACAGATAAAAAAGTGACGCGAGACGATAGAAATGTGGTTCTACAGAAGGATACTGAGAATACTATGAACCAAATATGTGAGCAACGACGAAGAAAATGGAAACAAAAAAGAAATTTATATTTAATATCAGGAAGAGACAAATGAAATTTCTGGAGCACATAATGAGAAAAAAGGGTTTAGAGAATTTGACACACACAAGACAGATTGAAGGCTAGAGGGTCCTTGAGTAAATGGATGGTAGAAATAAAATTTTGGAGAAATAACAAAAACGGTTATTTTGTCCAATACCGCAAGATGCTATGAAGCCAAAACAGTGATTTGAAATCTCGAAGTATTTCCTTAAATTTGTCTCGTCAGACCAAGACTTTCATATGAATGTCATGCATGGCACCAAACCTGCTACGTAATATCGAAACAGTCAGCCGTAAACTTTCTAAGATCAATAGTTAAAAATGCCCGATCATGTGCTAAAACAGTGCTACTCAAAATGGTAGTCCGCGGACCGGTACACGGCCTATAGATAGATAGATAGATAGATAGATAGATAGATAGATAGATAGATAGATAGATATGAAGAGATTGAGAGAGAAAGATATCAACATTGTGATTGATAGATAGATAGGAATGAAGAGGCTAAGATAGATAGATAGATAGATAGATAGATAGATAGATATGAAGAGACTGAGATAGATAGATAGATAGATAGAGAGAGAGAGAGAAAGATATTAACATTGTGATAGATAGGTATGAAGAGACTAAGATAGATAGATAGATTGATAGATAGATATGAAGAGATTGAGATAGATAGATAGATAGATAGATTGAGAGAGAAAGATATTAACATTGTGATAGATAGATATGAAGAGACTAAGATAGATAGATAGATAGATAGATAGATAGATAGATATGAAGAGACTGAGATAGATAGATAGATAGATAGATAGATTGATTGAGAGAGAAAGATATTAACATTGTGATAGATAGATAGGTATGAAGAGACTAAGATAGATAGATATTTTGCGGTGTCACATAATGAGTATAGCAAATTTGGAGAATTTGACTCTCCCTGGATAGTTTGAAGACAAGAGTGACAGGGATTGTATAGATGAAGATGCTCAATTAAGTTGTTAGATTTTCATACGTCGAAACCGACGGGAGAGTCCATTATATATATATATATAACAGGGTGTAACAGCAATATTGTCCAAATCGTGTAACAGCATAATTGTCCAATTCCAGAAAATGTTTAACATCTAAAACGACCACTAAATTAATTGAGTTTCTTTTATCCATGTTTTCAGATAAGATATGTAGCCATCTTGACACGATTTGTCGTAAGAATCACTGAAAAATCATTTGAGTTATTTAGCTAAAAAGAGAATAAGTTAAAATCGTTTCGGGTCCTCCCCACTACGTCTTCCCAACTGAGCAATGGTGAGAGAAAAAAAGATCATTCAGGCCTTCATTAATGGCACCAACATTTATACTCTAGCCTCCATCTTCAAAGCCCATTCAAGAACCATCAAGAGAACAGTGAATGTTTTAAAAAGAGGGAGCAGTAGAGAGAAAAACTGGATGTGAAGGTCACAATAGCAACCCCTTCATAGTCAGCCGATGAATTTTTCAGCCCACACTCGTAATTACTATATTGCCGCGTGTAACAGCAAAATTGTCCAAACAGCATAATTGTCCATCCTACGAAATGTTTAATACCTTAAAAAGAAACACTAGACTAATTGAGTTTATTTTTTCGAGGTTTTAAGATAAGGCATCTTGGCATCATTTATAGTAAGAATCACTGAAAAAACCCTTTGAGTTATTCAGCTAGAAAGAGAAGAGGTTGAAATCGTTTTATGTCAGCCAAATAAGCAATGATAAGAAGAAGATCGTTCAGCCCTTCATTAATGGCATCGGCATTCATACTCAAGAGAACGGTGAATAAGTTTGAAAAAGATGGAAGAGGTTGAGAGGAAAACTTGGTCATGAGGTCACAATAGGAAGAGAGCTCATCATTTCAACTTTGAACTAAAGAGATCAATTAGAAAAGATCCAACTCAATCCATAAGACGTTTAGCACATGAGAGAGAAGTTTCAGCTATGACAGTCCGAAAAGCAGTGAAAAAAAGACTTGAAAATGAATTCGTACGTGAAACGTGTGAGGTACATTGTTACTCCAGGACAGAAATTTAGAAGATTAGAGAGAGTGAAGATCATCTTGAATTAGTTAGAAAATGATCCTGGAATAATAACTATGGACTTTATTTGAATCTGTCAGAAGCTTTCGATCCCTAGCTATGATTAATTAATAGTGAACATGTCATTTTCGTTTATGATTGATTTCATCACGATTCTTCTGTTAAACTTGGAGGGTGACTATGGAGTATTATTGCTCAAATTAGAGCCCAATAGTGTTATAAAAACCTCAGAAAATTCCAGTAATATATCTTTAATCATTTCTAAGATACAACGGTTCACGGCTTAATCTAAAAATTGGACAATTTTGCTGTTACACTCGATATATGAGAATTTCTTCCAGAAAAGTCATTGCGATTACATTGTGGGATGGCTTCACGCAAAATTCTATGAAATTCTTTTTCATGAATCATCTTTCATTGTACCATAAAGAATGATCAACATTCAAGGAATTAATCTTGAGGTAAAGCACAAAACGTGAGAAACTTGATACATTTGGGATACTACAATACAATTGGTAAAGCTGAGAGCATTATCCTTTACAAGCGATAGTTACTATTTTCATTTACCCCTGTGTTCGCTCTATTAAGCCACGACACTCTAGGGTAGGAAGCAGGTGTTCTTATTCTATGAAACCAACAACATTTAATAGTTCTAAAAAAAAAAAGAAACTCCAAATCTTATAATCCATGTATTTACAAAAGCTTTAGCTACTAATTGCGCGGTATTTTCAGCTAATGTTTGAGTGCCAATCCAATGTATTAAACGGACTATACACGTCAAAGAGCTTAAATACGAATATCAATCATGAAAGGGAGTGGTTTGACAATATCTCTGTGAAGAATTTGAAAACATAAGTCAATTCAAAATTTTGAATAGATCTTAAATATCTAATAATCTTTAGTTGTTAGCAAGATACCCACTTTATACAAATTGTTTTGAGGATTACTATCTGATTA
>OZ010609.1:16884173-16891673 GCA_963932145.1 Acanthosepion lycidas | reverse complement strand
GGTTTCATGCAGGACCATCCACACTTTTTGACTGGCCGATTACTACGTGCCACAAGGTCCTCCGCAGGTTTTTGAATTCAGAGTTTTCCTTCTCCTAGACCAGTTGCCATCCAAGGCTATAGCTGGAGGGAGAAGAAGAGGATTCACACCTTTTCCAAGGGTATTAGCACGTAAGTGGATGTAATGGATTCGACTGGAATTCGAACTCGGCTCTCCGATTCCTCAATCCAAGCCACTTTCTTTAAACAGGATTAGCTAATGAACAACACAAGAGTAAAAATACTAGAATTTCTTCTTTTTCTACGTTCTCTGACAAAGCTTTAATAAAAGTGGAATATATAAGATAAACGTTTCTAATTTGTTCTTTAACTTATTCTGTCTGATTCCAATCCAGATCTGGAATATTTTCAGAGAGCAGTGCTGTTTTTGTATTTTAAATTGCTTAAGGTCTTTCGATGATGGTAAAAACAAAATTTTCAAGAATTTTCCGTGGAAGCAAAATAAAATTTAACATCATTACCGGAATGTATGTTCGCTCGGTATACAATATTATCGGTCATACATTGACCGTTTAAGGGACATATCGTATTTTTTCGACAGTTGCATTTATTTTTAGAAGAATTTACATTGTCTTTATTGGAAATATGTTTGTTTAATATAATGATGTCATAATGGAAGATAAATGTATCTATGTTATTAACGCTGCCATAGCTGATCTTAACATTGCTTTTGTTAAAAATGTTTCTTAGTGTTGGTGAATGGTTAAAATATTGATAAATTAAATTTAGAAAAATTCTTCCTATATTAGTTATGACATGACGGTTAAAAAAATTATTAACCCATATCAAATTGCGTTTACTGTGCATTTATTTATTTCCAAATGCTCTAAATTTACTTTATGATGGCCTAGTTCTAAAGCCTGTATACATCCTGTCTGAAGATATTTATTTCCTTTACCGTTATAAACCTTCGCTTTAGATATGATTTCCCATTTGATTGATGCGGAGTTGCTCTCATTTTTTAACCGCCTGAAATATTTGAAGAGAGTAGTTTTGTTTTTGTATTTGAAATTACTTAAGGTTATTCGATGGTGGTAAAATGAAATTTCCCATGGTTTTCAGTGGAACCAAAATAAAATTTAGCATCATTACCGGAATGTATGTTCGCTCGGTATACAATATTATCGGTTATACATTGACCGTTTAAGGGACAGATCGTATTTTCTCGACAGTTGTATTTATTTTGAGAAGATTTTACGTTGTTTGTGTTGGAAATATGATTGTTTAATATAATATTGTTATGATGGGAAATGGATGTGTCTATGTTGTTAACGCAGCTATAGCTGATCTTAACATTGTTTTTTTTAAAAAAAAATTTTTATATTGGTGAATGGTTAAAGTGTTTATGAATTAAATTTAGAAAAAAAAATCTCCCTATATTAGTTATGACATCAGGGTACTTTAAACCATACAATGTATGCCTGTGAGAGTATGTAGATGTTGAATGAACTATCTAGCAATATTACTCTATCTCTCTTGCACTCTCTCTCTCTTTCTCCTTTAGTGTGTGTGTGTCCACGCGCATGCGCATTATTTGGTGATGTCTGACAATAATGTGAGGAAGCGACCAAGCAACTCTATCATTCATTGTGTACATTGGCCGGCTCTGCGTGACTGTCTCATGTTACATTATATAATAAACATTGTTCATTATGACTGTCCTGATTGGGCAGTAGCCAGTGGGGACAGGCGTTCAGTGGTTGGGGGGGGGACTGGTGGTGATGCTTGCAGAAACCTCTTTCTGACAGTGGAGATGGCGCAGTGTCGGGGCCAAGTGTTAAAATCAGCCTTTTATTCCAGGGACAGACGGAAGCAAAGTGAAAAAAAAAAAAAACGTTGGATGAAAAAAAAATGTCCTCGCAATTAATTTTAACCATGCAAATAAATTTCATAAAAAAAAAAAAAAACGAGCGAGATCAACATAATTAATATCCTCTCCTGGGAGAGATTAAATATGGCGTTGTTTTATATCCCTTGCGAGGGACACACTTTCTTAGTTGTTTTATTTTTGCTTAGCAGCATATCAATCTCTATGGGCCATTTAATGCTGAAATCTAAATATTTTCTACGCAGTTTTTATTTGTTAGGTGGGGGACGATAGTAATGGTTTCAGTGATACAAGATTTAATAATTAACCCATAGCTGCGGGGAGAAGAGATGGATTCATACCGTTCCCAAGGATATTTGTGCGAAAATGAATATAACGAACAAAACTAGAATTGGAACTCGGCTTACCGATTAACAATTCCGAGCCAATATTCATTACACCATCCTCACATCCAAGCTTACAGTCACCCATCTAGGTACTGACCTGGCTCGATGTTGCTTAACTTCGGCCATCGTACTCCAAGCTTACAGTACCTGATATATCCAAGCGGTCACCCATCTTGGTACTGGGCAGGCTCGATGTTGCTTAACTTCGGTAATCGTACGAGAACCGGTGTTTCAACCGGATATGTCACAATAAATCATCCACACATCCAAGCTTACAGCACCTGATATTTCCAAGTGGTCACCTATCTCAGTACTGACCAGGCTCGACGTTGCTTAACTTCGGTGATCGTATGGTATTTCAACTTGATGTTGGCATAGGCCAATTTTAGCAGTTATTTACTTAATACATATATACAAACGATGAGAGTCTATTTTATGCTCCAACGCAATCTTCAGGCCATGTGTGATAATTTTCTACATAAGCATTTCTTTTTTAAAAACACTCTGAAAAAGGGAACTTTTTATGAGGGCTTTTTTTTAAACGAGTTCACCCTAAGCAAGGCAGTAAAGCCACTAAGACACAAGGGGTTACTGGGTGTGGAAGAATTAGGAACAGAAACATTAATAATGAGCAGGAAGAGGAAAGAGTAATCAGGAGGACAGTAGATAGCGATTGACATTGCATTTAAATATTTGAAGATTAAAGTTGACTGGAAAGCATGGAGCCTGAAGGGAGTTCCACAAGTAAGGCAGTAAAGCCACTAAGACAGAAGGGGTAAGGAAGAATTAGAAACAGAAACATTAATAAAGAGCGAGAACAAAAGAAGAGTAACGAGGAGAACAGTAGAATAGAAACAGGTAAATAGCGATTGACATTATATTTAAATTCTTGAAGTTGGCTGGAAAGCATGGAACCGGAAGAGGATTCCAGAAACGAGAAGTGCGAGAAAAGAAACAGTTAGTATAGAACTTACGGTTACATCTAACCAATTCAAGTGTAAATTGATGAGACCTTATTGCCAATCTAGTACTGCGCTTAAATTCATAAAGTCTATTTATAGAAAAGGCACAGAGAGGCAACTTTTCGACGGTGGTAAAAGTGATTGAAACTGAGATGCCAGGTCAGGACCAATAATATTGCAGATTCTTTGTATTTTATCAAAAATCTCTAGATATATACCATAGATATTTTCCAGTATACAACGAATCTACCTCCATTTGTTTTTAAATTTAGCGTACAGAGGACCTATATATATATATATATATATATATATATATATATATATATATATATATATATATATATATATATTGACGCTAATATAAAGTGGCTAGACATATAACTTTTTCACTCTAGTGTAAAAATATCCAATGCCTTGTTTTTGATTACAAGACCTACTAATTAACAATATCTGTGTGGGGAGAAGAGGCCGAATTTTACCATTCCCAAGGGTCTTTGTCCGTAAGTGAATACAATGAACCCGACGGGAATTAGAACTCGGCTCTACTATTTCCAATTCCGTGCTGTTATCCTTTACACCACTCGCACATCCAAGCTTACAGCACCGGGATATTTCTAGGCGATTAGCCATCTGTGGCCGTAAGACTTCGGGATTCCGATGTTTTCGGATTTCTGTATGGTGGTAAGATACCTTTTATTAAGTCGATGAGGGGAGAGGCAACGTGCACCCGTATAACTAGAAAGAAAATTATTTTGGTCATGGTTAGGTAACGAGAAAAAAAACGATCTTTTTCCTAATATATTGGCAAGAACGATGTCGTCGTCATGGTTGTTGTTTGCTTCTTCTTCTTCTTCTTCTTCTCCTCCTCCTCCTCCTCATCCTTCTTCTTCTTCGTCGTCGTCGTCTTCTTCTTCTCCTCCCCCTACTCCTCCTTCTCCTTCCTCCTCCTTCTTTCCCCCTCCTCCTCGTCCTCCTCCTTATTCTTCTTCTACTCCTCCTCCTTCCCCTCTTCCTCCTCATTCTTCTTTCCCCTCCTACTCCACCTCCTTCTTTCTCTTCTTCTCCTCCTCCTCCTACTCCTACTCCTTCTTCTTCTTCTCCTCATCCTTCTTCTTCATCTTCTTCTTCTCCTCCCCTACTCCTCCTCCTTCTTCCCACTCCTCATCCTCCTTCTTCTCCCTTCTTCTCCTCCTCCTTCCCCTCCTTCCCCTCCTCCTCCTCCTTCTTCTTCTTCTTCTTCTTACTTTAAGCTATCTTGACTTACGAAAAATTTCTAGTTAACCATTTACTTTCGTAGAGCGTGGAGAAAGCTGCGTTCATCCTGCGAAGTATCGTTTTGGTTGACCACCACCACCATTGTTATTATTATTATTATTAGTATTAATGGCTGAGAATAGCAGAACATCAAGAAAATGCTAATATCCCTACGATGATTCCTGAGAAGAGTATATCAGGTACATGCCCCATAGCCAAATGGAGTAATGAACGGAATATTTTGTAACCCCTCTAAATTTGCCATGACTAAACATTTTCACACTTCCACCCAGTCAAGCTGTATACCACTAAGCTAGGAGAGCCACACAGTATAATATATATATATATATATATATACGTGAATATTAAACTCAACACTCAGAGGCGACAAGCTGTTTCATGCTGGACGCAATCGTCAGGCCGGCTGACGATTGAATCCAGCATGAAACAGCCTGTCATCTCTGAGTGTTGACGTCAATGTTCACTTTTATATTTACATACGCTCTATCTCTGATATTGAGCACTATATCGAATAAATATAGCACACCTTAAAACTATATATATATATATATATATATATATATATATATATATATATATATAAAAGCATCGTATAAACTTGAAGGCGTGGCAACCTATGCCGTCTGGTAACAAATTCCTTCCCGACAGTCTTAGATTGAGGGAGTTTTTAGATTTGTCTACCAAGTCGCTTTGGCTGTCGCATACTTCAAATTTAAAACCACAGCCCCACTTCGAACATCTGACTATAATACTTTTAAAATTTCAAGGCGACGATTTGGAATGGATTGATGTGTGTTAGTATAGCCCTTATTCATTTTTCCAAGCAGGAATATCTGTCGAGAGGCCAGGTGTGGCTTAGAATTGGACAGGTCAGAGCATGTGTTTTTTGAATCCTTTTCTGACAGAAATGTCGGCCGAATATGTTTTATTTTTAGAGCAGTGGCTTTGAATGAAATGGTGTAAAATCAAAACATAGGATTTAGTCGTTTAACCCCGACTTTAAACAATGGAAAATTGAATTATTCTGAACAGTTTGATATGTGGTCAGAGAATTATGTATAAATTCAGCTCAGTTTTGAGAGACAGAGGCGGGCTGGGATGCCAGACAGATGGGTCATCAGACACACACGCAGTTGCACACCCACACATCAGAAGGGACCCCATATTCACTTGTATTTTAGATTGAACCTTACTGAACACACAAATCGAGATTCCAACTTGCCACCTTCTAATTATTTTGTGTTAATAGATGCCAAATATATTCGATTGTAAATTATTTTATTCACCTTCATGAAATCGTCTGGGTTTAGTCAAAACTATCATTATTATTTCTTCAGTGAGAGCTTGACATTATTTTCAGTCAGCCAAGTCGTCAACAAGAAGTTTACCACGGCTTATTGACTAAAAGAAGAAACACAACTTTCTTCGTCAGTAAGAATCACAACACTTAAAGAAACAAGACTGCACGATCGACGATTTATACTGGCACCAATCCCTTAACCAATTTGGAAGCTGTATAACTCACCTTATCCAATAGCCGTGCGATGATTGAGATATCCGTAAAAGCGGGGTCCGAGCTGAGAGATTGAACGTCGACAGAAAGCGAAACTAGACCAATGTGTACGGGGAGAGAGGGGTTTATATTAGGAAAAATATGAACCCATATCTTCTCCAGTTAGGGGTTATTAGCAAGGCAGACTGGACGCAATAACTTCAGTTACCAAACAGTTTAGAAGAAACGTCACTACAAGTCCACTATTTACATTGTTCGATCTGTTGTTCTTATCTTCGTTGCCATATTCCCAAAGTTCCGGCTGTTGTATACTCCGACCTTCTTCAGGATCTGTCTATATTTCTGAGATGAGGTATTGTAACTATTTACACTATTTACTATTTGTATTGTTCGGACTGTTGTACTCATCTTCGTTGCCATATTCACTACGTTTCGGCCGTTGTACGCTCCGGCCTTCTTCAGGATCTGTCTATATTTCTGAGATTATATTTCATAATATTATTCACTCTTAATTAGTATATATATATATATATATATATATATATATATATATATATATATATATATATACTAGCTTAAAAGCCGTCCTATCGGGCAGCATTTAAGCTAGCTCCTGCAGATGGGTCTTGATTGGGCCTTCAACACAACAGGTAGGGAGGAGTAGTTGCGATAAGCAACAATAAACTACAGAAGAACTCAAATTTTATCTCTGTATTTAAGTATTGCATTAATATTTAAGCTTACCTTTTAAAAGTTCAACGATCATTCTTCTGCCGCCACTAATTTTAAAGACAATTATTTTTATTTCATGAGTGACTTTCGCTGGATTTCGCAATTAATTTTTGATTATTCTCAAATTTATTTCCATGATATGAAAACTTTTATCGTAGAAAAATTCGTCGCAAAAAATCACATAAAAAATCGCCGAAAATAAATCAGAATCCAAAATTACTGTAACATAAGCTATTGAAAGTTAGAGAGTTGCGTCCCTTTAATTGAAAAATTGTGACACACTGACATTTGTATTTATGATATATATGGTATTTGTTTACATTCGTAAAAAAAAACAATACGCTAGATAAATGCATTGCACAGCTAATTCTGTTAATTAGTTATCGGCCGATATTTAAGCTTGTTCAGCATTGGAATCTCTCCTAGCTGTCGTCTGAGCTGGGTTTTCATTTGCACCGGACTTTCTGTTCCTCACTGCAGACTTGCCATTTCTTTGATTGCAATCTTGTCCTCTGTTGGTGGAGATTTCTTTTTGCGAGGCATACTGCTGCCGTATGCGATAAGCAACAATAAACTACAGAAGAACTCAAAATTGATCGCTGCATTTAAATATTGCATTAATATTTAAGCTTACCTTTGAAAAGTTCAAGGATCATTCTTCCGCCGCCACTTAATTTAAAGACAATTTGAGCTGTTGGTTTGCCGCTATACAAAACCAAACAACGGTCCTCATATGTAAATTTCG
>OZ010609.1:16831673-16879173 GCA_963932145.1 Acanthosepion lycidas | reverse complement strand
AAGGCTCTATCCTTGGCCCCACACTTTTCCTTATTTTCATCAACGACCTTCCTGACGCCATAGGTTCCCAAGTTGGCATCTACGCGGACGACACTACAATTTACTCCTGCCTCAAAATCAAATCGAGTGTCGCTGTCAAAACTAACCTGGCCGTGCGTCTTGAAATGGACCTCCAATCGGTTGTTAACTGGGGCAACAATTGGATGGTCAAATTTAACGCCTCAAAAACTAAACTCCTCTCCATTAACCACCACAGAGATCCTTACCTGTCTCCCATTAGAATGTCTGATAGTCAACTTCTTGAGAGCAACTCCCTGCGTCTACTCGGTCTCACGTTGACTGCTGACCTGAGATGGAACAAATACATTGAGTCAATTGCATCGTCCACCGCGAGGAAAGTTGGCTCTCTGTGCCACGCCAGGAAATTTTTCTCCCCTGAATCGATACTTCAAATATACAAAACGACCATTCGCCCTTGCATGGAGTATTGCTGCCATATATGGTCTGGGGCACCTTCTGTTTATCTCGGAGTTCTTGACAAGATCCAGAGATGGATATGTAATGTGATTGGCCCTGATCTGGCGTCTCGCCTGCAGCCACTATCTCACAGACGCGCCGTCGCCTCTCTCTGTCTCCTCTACAAATACTTTCATGGTAATTGCTCTGATGAGCTGCTTTCACTGGTTCCCAGTCTCCATGAATTCAAGCGCCCTACGAGGCTGGCATCCCGCTCTCACCCTTACACTGTAGAAACTTTTAAATATAGCCGTCTCTTCATACCTCGCACCTCTCGCCTGTGGAACACCCTTCCCAATTACTGTTTCCCTGATAGCTATGATCTCCAACTATTCAAATGTAATGTCAATCGACATCTCCAGTTACCTTGATCTACACACTATCCTTTCCTTCATCCTTTCTTCTATCACTCCTATCTGCTCTTGCTCCAAATCTTCTGCAAACCCCCCTGCATCCTAGTGGCTTCATGACTTTCTCGGGGCGCAATGCTTAAAAAAAAAAAAAATTCATCTATTTCATTATTTTCCTCACCATGCTTTTCTCTGTCTTTATTACATGTCGCTTGTCCTTTTTCGTACTAAATGCTAAACAATCAGCAGACCGTGATGAAAACATTCTCAAGACTTAATGATAACATAGTTTTATCTTCAAAATCTTTATGTCATTATAAAGTGGAAGAATCAAAGAATTTTTTGATTACTTAATTAGTCATTGCTTGTCAGAACATTGGAAATTTTGATTAAATAACTTGTTTTTTCATGCCTCAGCAAATATACTAACAGTTATGGTCCGGGCCCTTGTACCACGGTGATAGTCCAAGGTAGAACCAACAAAGAAGAACTCGAATACGGATATGGAATAACACAGATATATTACAAACAGGAATATATACAGAGAAGTAGAAAGTGTTAGTACGAACAATCAGGTTTAGTAGAGACAACAATGTAGTCTCGACCAGTATCAATATTCCAATGTCCTGTAGTAATTGTCTGAACGCGACTCTGTTTCGGACAGCCTCTGACTCGACTCTTGACTCGACTCGAACTACTGACTGGCCATTGAACTACTGAATATATTTAGTCACCACCCACCTGGGCATCATGTCGCACAAGGTCAGTTTAACGTGGGTTCTCCGAGCCCGTGCGCTCAGCCAAAAATATGCCCATTGAACCCGTATAAACGGGTTCAGGGCCGGTTTACCTCCCCGAAAGAGAATCCGCCCTTCGGCGTAGCCTCCTTCGGGTTCCTCCCCGTTCGAAGGTAGAGATTTCAACCGAACAGCCGGTCAAGAATGAGCGACTGACGATATTCAGTCACCCCCCACTGGGACGTCATGTAGCACAAGGCCGTTTTTAATGTGGGATTTCCGAGCCCGTGGGATCGCCCCAAAAATATGCCCATTGGACCCATATAAACGGGTTCAGGGCCGGTTTCCCTCCCCGAATGAGACTCCACCCTTCGGCGTAGCCTCGTTCGGGTTCCTCCCCGCACGAAGGCTGACAGTTCAACCGAACAGCCAGTCAAGAATTGAGCGACTGACGATATTCAGTCACCATCCCCCACTGGGGCAGCATGTGACCCAAGGTCGGTTATTTATTGTGGGTTCTCAGAGCCCGTGGGCTCGGCCCAAAAATATGCCCATTGAACCCGTATAAATGGGCTCAGTGCCGGTTTACATCCCCAAACGAGACTCCGACCCGCGGCGTAGCCTCGTTCGGGTTCCTCCCCGCTCGAAGGGAGAGAGTTCTTCAACCGAATAATCGGTTCAGAAGTGAACGACTGACGATATTCACCCCACCCCACTGGAGCAGCATGTGACACAAGGTCGGTTATTTATTGTGGGTTTTCCAAACAGATGGGCTCGGCCCAAAAATATGACCATTGAACCCGTATAAAAGGGCTCAGGGCTGTCAACCAGCTGTCAATAAATCTATTAACACCTCAGAAAAGGACCACGTAGATAAGAAAGGTTTGCATACAATATTTTATGTTATAAGTAAGTAATATTTGTTTCAAATCAGATTAATTTAACTTTAAATTTGAAAATTCTTCTCAGATAACGTTTCAGAAATATGTATTTTATTTTTGCAAGATTTTTAAACACGAGAATTAACTTTTGTTTACAAATGTGTCAAAAATGGCTGTTTTTATCGACTTTAATGAAAACAATTGATTCCGATGAATATAATTTCTGTTTAAAATACACCAGAGAGTATTTTGATTACTGGAAAGAGTAAATTTTAAATCCTTAAGCTTTCAATTAAAGGTAAAATGAAAGCTTCAAGAAAACTTTTTCATTTTAAAAAATTTATTTTGAACATTGAGCATACCGGATTAGTGGAGGTACCTACTTTAAAATTACTAAATACAAAATATCGAATAAAATGCTTTTATACAAATATTAGGTTAGTGCAAAAATAATGTTGTTTTTTGACGTTAAAAAATACGTTAAAAAACGACATTATTACGTCATTATTTTTGCACCAACCTAATAGATATCGTGGCCATAAAGATTGACACTGCATAACAACCGTCAATTTCAGGCGTTTTTTGGAATGTGAAACTGACTGTTGATTTCTGTCTACATCATATCTATATCCATCTATCTAGCTAGAGATATTGACAGATATGGAATAAAAGAATAAAGCACATACACATACACCTATATATATATATATATATATATATATATATATATATATATATATAACCGAAAACATCTCGCTGTGAGAGAAGCATTCTACATAAAACATCTGGGACCAACTGTTAATCTCACCTTATATAACAATGGAAATAATGTGCTAAAATTTTGTTAAAATATAAGGACGTCAATTCGAAGTAAAGCTGCGTTTCTATTGCGGGATTCGGAATAAAACAATACTACTAAATAGTTACCACACAACTATATCTTAAAAAGACAACCATGGAAAGGAAATAACAACACTTAACAATAAGCCGCTTGGAAATGGCTAAACAAATGGCCGAAAGCGTTTGGGACAATAGACACTACGGACAATTCTTACACTCTATTAGCCGCACCAAACGGAAAAATTTAAGAACTCCAGAAAAATGTAGTCAATCCACCAAAGTGTCAGCACCCAGTTCTTGACAATAACCGAGATAGTGGAAGACACTTAAACAGAACAAAATATCAATATTGTCAATTAAATTTAATAAAATATATATATATATATATATATATATATATATATATATGAATAAATATATATATATATATATATATATATATATATAGGATGCGGTGGATAAATTGTCGTCTAAATTAGGCAAAATAACATTGACATCACATTTTTGCAGATATATTTACCAAACTTACACAAAAATATCTTGAAATACTAAAGAGTAAATTCATTCAATAAAATCGCCATTGGCTTCAACCACGGCCTCCAGGCGATTTCGGAACCTCCAGCAACTCTTCTGGACGGTCATCTTGTTTAAGTTGGTGAATTCTGCCATAATCCTTGCCTTCAGTTGATCTTTGGTATTACAAGGAATTTTGTTGGACTTTCGCTCAATTGCGCCCTACACATAATAATCAAGGATGTTGTAGTCTGGGGAGTTAGGCGGTCAGATGTAAGGCGTGGTGTGGTCACAGAAATTTGTCTGATAGACATAACTGGGTTCTCCTGATTGTGTGGCGTGGCTCAGAGTCCTATTGCCAAAGAAAGAGAACTTTCCAGTAATTTGGACTTTTATTGTTAGTTCTTTTTTATTTAAAATGTTTGTTGGGTTAAAGAAAAGACTGTCAAATGATCGTAGCAACAGCAATAGATTTCTTGTTTCTCGGCCGCAACACTTGGAGCCAAATCGCAGTTCACACGACAGTCCGACGTAACAGTCCAACAAACACCGTAGAAACGACACAATGGAGTCACAAATCCAACCTTCACTTCTCGCCAACAACAATGCGTGTTCGTCTCACAGGTCAAAAAAAAAATCATTCCCTTTTATAAGCAAAAAACAACAACTTCTGTTCACCGAGAGAATTTTCTGATTGGTCACGCCATTCAGGCTATATGACAATTTCCACATGGAATACAGGCTCGATTCCTCTTGGAGAATGCATATTTTCTACGAAATTTCTCGATCATTCAAGCCGATAAATTTAATTAATTCTGTTTAATTAAAACAGAGCATTTACTCAAATAATTTGTATCCATAAAAATAACGTATAAAAAGAAGATATATTAAAATAGTTTTTGTTGGATTTAACCCATTGCGTGTACTATGTATATATATATATATATATATATATATATATATATATATATATATATATATATATATATATATTCTCTCGGCGTATGAGGGTCAAGCAGAGCAGTTCCTAGGAACCGACAGCCCAGACACCAGCACATATGATTTGATTATAGTGGTGAAGGCTTTGTGCAGACCCAACAACACTTTTTGAAGGGCCGAATACAGAGATCTGGTGCACTATGTGCCACAAGGTCCCCAAACGACCCCCCGCAGGTTTTGAATTCAGATTTGTCCTTCTACTACACCAGTTGCAATCCAATGCTATAGAACCCTGCTATTTACCCATAGTTTGAGGGAGAAGAAGAGGATTCATACCTTTTCCAAGTTTGTTAGCACGTAAGTCAATGTAATGGATTCGACTGGAATTCGAACTCGGCTATATATATATATATATATATATATATATATAGCTGAGTATATATATATATATATATATATATATATATATATATATATATATATATATATATATATATATATTATGATGAAAGCGAAGTCCTTAGAAATCCATCGGTAATAGCTTCTTTCACGGAATCAGATCGATTCCGAATCATCAGACTAAGAAATAAACTATTAACAATGGATTTCTAAGGACTCCGTTTTCTTCATTATATATATATATATATATATATATATATATATATATATATATATATATATATATATATATATGTTTGTGTGTGTGTGTGTTTGAAACAGTACAGAAAAATTTATTTATTTAAAATAAAAACAAAAACACACACACCAGTCGACCGGTTTCGTTCCCTCTCATCAGAACTGTTAACGGCGAAGACAAATTATGAAGAGAAAAAAAAAGTCTGTCATGGATGACATGAATGAATGGACAGGGAGAAGAAAAAAATATATAATTATAAAAATTATCCCAACAAAGGTGCTAAAAGCGCAGCACAGCAAATCCAAGCAAACAATTTCTTTGTTTACAAAGAGCAGGTCGCCTGGACCTGATGTGCAGCGTCTTCAACACCTTAAGATGGAATAATGAGTGTGCTCTGGCCAAAACGGAAAACCAGTTCACTCTGAAATTCATCGCACAAATGGGATTCTTTATAAAGTGATCCGCAATCGGAGACCCATACGTGTTACGAATGGTATCGCCCAACGATTTTTTTTTATTCAGTATTATAGCAGGTACGTGTTGTTTAATTCTAACGTCCAACCGCTGTGTCGTTCTACCTATGTAATCGCATCCACAACTACATTTGAAATGGTAAATAGCAGAATTAATATGGTGGCGGGGGGTAATTCGTCTTCCCCGTTAAAAGTTCTGACGAGAGGGGACGAAACCGGTCGACTGGTGTGTGTGTTTTTGTTTTTATTTTAAATCTATCATGGCCTATAATATAAAATTTCTTGCGTTTTATGCCATAATATATATATATATATATATATATATATATATATATATATATATATATAACACCGGAGACTTTAGAAATCCATGGTAATATTTATAATTCTGTTTGTTTTGTTCTTATACTGAGCTCTCTTTTGGATTTATATCCTCTTTGGAGTTACCCCTACGAATTATCAAATAAATTATCAAATATATATATATATATTTTTTTTTCTCATTTCGTTGTTGGAAGATTTACCTGATGATCCTGAATCCTTAAAAAAGGATTTAGATGAAATAAATTATCGTAATGGTACTTTAAAGTGATTTGTTTTTCATTACATATTAGCTCTGTCCTAACATTGAGCTCTCAGGATTTCATCCTCTTTGGATTTACCAATTCGGTTTACCAAGTTCCTTATAACTTAAATATATATATATATATATATATATATATATATATATATATATATATATATATAATTTTTTTAAAATATGTTTCCATCGCGACACATATGTTTCGAGACCGGTCCACGAGTCTTAAAGTTTAATTTCAATATTAAACCTTGAACTTTAGACAACCGTTTCATTCTCAAGAGATGTTTAGAGTAACTAACTGTTTTGCTCATTTATAGTTTGGAAATGGAGGTTTTATCTCGGGTTTGTTTTTCATTATCAAGGGCTCTCTGCTTTGATGAAAGTAGGGATGTTTATTATATGTCAAGTTTTTGGAGTCGTGTGACGTTGGGTTGGGGTTTTTTTTTTGTTTTTTTTTTGTCTGGCTACAATGGCTACTAATTTTATCAGGTTCGGTTGTTTTCATTTCTATCTGCTAAAATCATTTTAAATTAAACTCTAATTCTGTATCGAGCACAGTTTTTTTAAAAAAAACTTAAAACAAAAATACTAAAGAATTTCGAATCATCAGTCTAACAGTTCTTTCCCATTATATCAATACACACACATCTCTCTCTCTTTATATATATATATATATATATATATAAAGACATTTTTTATGTTTATATACTCTTATTGTAGATACAAATATTTAAGTAAATGCACTCTTTATAATAAACAGTATTAAAGACATTTAAGGCCTGAATGTCTGAGAAAACTTCATAGAAAATATGCGTCCTCTGAGAGGAATCGAACCTGTATCCTATACGGAACCGTCATATAGCCTGACGTGCCTTAACCGTTATGGCCACAGACGAGCGTTCGGTTAGTAAGGTCGATTTTACTATTTTTAAACTACAATTCTCCATGATTTTTAAACGCTGTACAATCGACCTTGCTAACTGAAACGCTCCTCTGTAGCCCATATATTATGATGTAATATGTTATTAATTTAATCTGTTTGTATTTCTCTCTCTCTCTCTCTTCCTCTCTTTCCTTCTTTTCTTCATCTCTGTTTTAGTTATTATATTTTGTATCTTTCTCGATCCACTCACACACACTTCTACGCTGTAGAGCACCGTCGATGTATTGTCGCCATATTGTATTAAACGCCTCGGATTACTACTCTTTGTTCCTCCTGCTAGCGGAGCGGTCATGTTTACACTGTAACAGCAGCAAGAAAACTGACGCGATCAAACTCAAACTTCGATCCCGTGACCACAATAGTACCAACTATAAGCACGCATGAGCAGAAGGGAGTGTGACAAACCTAAAGATATGTTATGGTGATAGAGCGAATAATTTTTGGACTTATCTTCGTAATTAGTTATGTCAATATACAAGACTAATTTTAAAATTTCATTCAAATTATATCACAAAAATATAACCAAATATGGTTAAATTTTCCAATAAAATTTTGTTGTTGTTTTAGAAGTAGCGAGCCACCAAAAAAGAGATTAAAAAATTGCATTCATCAATTCTGAAGCGACACAAAGGTCAAATTTGATTAACTACTCAAAGAAATGGAGTTTGGGAACGTTGGCAGACGGAAGGGTTTTTCATATAATGAACTGCAATTGAACGGCGTTGGATTTGCCGAATTTACTTGCACATTCGCAAGGTGTGAAAAGAGCAGTTAAATTAACTACTGAAGCTTCACAAATTGGATGTAGACAAGAAGCAAGCCACAAGCACATTATTACTAAATCATTGTGTTATCAAATAAGACCTTCATTTACTTCAAAAGGGAATTATACTGAATAATTTAGCTATATTATGATGTAATATGTTATACAGTTAAACTGTTTGTATTTCTCTCGCTCCCTCACTCCCTCTCTCTCTCTCTCTCTCTCTCTCTCTTTTCTTCTTTGCTTCATTTCTGCTTCAGTTATTATATTTTGTATCTTTCTTTATTTTACTGTACTTTCTTTCTTTCTTTCTTTCTTTATTTCTTTCTTCCATCTCTGCTTCTGTTATGCTGTATCGTTTATTCTTTCTTTCTTTCTTTTTACATCTCTGCTGTTATGTTGTTTGTATCTTTCTTTCTTTTTTTTCTTTTTTCTTCTTTCGTTCTTTCTTCTTTCTTTCTTTCTTTTTTCTTTCATCACTTCCGTTATGCTGTTTGTATCTTTCTTTCTTTCTTTCTTCATTCTTTCTTTCTTTTCTTTCATTTCTGCTTCTGTTATGTGTATCTTTCTTTCTTTCTTTCTTTCTTTCTTTCTTCCATCTCTGCTTCTGTTATGCTGTATCGTTCTTTCTTTCTTTCTTTTTCTTACATCTCTGCTGTTATGTTGTGTGAGTCTTTCTTTCTTTTTTCTTTCTTTCTTCATTCTTTCATTCTTCTTTCTTTCTTTCTTTCTTCTTTCTTTCATCACTTCCGTTATGCTGTTTGTATCTTTCTTTCTTCATTCTTTCTTTGTTTTCTTTCATTTCTGCTTCTGTTATGTGTATCTTTCTTTCTTTCTTTCTTCCATCTCTGCTTCTGTTATGCTGTATCGTTCTTTCTTTCTTTCTTTCTTTCTTTTTCTTACTTCTCTGCTGTTATGTTGTGTGTATCTTTCTTTCTTTTTTCTTTTTTCTTTTTTCTTTCTTTCTTTTTTCTTTCATCACTTCTGTTATGCTGTTTGTATCTTTCTTTCTTCATTCTTTCTTTCATTTCTTTCATTTCTGCTTCTGTTATGTGTATCTTTCTTTTTTTCTTTCTTTCTTTCTTTCTTTCTTTCTTTCTTTCTTTCATCTCTGCTTCGGTTATTCTGTTTGTATACATTTTTCATTCTCTCTTTTTTTATCTAAAGGTCTCTCTGTCATCCTTTTCCGCCATATTGTCTTCCTCATCTATAAAATACACGCGAATGTCACTGTGTCACTGTGCCACACTAGTTCAACTTTATTCCTAGAGGCCGTACCTCAACATATGATACCATTTTGGAATCAGGCTGACTCTGTGAGCAAATTAAAAACATTCCAGACCCCATCCAGAACCGCAATCCTGAAATTTGGGATTCCCAAATTTTCATTACTGCCATTGTTTCAGGCGATTTTTTTCCGTAATTTTTTGCTACGATTTTTTTGTACGATAACAATTTTTATAACTTGCAAATAAATTTAGGAATAACCGAGATTAATTGCGAAATCCAGCGAAGGTCATCCATGAAATAAAAACAATTGTTTGTTCGGAAACTAAAAACCTACGTACATCAAATTGTCTTTAAATTAAGTGGCGGCAGAAGAATTATCGTTGAACTTTTAAAAGGTAAGCTTAGATATTAATGCAATACTTAAATGCAGCGATGAAATTTGAGTGCTTCTGTAGTTTATTGTTGCATATCGCATCTACTCCTCCCTACCTATTGTGGTGAAGGCCCAATCAATACCCCTCTGCAGGAGCTAGCTTAAATGCTGTCCAATAGGATAGCAATTAAGCTAGTATATATATATTAATTAATTAACAGTAAATAGTGTAAATAGTTACAATACTTCATCTCAGAAATATAGACAGATCCTGAAAAAGGCCGGAGCGTACAACGGCTGAAACGCTGTGAATATGACAACGAAGATGAGGACAACAGTCCGAACAATACAAATAGTAAATAGTGTAAATAGTTACAATATCTCATCTCGGAAATATAGACAGATCCTGAAGAAGGCCGGAGCGTACAACGACCGAAACGTCGTGAATATGACAACCAAGATGAGGACAACAGTCCGAACAATACAAATAGTAAATAGTGTAAATAGTTACAATATCTCATCTCAGAAATATAGACAGATCCTGAAGAAGACCGGAGCGTACTACGGCCGAAACGTCGTGAATATGACAACCAAGATGAGGACAACAGTCAGAACAATACAAATAGTAAATAGTGTAAATAGTTACAATATCTCATCTCAGAAATATAGACATATCCTGAAGAAGACCGGAGCGTACAACGGCCGAAACGTCGTGAATATGACAACCAAGATGAGGACAACAGTCCGAACAATACAAATAGTAAATAGTGTAAATAGTTACAATACAGCAACGATCAATTTTGAGTTCTTCTGTAGTTCATTGTTGCCTATCGAATCTATTCGTAACTGTTATAATGAAAGCCTAATCAAGAGCAATCCGCAGGAACTAGCTTAAATGCCGTCTGTTTGGGCGGCTTTTAAGCTGGTATTACATATTTTTCTCTCCCTGTGTCTCTCTCTTACTTGCGTTGTCCATGTACCAAATGACCCTTAGGGCCAATATTATATGGACGAAAAATATATATAGCATAATTAAACGTAAGCTTCCTTAAGCCGGAAATATTGAATGGGGGTTAGATTCATGCCGAAGGCTGGAGGCAAACTGGATGCAAAACTAAATGTAAATAAATAAAATTCCGCAAACATTGTTTCCACCCTACCATCGAATACAAAACGGAGGACTATCCTTTTGCCCACCCTTTTAAAAAGAAGAAGAAAATAAAAAGAAAATTCACTTTAATCACACAGTAGCGGAAACGCAGTGAACAGGGAAGCGAACAAAACCACGCATGCGCACATAAATCCTTTTCCCCGCTCTCGATTTGCAATAAGTGCCGACTACTTCCGTCGCAAACAACTGGTTGCGTAGTAGGAGGGTTCGGTTCCCACGTGACCAGAACACCGTCTGCGCATGCGTGCATACAAACAGATACCATTTTCTTGACACGTGATTGACGGTTACTTTTCTCCTTCCATTTAGGAGGGGAGAAAAATGAACTGCTACGTTTGCCATTGTATCTATCTACATTCAAATCTGTTTGGCTCCAGCTATCGGTACTTCGATTGATCGATCAGTCTGTTAGCCATCGCCATGTTATTTGAATTCTCATTCAGTAAATATAATCCGTTCCAGGCTATTCATGTATATCAATATATCGATCGATCAATAATCGGCTTTTGGTTATTACTCGAGTAATTTCCATGCGTATCTATCAGCCTGTTTATATCTATCTATCTATCTATCTATCTATCTATCTATCTATCTATATATATATATATATATATATGTATACATATATAGATATAAATATATATTAGCCTGTTCATACCTATCTATCTATCTATCTATCTATCTATCTATCTATCTATCAGCCTGTTCATATCTATCTATATATCAGCCTGTTCATATCTATCTATCTATCTATCTATCTATCTATCTATATATCTATCTATAAAGCTGTTCATATATATATCTATCTATTTCAGTCTACTCATCTATCTATCTATCTATCTATCCCATCATTGTCTCATTCGACTAGGTCAGTCTACTGAAATTTCGGTACCCAAAGTTTAAAATTAATTTTTAGAAATGAAAAAGCATTCTTAAAGACTTCATTTTAACTTCAATTGAAAGCTAAATGATTAAAATTACTATTTCTAGTCAAATATTCTGGTGGATTTGAAATAGAAATTATATAGTTCGGAATCTTAACTTTTGGGCTGATTTCAGAAAATCTTCTTATTACGCCCATTTTCTTAATTTTAAGAAATTTGTAAACAAAACAAAATTATCTGTTTTAAAAGTCTTCCAAAAATAGAATTTATATCTGTGACACGTTATTTGAGTAAAATTAGGAAATCTAAAGTTAAATCAATGTGATTTTAAATAAATATTATTTACTTATAGCACAAAAAAATAATATAGAAGCGTTTCTTAACGATGATTTCTGTTTTTCTTTGATCTTTATTGACGTAGCGATAAGTTCCGAGTTGATGACAGCTAGTATGGATGACCTGAATTGACATAAATTTACGAAATGCAAGTGAACACATTTTTAGGAGTTTTTAACTACCTATTAATTTTTACAAATTCACATATTTTCAGCAATTATTTAATATTTTATTGAATTTTAGTTTTTTTTTTTTTGTTCTTTTTTTTTTTTTTTTTTAAGCGTTTCACCCCAAGCAAGGCGGGAAGCCACTAGGACGCAAGGGGTTACAGAAAATTTAGAGCAAGATCAGATAGGAGTGATAGAAGAAAGGATGAGGAGAAGGGTAGTGGATAGATCAAGGCAACTGGAGATGTCGATTGACATTACATTTGAATGGCTGGAGATTATAGCTCTCAGGGAAAGTGGAATAGGGAAAGGAGTTCCACAGGCGAGAATTGCGAGACATGAAGCTATTGGAATAGAAGAGACGGCTACATGTAGGAGTTTCGACAGTGAAAGGATGAGAGAGGGATGCCAGCCTCGTAGGGCGCTTGAATTCATGAAGTCTGGGAACCAGCGAATGCAGCTCCTCGGAGCAATTGCCATGAAAGTATTTGTAAAACAAACAGAGAGAGGCGACGGCGCGTCTGTGAGAAAGTGACTGTAGACGAGATGCCGGATCAGGGCCAATTATATTGCATATCCGCCTCTGGAGCCTATCAAGAACCCCGAGGCAAACAGAAGGGGCTCCAGACCATATATGGCAGCAATACACCATGCAAGGGAGAATGGTTGATTTGTAGATCTGGAGGATCGATTCCGGGGAGAAAAATTTCCTGGCGCGGCACAGGGAATTTTTCTCCCCGGTATCGATCCTCCAGATCTACAGTTACGTTTCAAGATGCTTTATGAAATTTGGGTGTTGTCTCTAGGTTCTTAAGTTTACTAATTTAAACAAAAAGTTATTTATTTGAAGTATGACCCAAACTAAAATAAATACACAAAATAAAAATATTTAGTGAAATAGTAATTAAAAAAATGTAAAACTTACTTTGAAATTTTGACGGGATGATTTGCAAAGACGTTATGAAGCAGAACTGAATAATGAAATTGAAAGAATTGTAGAGCGCCAGACGACTCTTGAATCACATGACCTTTAAAGGATAATATCATTTATGGCTTACCATAGTTAGAAATTGGGAAAGTTTATTTACTAAATTTTTAAACTTTTTTTTTAAAGTATTTGGATACAAACGACTGTTATGAGCTTTTCAATTTTTGATTCGTAAATTTACTTTTTAAATATCACGAACCGCCGCCTTGAACTAATGCAGAATTTTAAACGATTTTTAATGACATAAATTATTTAATTAAAATTTTTAAAAAATGAAGACAATTCTTGTAAAAAATAATTATTCATCGAAAAAAAATGTCTTCTTAATACAATAGTGTCCTTCATAAATTTTATTATTTAGAAACTTTTCTAAATTGGCATTTTTTATTTTACAATTCAGAGCAGACTTTCGGTGAAAGTGGTAAGTGTTACCAAAAAAAAAAAAATGATTTACTTTCTCCAACGAGTCCTGCTTTTAACTAACAAAAAATATCCCCGCCCTAAAATTGAATTTCTTATAATTTCATGAAATTAAGTAAGTGGGTATTAACATGTAAAAAAAAAAAATATTTTTTACCAAGATTTTCTAAAAAAAAAAATTCAAAAATAACTTTATTCACTTCTGAATATGTCCTGAAAGTTTCAGTAAAATCCGACAATTATTTAAAATTTTGCAAGAATTACGAATCACTATTTACATTATTCGGACTATTGTCCTCATCTTTGTCGCCATATTTATTACGCCAAATAGGGCGTCAAAGATGAGGACAATAGTCCGAATAATGTAAATTGTGTACATAATACCTCATCTCAGAAATATAGGCAGATAGATATTGGTTACATTGTTTTCCGTAACATATCAAGCCTTGCAACTGTAAAAACAAATCCATTCTCAATGAATACATCACATTCTTAGCCTTGTGTCAAACCTATCCATGTATAGATGTTTGGAGACAGGAATAACATTGACAAGAAGGAAGGAAAGTAAAACGAAAAATGTATTCGTAAAAAATGTGAGAAAGATGAGGATGAGGAGGATGGAAAATGTGAAATAAATTAGAAAAACTAAATGCGACAAAGAAATAAAAATGAAAAAGATTTTTAAAATGGTGAAAATTTGAAAAAGAATGACAAAAAGTTTGAAGAACAGAAGTTTTCAGAATATGGAACAATACAGAAAATGAACTTGCAATAGAAGAAGTGGAGTAAGAAGAAGAAGAAAGATGGGATCAAAAGAAATTAGAAGAAGAAGAAGAAGAAGAAGAAGAAGAAGAAGAAGAAGAAGAAGAAGAAAAAGAAGAAAAAGAAAAAGGAGAAGAAGAAGAAAGATGCGATCAGAGGAAATTAGAAGAAGAAAAAGAAAAAGAAGAAGAAGAAAGATGGGATCAGAGGAAATTAGAAGAAGAAGAAGAAGGAGAAGAAGAAGAAGAAGACGAAAAAGAAGAAAAAGAAAAAGGAGAAGAAGAAGAAAGATGCGATCAGAGGAAATTAGAAGAAGAAAAAGAAAAAGAAGAAGAAGAAAGATGGGATCAGAGGAAATTAGAAGAAGAAAAAGAAAAAGAAGAAGAAGAAAGATGGGATCAGAGGAAATTAGAAGAAGAAGAAGAAGAAGGAGAAGAAGAAGAAGAAGACGAAAAAGAAAAAGGAGAAGAAGAAGAAGAAAGATGGGATCAGAGGAAATTAGAAGAAGAAGAAGAAGAAGAAGAAGAAGAAGAAGAAGAAGAAAAAGAAGAAAAAGAAAAAGGAGAAGAAGAAGAAAGATGCGATCAGAGGAAATTAGAAGAAGAAAAAGAAAAAGAAGAAGAAGAAAGATGGGATCAGGGGAAATTAGAAGAAGAAGAAGAAGGAGAAGAAGAAGAAGAAGACGAAAAAGAAAAAGGAGAAGAAGAAGAAGAAAGATGGGATCAGAGGAAATTAGAAGAAAAAGAAGAAGAAAAAGAAAAAAAGAAGAAGAAGAAAGATGGGATCAGAGGAAATTAGAAGAAGAAAAAGAGTTAGTAATAAGAGTCAATGAAGAAAAAAGAATGGCGAAGGAAAAAAATGAGAAGGTCAGAAGAAGAAGAAAAAGAAGAAGAAGCAGAAAAATGGCATCAGAGGAAATTATATGGAGAAGAAGAATAAAAGAAGAAGAAGAAAGAAGAAAAAGGAGAAGTAGAAGAAAGATGGGATCAAAGGAAATTAGAAGAAGAAGAAGTAAAAAAAAAGTCACAAGTTGACAAAAATTAGAAAACGAGAAACGGATGTGGAAGCTCGGCGCCTTAGGAGGGGAGTGGTTGAGGGTCATCGAGTTAGATCACAGGGGATAATCCTTTATTAGCACTTTCTCTTAATGACTGGGATTATCTTAATCAGCTAGATGCCTTTCATAATCTCCACCTTCATTCTGTCCCCCAAACCTTCATATTTCGTTTCTGATTCCTTAAAAACCGACCGGGTTACATTAAGCCGATGTCTCTCATATTAAGGCTTTTATTTATTTATATAATAAACAAGTGGACCTGGAAGCAGGTCAATCTTCTAAAATTCCCATGTCTATTTAGGTCAGTGCAAGTACCTGCATAATTATTCTAATAGGGCAGCGTCATCGAGGGTCGCGCTGTTGTTGGCCCCGTGTAAAGTGAGATACATTATTATAACAGCACGAGTTTCATAACGAAAAATAATATAAATGCCATATATGTCGGCGTACAAGGCGGCCTTTTAACCTTAAAAAATCCCCTCCAAAATAGGGGACCGTCTAATACTCCGGGTATAAAATGTCAACCTTAAATTCTATGGCAGTTAATTGACAATATATCGCGTAATTTTTTTTTTTTTCGATAATGCTGAACCAAAAATAAAAAATTGAACATGTACTTCAACAAGAGATTGTATTCGGAACGAGTAGGTGATTAGCGGGAAAAAGTCATTCAGGCTGCCGTAAGAGTCTACCGTAAACACATAAGTATAAGTATGCTATAAGTAAATAATATTTATTTCAAATCACATTGATTTAACTTTAGATTTCCTAATTTTACTCAAATAACGTGTCACAGATATAAATTCTATTTTTGGAAGACTTTTAAAACAGATAATTTTGTTTTGTTTACAAATTTCTTAAAATTAAGAAAATGGGCGTAATAAGAAGATTTTCTGAAATCAGCCCAAAAGTTAAGATTCCGAACTATATAATTTCTATTTGAAATCCACCAGAATATTTTACTAGAAATAGTAATTTTAATCATTTAGCTTTCAATTGAAGTTATAATGAAATCTTTAAGAATGCTTTTTCATTTCTAAAAATTAATTTTAAACTTTGGGTACCGAAATTTCAGTAGACTGACCTAGTCGAATGAGACAATGATGGGATAGATAGATAGATAGATAGATAGATAGATAGATGAGCAGACTGAAATAGATATTAGGTTGGTGCAGAAATAATGACGTTTTCTAACATATGTTACTAAGTGAGAAAACGTCATTATTTTTGCACCAACCTAATAGCTAAATATGAATAGTTTTATACATAGATAGATAGATAGATAGATAGATATGAAGAGACTGACATAGATAAGAAGAGACTGACATAGATAGATAGACAGACAAATAGATAGATAGATAGATAGATAGATAGATAGATAGATATGAACAGGCTGATATATAGATAGATATGAACAGGCTAATAGATAGATAGATAGATGAGCAAACTGAAATAGATAGGTAGATAGATAGATATGAACAGCTTTATAGATAGATAGATAGATAGATAGATAGATAGATAGATAGATAGATAGATAGATAGATAGATATGAACAGGCTAATTCATGAGGTATTGTAGATTAAATATGGCATTCTAGAACAGAAGAACGAGTGGATGGTTAGCGGGAAAAAGTCATTCAGGTTGCCGTAACAGCCTACAGAGCACCCGCTCATGAGGTATTGTACATTAAAGATCGAATTCAAGAACGAGTGGATGGTCATTCGGTCTTATTTCCTGTTTAAGATTGAATTACCATTTCGTTCTAAAGTCTTCTCATTCTCTTTCACTCCCAGTAACTCCTTGCGTCTTAGTGGCATTATCGCCATCTTCTCTCTTTCTGAATTCTGTTCTTTTATTGTCCTTTCTCCTCACTAAAGTCTTCTCATTCTCTTTCACTTCCCGTAACCCCTTGCCTATTAGTGGCATTATCGCCATCTTCTGTCTTCTTTAAAACTGTTCTTTTATTGTCATTTTATCTCACTAAAGTTATCTCATTCTCTTTTAACCCCAGTAACTCCTTGCGTCTCAGTGGCTAAATTGATTTAAAAAGAAAACAGATAAAACACAAGAAAACAGCAAACGTTGATTGTTTGGATATAAAGATTATAAAGTGGAGCACATGACGAGTGAATGTAGCAAATTTGACCAGAAAACTACAAAACTTATAGGACTTAAGGTTGCGTATTGGTTTATTGTATGTGTGTGTGTCTGTGTGTGCGTGTGTATGTGTGTGTGTGTCTGTGTGTGTGTCCGTGTCTGTATATGTGTGTCTGTGTGTGTGTCCGTGTCTGTATATGTGTGTCTGTCTGTGTGTGTGTGTGTGTCTGTGTGTGTGTGTCTGTGTGTGTCTGTGTCTGTGTGTCTGTGTGTGTATGTGTCTGTGTGTGTGTCGGTGTGTGTATGTGTGTGTCTGTGTGTCTGTGTGTCTGTGTGTGTCTGTGTGTGTGTCTCTGTGTGTGTGACTGTGTGTGTGTCTGTGTGTGTGTCGGTGTGTGTATGTGTCTGTCTGTGTGTCTGTCTGTGTGTGTCTGTGTGTGTGTGTCTGTGTGTGTGACTGTGTGTGTGTCTGTGTGTGTGTGTCCTCGTATGAAGAATTAATGTCGAAACAACAAGAAAAAACTTCCAATATCGACCACTTATATTATTTTTTATATTCCACGTACAACAGCAAAATTGTTCAAATCCTGTTACGGCATGGGATAATTTAATTGTCCATCCCACAAATGTTATATATATATATATATATATATATATATATATATATATATATATATATATAAAACACTAAACTGAGTTTCTTTTTTTACAGATTTTCAAATAAGATGTTTAGCCATCTTGCGATTATTTGTCGTAAGAATCACTGAAAAACCCTTTTAGTTATTCGGCTAAAATGAAAACAGGTTAAAATTGTTTTGCGTCAGATCCAAGTGAGCAATGGTGAGAGGAAAAAGATTATTCAGGCCTTCACTAATGGTACCAAAATCCATACTCTGGCTTCCATCTTCAAAGTTCATTCAAGAACCATCAAGAGAACAGTGAAAGAGTGAACAGTCGAAAGGAAAACTGCATCAGGGGTCATAATAGTAAGAGGGATCATGATTTCAACTAAGAGATAAATAAATTCTTATTTTTCACAGTTGAGCCCAATAGTGTTATAAAAACCTCGGAGAATTCCAGCAAGATATCTTTAATCCTTTACAATAGTACAGAGCTTAATCTAATAATTGGTCAATTTTGCTGTTACACGATTTGGACAATTTTGCTGTTACAATTGGTATACTGGTGTACGGAAGCAAAGTTCCTAATGTCTCTTGGGTATGCCCGTCTTCTTTTTCTGATCCAAAATTAAGTTAGGGTAAATAATGATAAGCCTGGTTATAATGGTCAAGCTCAAGTCAGACTTGCGCTGATATGGAACGACCAAAGTAAAATTTGTTATACGTTCGAAACACTGCGTTGGAAATGGAAGAGAGTTTCTTTTTCTGGTCCTTTTTTTTAGTGGCCTTTTTTTCTTTTTTTTTTTTTGGCCCAGTGTAAGTCATAATAATCATGGTTATATTGGTCGAACTCAAGTCCGCGTTACGCTGAGTTGGAACGACAGTCAACCAAGGAAAAAGAGACGTTACCAAACAAGGGCGTCTGCATCTACGCGGAGCAAGGAGAGATAGAGAGGAAAAGGGAAGGAAATGCTTGCCTTTTTATAGAACTTAAACAGTGCCACCTAACGGGCGTTTGGCAAAGTGGGGTAGTAACATTTCTGGTTCTTTTATCACTAGCAGCATGGGAAAATGTATTTCTTTTTTATTCATTTTCTTTTTATTTTATTAATTGATTCAATTATTTTATTTTATTAATTGATTTTCCTACACGCATTTATTTGCCTTAGAGACTTGTTTTTGACTCCCATCGGTATGGCTGATGCTAACCTCCAGAAGAACATCTCATTACACCAAGGATTATATCGAACGAATTTCTAGGTCTACTGCAAGGAAAGTTGGTTGTGTGGCACCATTTAACGAGGCAGAAAGGGAAAAGAAAGAAAAGAGGAAAGAGGAGAGGCTAAGGACCGAATCGTGAGTGATAACACACACACGGCTAAGAGACAATGGATAAAAGGATATTTTGATAAGTAACAAATGGCGAAAGAGTGTCATTACAATGACAGGGAAATTCTGAGTGGAAAGAGAGGGAAAGAAGGAAAGAATCAGATATGTTTTGGCATCGGCTGTGTTATCTAAGGATATGAAAACAAACTATTGGTACGGGAAGACATCTTATTATCAACTACAGACCGGCTGGCCAAAGAAAAAAAAAATTCAAATGAAAATGTTATTTCGATAAGTGACGAAAAACAGGCAACTAAACGGACTTTGGACAGATATAAAATTATGTTATCAGAAATATGTACCGAAGGAAAATGAATGGGAACCTAGAAATGTTTTTTTTTTCTTTCTTCGAGGCGACAGACTGACTGGAACTTTGGAGATGTTTCTTTTTGAGACCGTGTTAAGAAGACCACCCATTCTGATAATTAGCGATAAAATACCTGACGTAAACCACGTGTAGAACAAGAGTTATGACCGCCATTGTCATATTGTACCGTTCGCGACCAGAGAAATGATAACGGAAAGAGAAGAGATAATTTTTTTTAGTTAAGCAAGATATTTTTTCTGTCTTCCTGAAACAAAGCCGCGGATTCGTCCACGCCCGACTAAGACATCATTGGTCGAGTGGTGATCACGTGACGCACGAGGGAGGCTGTTGCAGCCCATCTGGAGGATGAGTAAGAGAGGTTGCTACGAAGATGTGGGGAGGGCAGTTCACGCCCCTCTGAGGTATGATGAGAAGGTGGGAGTGAGGAAAGGTTACCAAAAATGGAAAAAGGTGGAAATTCCGAACCAGAGAGGTGGATATGTATTTAGAATTATCGAGGAACCCCCCGGCGCCGACAAACTCACCCCGGTTTTGGTCGGCGCCCATATAAACGAAGCCACAACGAGCAGAGTGGAGTTGAGTTCCAGCAGTTCCCAGAGTCAGTCTTCAGTTGAAGCAAGCCTCGCAGATAGCTGACCAAGATTCACGCCCATTCAGGACCCCTCTTCAACCCAAGAACAATTATTTTGAAGAGCGACTTAGATCCAGATCACCGAAATAAGTTTTTTTTCGACTTTCGTCCAAAGACCCACCGAAACACCAATTTCTTAGAGAGCAGACAACTTGAAGTGTTAAAACTTGCCTAGCGGAAAACGACGTGTCACAATCCATAGAGCGGGTCGGGAGATAGATGCAGTCCTATGTATCAAACATCTAGACATAAAGTTTGTTACCTTTTTCTTTGATACTTTGAACTTTTGAGTTTTCGTTTTATTGTCTTTTATGCATATTTGTGTGGTATCACCCCCGTTGAACTCGGTTTGCAGTACGGCCCCAACCACTGTTTGATCTCGTCTGCCTAAGATCAATTCACAACGTGGGTAGGCGGACTGGGGGATCAGTGCAGTTACCTTGGTAACCAGGCGTTGGAAGCGAGTTGGGAACGACGAGGCTGATATCAAATCTAACCAGATTCCCACCCGAATCACCAAAATGTTAGAACGTCACATTTGGAGCAGCGACACCCGAACGGAGCAGCGAGGAGGGAACGGCTGGCGCCGCGGCGAGGACGTCACAATTGGTGCTGTTTAGGGACGTCACAGTTGGTGCCGTGGTAGACTAGGATAGAACGTCACGGTTGGCGCTGCGACTAGGGGACGACGTCACAGTTGTTTGTGCCATGCCAGACCATCTTTCTTGACAGAATCTTTCTTGCATCTTTATAAATGTACCATCCGTCTGTGCATCGAATATTGCTGCCACGTCTCGTTTGGTGCCTCGGCTACGTATATAGAAGTCCGTGGCAAAATCCAGAATTCTGAAATATTATTGGTCCTGATTTGGCATCTCGGTTTGAGTTGCCTTTCCACTGATGTAACGTAGCTTCACTCTGCCTTATATATATATATATATATATATATATATATATATATATATATATATATATATTTCTGAGATGAGGTATTATGAACATTATTTATATTATTCGGACTAGAGTCCTCATCTTTGTCGCCATATTTATTACGACTTTTCGGCCGTTATACTCTCCAGACTTCTTCGGGTGATTGGAATGTAGAACTGAAACCTTTATTTCGCTCACACACTTTAGCTTTATAATACCCAGAAATTCATACACAGATATATATATATATATATATATATATATATATATATATATATATACATATATATACTATTTAAACAGACTAGTTCCACGTGCCAAATAATTCTAAATAAAAAGAAACAAAAGATAAATGTACAAAAAGGAGAATAAATCCTTGTTTTAGATGTGGTAAATTACATCGTGGAAATAACTGTCCATTTAAAAATACAGAATGTTACAAGTGTGATAAACGAACACATATAAAGTTACACTGCAAAACCAAACAAAAAAATTCTCACAGGAAAACATTTTGTACACAACATTGCGACAGAAAAAATGGTCAGAGAAAACAAAAGGAAATTTGTGAATGTGAAAATAAATAATGTCGGTGTGAAAATGGTACTGAACGCTGGTAGTGATATTTCAATAATCAGTGAAATCACACGGAATGAAATTAGAGAGCTTTTGTTAAAAAGGACATCCAAAGTCGAAATTTCAGTTTCTAGTGAGACATTTTTTTTTTTTGAGAAATGACTTGTAATGTCTCATTTCGTAATAAGTGTGTAAAAGCTAAAGCTTATGTATTAAAAATGCTACGAATTTATTTAGTAGCGACTGGATGAAACTATTTGAACTATAAGATTTTCATGTAAACGTTTATTCCATATTGGTAAGTGGATAACTGTCCAATTTAAAAAGTTAGAGCAAAAATCTTAAGGAAGAATTTAAAAAAATGTTTTCCAGATATTCTGTCAAATGAACTGGGTCTATGTTCAAAATTCAAGGTGGATTTTTAAGTAAAAAAAAGGTTCGACGCTAGTATTTAAGCTGAAACAGAGCGTACCATTCGCATCATTGTAGCAAATCAACGAAGAGTTAAACAGACTCGAAAGTATTGGTGCAACAGAAAAGATTAACTATTTAAAATGTGCTGCACCAGCGGTGTATGTAAAATGTTTGTGCGGATTTCTCGACAGGATTAAACAGTTATTCAGAAACATATAACTACCCATGACCATATCCAAAGGAAATTTTTCGAAGTTGAACGGCGGATGAATATCTTCAAAGCTGGACCTCTTTGAAACTTATTTACAAATTGAGATGGAAAAATGTTATGGTCCAGGTTAGGACCAAGGAAGAACAACACGAACACAAGAGTAGAAATAACGAAGGTATATTACATGAAATAATAATACAAGATGTGGAAGGTGTTAGTATGACTGTCAGTCTGGTTTGGAGTGAACTACTATCGGCTCCACTCGATTCGGTATGTAGCCACCCCTCCACGAGGGTTGCAGGTAACACAAGGCCGAGTTTAACGTGGGTTTCCCAAGCCCGTAGGCTCGGCCAAAAAAATACCCGTAGAACCCGGATAAACGGGATCGGGTTGGTCAACCTCCCCGAACGAGACTCTTCCCTTCGGCGGAGCCTCGTCCGGGTTTCTCTCTGCTCAGAGAGTTCGACCGTCAAGCCGAGCTTCTCGGCTTGAATCGTCCTTCTCTCTTGAGAGGCGTAGTATACATAGTGTTAGGAAGAGTTCATTCTGTAGTTATTGGTAAGGACCCATGACAAAAATGAATGTTCAGAATTAACGACCATAAATACGCACAGAGGATTATATAAGTTTTACCGACTTCCTTTTAGTATAAAGGTAGCACCAGCTATTTTCCAACAATCTACGCTTACGGATTGCGACTTCGCTGTAGCATATCTCGACTATATTTTAATCAAAAGTGTATCGAAAGACAATATATTGGCCATGGCAAAACAATTTTGGAAATACTAAGAGTACAGATTCAAGCTCAGTGAAGAAAAATGTGAATTGTTTTAGCCAAAATTTAAATAACTTAGTCAAATTATTTATCGTCAATAAGTTCCGTCGAATGTGAGTGCAATTAAAAATATGCCACCAATTGTTAGACATTTTCATGACGGTCGTCTTCGAGTATAGAATCCAAAGGTTGGCAGTGAATATTTTGGAGACAGTAGGAAAGCGTAGTTCAGGTTCGCAGTGGATATCGTAGCAAAGTAGCAGAGCGTAGTTCTTCCTTTTATTATCTTCGCCTGGTCAAGTTGGCACTGGTCCTTCTGTAGGGTGAACAAAGATGGCCGCCTTTATACACGACGGATACAATGTTCTGCGGCTTCTGATTGGTTAACCTTCTATTGGTAGACTATAAAGGAAGTTAAGTCATTTGGATTGTCTCACTATATATATATATATATATATATATATATATATATATATATATATATATATATACCCAAAAAACCGTAACACCAATAACAAACGTGACTACGTTACAAGCTTGTCTAGCACTTGCTAATTGCTTTCAAATATATGTACATAATTAGCATAATCTGAGAGCTCCACTGAACGATCTGCATAAAAAAGGATTGAGATGGAACTGGAATGATAACTGTTAAAAGGCGTTTGACGAAGTAAAAAAGAAGACTTACGCCAGATTTATCATAGCACACTACGATGCAAAAGCAGAAATTATAGTGGCGTCAGATGCTAGTGAGTATTGGAGCGATAATTTTACACAAATACGATGATAGTAAAATGAAAGTCTTCGCTCATGCTTGACGATCGCTTCTACCAGCAGATAGAAATTACAGCCAGATAGAAAAAGAGGTTCTAGCAATTATATTTGCTGTGAAGAAATTTCATAAATTTATTCATGGAAGAAAAATTTTAGATTGCAAACAGACAACAGCCTTCTATTTACAATATCTCTTTCAAAAAAAAGGAATAGCTACACATACAACTAATAGACTACAATGCTGAGGTACTATCTTATTAAAATATGATTTTACAGTGGGGTACGAACCGTCTGAATAATTAGGACATGCTGATGGACTTTCAAGATTAATACTGTAAAAATGCGGAACTCTTTGAGGACACGGTTAGTGCAGCACTAATATGCGGAATGGAAATAAATAAAAAAACAAACATTTTACGCAGCGTAATACGAGAGTTACCAGTTAACATGGACGAAGAAAATGGCGTCTTCATCGCGAAAATAAAAAAAAGAAAGAAAGTAACAAAGAATAAAATCCAGATTTAAACGCTTACTCGTTATCCAACGGTGTAGTAATGTTCAAGCAAAGGGTTTAATGACTAGTGTGTTTTAAAAGTGAATATTGAAGGATTTTCATCGCTGACATCCTGGCATTTCAAGAATGAAATCTCTGATGAGAAGTTTCGTATACTGGAGCAGAACGGAAAAAAATATTAAAAAAATATAGTGAAAGTTTGCAGAGGTTTTGTTCTGTCAGCAAAACTATTTATCACAAAGTTAGAACCTTGGCTAAAGACAAACAGACCGTAGTCAAGACTGCAAACAGATAAGGCAGATTGTATGAATTGATCACATTATCTTGGCGGTAGCTTATAGTTTAACTCAATGGCCGGAAAATTATAAGTGCAAAAATCAAACATTTTCAGTGACAATGAATTACTTGGCATATCAGATACCATAATCTTTGAATTACGGAACGCACTTCACGGATAACGAATTCCAAGATTTTTGTAAGATGTTCTCCACTGAACAAGTTATGACCCCGCCATATCACCCAAGGTCTAACGGACAAGTTGAACGGTTTGTGAGAACGTTCAAAAGAGTTTTGAAGGAAGCAATTCTTGACAAATTAAATGAGGAAGCCTTGAGAATTTACCGGGTAACACTTAACCTCAAAACACCATCAAGCATGTCGAGGGTGGAATTACTGAGGTCAAGACTGCATATAGATTTTGCAGGTCCTATCAATGGATCATATTGTGGTAGTTGGTAATTTCACAAAATGGCTGGAAATTTATACTTGCAAAAATCCAACATCCTCAGTGAAAGTGAATTTCTTGTATGAAGTGTTTGTGAGATATGGCATACCAGATATCATACTATCTGATAATGGAACGAAATTCATGGGTAAAGAATCCAAGATTTTTGTAAGATGTTCTCCACTGAAATTAAGGCAACATTCACCTTTTGTTGATCATCCTTACCGAGACGTACTAACGCACGTCGGATCTAACTGTTGGAGTTAATAAGATTTCTCGAATATTCAGGTCGGTAGACGAACGTCCTGGACATGACGATAAAATACATCCAGCAACATGACTTCTGATCAGGAGTTTTTGAGAAGCGTGGAACTACTTCTTAATTGCTGGTGTTCCTAAGTCCCCTCCGATTCAGGACGGTAGCACATCTTAGGGTCCTTGCTAAGGGCAAATAGTGAAACACCAAACTGGGGTAAATAAAAACTGAAAGAATAAATTTTTAAAAATAAACAAATTACCAGCGATAGATTTTTGTATAAAGAAAAAATTCCTCAAGCTCCCAAGAAAAATAAATTTTGGCATTATATGACCCATAACGAGTTGAGATACAATAAACAGACAAGGTCGGTAGACGAAAATAAATAAATATACTGTCTAATAACTAAACAGAGCGTCTACTCAAATATGAGCGTCCACTAAAAATAATGTTTATTAGTAATATATATATATATATATATATATATATATATATATATATATATATAATATTAGTGGTAAATATACACATATATGTGCAAAATCCACAGGTGCATATGCACACATGTATATTTCTTGAATAAAAAATTCCGAGAGGATAGAATCCAGGTAGAACTCAATGTCCAGGACAGAGTAAGGGTATAATAAAAAGGCTTAAACACTAATATTCCATGGTCATAATTTATTCCATTGGAATCGTAAATACAATCCAATTCATCAGACCTACAAATTCAAAAAGAAAACGGAAAAGAACAACTCCGGAAATAAAAATAGAATTTAGAGAAAGTGTAAGTATGAGAGTGTGGGACGAATGTTAGTTCTAAAGAGAGGGGTAACATACGAGAGAATTTGGGAGATTAAAACTTAACAGAGAGGGTTTTTTTAAAAACTAGAGGTGAGTGGAAGGGGGAAATATGAATGTTGTCGGATGTCTAATACATTAAGGATACATTTCGTGGTGACATACACACACCATAGACGATCTAATGTTAAAGATCAGAATAAGAAGGAGGGAGAGAAAAGGAAAGAAGTGGTTTGGGAGAAAGATGAGGCGATGGAATTAAAATTGGAGGACATATACAGAAAGGGACCCTGTGTAATTGAGAAAATTTGTCAAAAATAATATCGACTACAGGTTACAAATCAAATATAAACATATAAAGAATAAATATGACGATTATCTAATCTAGCAAGGACCTATATTTTTATGTTCAAAACACATGCGAATACACACATAGACAATAACATATACACGTATATACATACACATAGGCGTGTACCCACATACACATACACACATACATATACCCATGTAACACATACACATATATCGACATATCCACACAAATACACACATACACATACATACACATACACATATACATATATCTGATTCAATATGTTAGCTCTGTCTCTGATACTAAGCGCTTTCTAATAAGTACCGCGCATATAATATACGAATAATTACACCTACATATATACATATACACATACACACATACACATATGCACATATATATATATACACACATATACACACATACACACATACAAACAAACATATATATATATATATATATATACACACACAGATCCACCTATATTCATATACACATTTTCCACATACATATACATAAGTACATACACATGCACACATATACACACACACACACACATATATATATACATACAAAAATGCACACAAACATACCTACATATACACACATACATCCATACGCATCCAGTCCTTACACATTTACCCACACATATACATACGAACATACGCATACGTGCACATAAACATATATACCTAAAACCTTACATTTCTATACAATTACATACACCCATTTAAACAAATAAACAATGTATCCCTGTATCTATCCGTCTAGCTATACATACATACATACATATATACGTACATATACACCCATATATATATTGGTACATAAATACCAAAACATACACACATATATATATATACACATCTACATATACATCCGTCTACATATAACTACATCCATATACGTATACACAAATATACATATACACACATACGCATGCATATACATATACATCCATATATATACATATATATACCTATACACACACACTTACATATATACCCACATACACACGCAGCTTAGTACATACATACATATATACATGTATATAGACATATAAACGCACACATACACATATACATACATACATATACATACATATATATACATATAAATTAAAATTTAAAGTAAGATTTCAAAAATTTGGGGGTAAAAATAAAATTAAGTACATAGTGTATTACATAAACATACATTAAATTGAATTAAAGTATCAAGCTCTGTTTTATCTTCAAGCGAAATATTTGGAATTATAATTTAGGCTCTACTTTTGTATTGAGCACTGTTTTTTAAAAAATAAAAACAAAAATACTAAAGAACTTCAGATTATTAACCTAACGTATTCTTTCCTATTTTTCTATATATTTGCACTCACACACACACACACACACACACACACACACACACATATATATATATATATATATATATATATATATATATATAATATAATAATATTTTTTGTTTAAAAATATGATTCCTTCGCTACATAAGAGTTCTCATGTTTCAAAAACGAGAGCCGAAATCATCCAAATAATTAATAAAATTAAGTTGGATTGTGGTGTTTAGTCCCGTTTCATCTTCAAGCGAAATTTTAGGAATAAGCTATCTCTCGGTTTACGTGTATTTTTAGGCACGGTCCGTTACAGAATTTGTTATTGTGGGAGTGGCTAGACTATTTTCCTTCTTTAAGTGGTCAGGGAGTTAATTCTTATCAATAGATTCATCATCCTCTGAGAGGTTTTGCTAAGGTTGTAAACCGAGAGATAGCTTATTCCTAAAATTTCGCTTGAAGATGAAACGGGACTAAACACCACAATCCAACTTAATTTTATTAATTATTTGGATGATTTCGGCTCTCGTTTTTGAAACATGAGAACTCTTATGTAGCGAAGGAATCATATTTTTAAACAAAAAATATTATTATAATATAAGCTCTACTTCTGTATGGAGCACTGTCTTCTTAAAAATAAAAACAAAAATACTAAGGAACCCCGGATTATACACCCAACGTGTTCTTTTCTATTTTCTGCATACCTGCACAAGGATACATATATATATATATATATATATATATATATATATATATATATATATATATGTGTGTGTGTGTGTGTGTGTGTGTGTGTGTGTGTGTGTGTGTGTGTGTATATATATATAAAGTTGTCACACATGAATTGACGCACTTTATAAGAAATGGATAAAACGCTTCTGAAATGTTAAATAACTAATTTATTTAGTTGAAATAGGCACCATGTTAATGTATGTGCTCTCCAACATACCTCTAAATTCTTGATTCCATCTTTCAACAAATTCTCATCCTTTGACATGATAAACATTTCAAATGCTTCGATTACCTTTTCCTTATTGGAGAATGTTTTATTGCGTATGAAAAGATCAAAATCCTTAAATAAGTGATAATCATGTGAATATGGAGGATAAGGTAAAATTTCAAAATTCAGGCTATGCACTTTTCGGACAATTGATTGATAAACGTGCAGTCATACTTTGTCATGCAGCAAGATTGGACAATTTCTATTCACAAGTGTAGGATGTTTCTTTTTCAATTTTTCATGCATACACTCAATTTCTCCTTATTCTTTCCCCTTGAAACAAGAATGAATAAAGAATAACCCCTTTGAAAGATCACCATAGGGTAAGCATTAACTTTTTAGGGTGTAGTGGAAGTTTGGGGTATTGTTTTTTTGGGATTCACTTGCATCTAACCACTGGCTTACTCTCTTACTGTTGTCAAAGAGTATCCATTTCTCATCGCATGTAATGATTCGATGCAAAAATGCTTCGTTTTTCCCAGTTTTTACTCATACAGTAAGATTAGTCGATATTGTAATCATTTTCATTCGGCTTATAAGTAACAATATATTGAAAGAAAAATTATCTGGAAAGAATAAGAGTCATGAATAAGTCAAGATATTTATATATATATATATATATTAAGTTTGCTTCGTTAGACGACAGGATCAACAACCAACGAAAAATGCGTTATTTCATATGTGACATCCCAATATATATATATATATATATATATATATATATATATATATGAAATTTTGTATTTGGGAAGCAATCCCTCTTTTATGCATGTTCTTTTAAAGACGACTGATAAAGTACAAAGATTAACCGTTTTATTCAATTGTTCTTGTGTTTGTATAAACGTTTTGTTTTCGGGACATTTGAAAAATAAAAAATAAAGCATTCCTATCACTATAGATACAAATAGTTATGTACCATGCGTGATACACGCTTAGAAGGTCATGTATATTTCGATATATGACTGACGAGGCAGATGTCTTCCCGCAGTAGGTTGCCATTTCTTTCTACGGTGGACCAGTTGCCATCCACTCTATCCAGCTATTTACCGTTAGGTGGGGGAGAAGAATAGGATTCATACCTTGGGAATCTTCTTCCCCGTAAGTGAATGTAATGGGTTCGACTGGATTTCCACATGCCATGCCTTTTCTGGATAATCTCATTTTCAGCTAATCCACTTGTACTAACCGTTCCAAAGAATAAAAGCGTTAGTTGAAATAATCCAAAAAATGATTTCCTCCCATGAGTTGTGAGTTCAATACCTGGCCACCGCAGAGGTGAACAAAAACTTGGAGAGTTGAGATACTAAAGGGAAATAACTGAAACTTAGATATGCGGAAGAGGCATGGCACGTTGAACTAGAACAATCTACCCCAGTGGACGACATCCCAACACATATCACCTGAATAAGTCCGAAATATTAAATAGACAGGAGATCGAAACATTAAAAGATGATAAACACCTTCGGAATGAGCTGCTGAAAACTGATATAATTATCAACCTATGATAACACTCGATTGTCGAAAATGCTCGGAACATTACACACAATTGTGGCAAGTTCCTTTATCACTTACCACCTGATATCAACCAGCAAATAATTCATAACCATTAAAATCTAAGTTCTAAAAAAAACAAAAAAACAAAACAGTCAACGCACCGAAATTGTGGCCTTGTGTCAGAGTAAACTAAGCTTACTCAATATCTCTATAGGACATTAAGGTTAGCAAGCTGATTTCAAGCTGATTTCAAAGGTTATGGTTAGGGAGTACCCTAAAATATTAACCTTGTGTCAGACTAAATAGCAAGGCATAGTCAATGACCATATAGAGCACGATGGTTAGCAAGTTGGCTTTACGGGTCGAGGTTAGTGAATGTCTCAATATTTTGGCCTTGTATCAGACTAAGCAACTAGACTTAGTAAAGACCGTTATGAAGCACGGCGTTTAACAAGTTATTTTCAGAGGTGGAAGCAAGTGAACGCACTAATATTTTGGCCCTGTGTCAGACTAAGTGACTTTAACCTCCATCTCCCAGGTATTGTGTTTAATTCTTTGTTTACCCCCTGGACAATTGGCAACAAGTTATTTTGGAAATTATTCGATTTACCAGATCACTATCAATGGCCTTTGAGATCGCTTCTGAACGACGAGTCAACTGCAAGTGTCCCGTTTAGTTAACACAAGCTCAATTTGTCTTGCTCGAGGACGTCGTGAATGGGGCTGGGTCGGGTGGTGAGAAATATCCATAACAAAAGCTACACACCCCTCCCTACTCCACCACCCACGCAGACACAAACACACACACACACATATACACACACATTACCCAGAAGGCCACGCAAACACAGTTATTTCTGAAGTTATTTATAACGGAGTTGTTAACATTCAACAAACAGACACCGTGGCGCCTTTTTTTTTCCACAGGTACAAACCCTTACCTCCTCTCCTGCTACCCGTTACCTACCATCTGCCCTACCACCAACGGTAACCACCCGCATACGAACTGCTCCATTTCTTCTCCAAGCCCACAACATGGAACACTAGTGACACCTACCCGACTGTTACTACCACCCGAATCGTTCGCCTCTACCCGCTTACAGCCAACCACCAATCATCGAACTTTTTCTTTCTACCCCGACACTTGTCCCTCATCTAACAAGCTAAAAACATTATAAAAATATTATATATATATATATATATATATATATATATATATATATATATATATATATTCCAAGTTTTATATTAATAACACCGACAAGCTCTGTCTATTCAGCTTTGTTATAATGTCTTTCCAATTACAGACTGAAGTGTGTTTTATATCGGGATTTTTTTTTTAATCATTTCACCCCGAGGAAGGCGATAATACCCCTAAGACGCGGGTGGTTGCTACTGGAAGTGAAAGAGAATTAAAAAAAAAAGACTCTAGAACGAATTGGAAACTTGATCCTAAACAGGAAACAAGAACCTGTCTATATTTCTGAGACGATGTATTGTATCTATCAGGTCATCCCATAAGTTCTGTCCGAATTTTGAATAAAGAAAACAAGTGACCAAATGTTACATTTAATTACAGATTCAATCAACAGTGTATTTTCCCTGATTATATATGACTTCCTTCCATCTATTAACAAGCTTACTAATTCCATTACTGTAAAATTCTTTTGTCTTTGATTCGAAGAACTCACAAATGTCAGTTTTAACCTCTTCCTGTGTTACAAAAGCTGTATCTTCCAAATGATTCTGTAAGCTACGAAACAAATGGTAGTCTGAAAGAGCAAGATCGGGAGAATAAGGTGGATGAGGAATTTTCTCCCAACCAAGTTCTTCGATCTTTTGTGACGTGATTCTTGCTGTGTGGGGTCGCACATTGTCCTGACGAAACATCACCCCTTTTCGATTCACAAGAGCAGGTCTTTTTTTCCTCAAAGCTTGGTTCAAACGGTCTAATTGCTGACAGTATATTTGAGCATTAATTGTTGCATTAGGTGGTAAGAATTCAAAGTGGATTATTCCTTGGCGATCCCACCAGATTGAAAGAAGAACCTTTTGCACATGAAGTTCCCTTCTCGGCTGTGGCTGGGGTCCTTCCCCTTTACCAAGCCACTGTCTACGATGTTTAACATTTCGATCTTTTGTGACGTGATTCTTGCTGTGTGGGGTCGCACATTGTCCTGACGAAACATCACAAAAGATCCATTTTTCGTCGCCAGTCACAAGTCTATACAAAAAAGGTGAAACAAGTTGGCGAGAATGGAGAGAAGAGCAGATGTCAACTCGGGATTTGCGGTTGTTTTCAGACAATTTATGACGCACCCATTTTCCAAGTTTAGGAACTTTTCCAAGTTGTTGAAGATGACGATGAACAGTTGTATGGTTTGAACTGAGAACCACTGCCAATTCCTCAACTGGTAAAGCAGGATTTTCTTCAAGGGCTGCTTCAAGAAGGTTTTCATCAAACTCAACTGGACGCCCGGTTCGATCTTCATCTTCAAGGGTGAAATCTCCACCTCTGAATTTTGCAAACCATCTTCTGCAAGTTCTTTCACTCACACATTCCTCTCCATAAACTGAGTGAATGTTTCTAGCCGCTTCGGCTGCTGAGTTTCCTTTCTTGAACTCATAAAACATTATGTGCCTCAAATGATTCTTGGGTACTTCCATGTTAGCAGGGTTTTAATCAAACAAAATTTAACATTATTGTTCTCTGAAATAAAATTTGATCAGTTTAAATGCATGTAAACATAAAAATAATGTTCAGCTCCATTAGACATTATAAAATACTCTTTAAATTTCGTTCATTTTAACAAAAAGTTAACATTCGGACAGAACTTATGGGAAGACCTGATACATAAGTTACAGAAAAATGAATAGCACGCCTAAATCATCAGTAAAATAACGTTTATTAAGCTTCTGTTTATTTCGTTTCGTTCTCACTTGTTCACTCACACACTCTCGCATACATAATCAAATACATAAACAATGATTAGGTACAATGTTTCTTGAATTTTCTAGCTTTTCCTTGAAGGTGACGTTGTCAGTATTTTAAACGATTGATGATTTTCACTTAGGAAGATCCTAAACGCAAACATCCTATGTTTGACGAAACAGGAAACGTCAATGATAATTATTTTTGCCGCTATATAAGTCTAAATTCACCTTCATGTCTGAGGGGTAGAATCTCCGTCGGTTACCAAATCAGTGGGGTTTCGATTACGTCTTGTGGTGATCGGATGTCCAGCGAAACTGATGAGCTGAGAAGCAGTCTGTCTATGTATATATATATATATATATATATATATATATATATATATATATATATATATATATATATATATATATAGTATAACGGTGTACATTTTTAGGGAAAAGAAGTAGGAAAAGGTGGGAAAAGGTTTCGCATGATGCTTTTCATGCTTTAGGACTTCACAAGGCTAAAGCAGTCATTGGCAAACAACGACCCGCGGATCACATGCGGCCTGACTGGCTTTCTGGATGACGCGCATAATTTCATAAGAAAAATAACGTTCATTAAGATATTACTCATCTTTTTGTTCTCACTTGTTCACTCACACATTCTCCCATACATAATCAAATACATAAATAATGATTAGGTACAATGTGAATTGTTCCTTATTTATTAATTTGACTATATAAAAACTATTTGTAAAAGAAGAAGTATATTTACTCTCTAGACAAATATATATATATATATATATATATATATATATATATATATATATATATATATATATATATATATATATTTGTCTAGAGAGTAAATATACTTCTTCTTTTACTAATAGTTTTTATATAGTCAAATTAATAAATAAGGAACAATTCACACGCCAGAGGTGTGTGTCAATCACTCCCTCATCAGTGGTATTATTATGCCAAGACTTCTTCAGATTTCTTGAATTATAGAAAGAATCCTTTCTTCAAAGAGACAAATCGACTTGTGGCCATTTCGGGGTCTTGTAGATTGTGAGTAGATAGATGGTTTTATTTACACTTTGCCGATATATATATATATATATATATATATATATATATATATATATATATGTACACATATACACACGCACACACACACAGCTATGGTCAAAATCTTAAGACCAGATACAAAAGGGTTAAAAAAAAAAGGCTTAAAATTTTCAGTTGTTTGTGGATAAACTACATTTTCTAATTAAATGTAAATCTTTCGCAAATATCTTTTGATTAAAGTAACAATATTTTATATTTTTTTAACCCTTTTGAATCGGGTCTTAAGATTTTGACTAGGAGTATATATATGTCTAATAAATAATAGCTGGCAACCCGTATTCGAGGATACACATCTACTAGGGCGGCTAGCCAATCCCTATTGTAGACGCTTTCTCAGGCAGATTTGTGTTTATTCAACACCTACAGAGCCCACCTGTGGTTTATACTGCAACTATGCTGAGCAGACCTTAGTTACAGTTTCTCGGTGGGAGCGTATTATGTAGCGTGTTCAGCAATCTGAACAAGGCCAGCATACTCAAACCCTCGATCATGATGACTTGTGACATCGTGCTAGCACAACTATGGACGGTCCCCCAAGGATTCCGTCTACCCAATTTTAATCTCAAGTCTTGGGTCGACCCGTGGTATGGTTTTCAGGCACTTTCCAAATGTGCCGCACGCTAGGATCGTTCCCACCCCAGACCTATAACATCAGTAAGTTTCCTTCCTGACAAATGAACCGTGGTAAGATCCGAACCCGGATCTCATGGGCAGAAAACGAATGTTCTAACCCCACGGCCGACGATATGTATATTTTTATATCAAGAACAATTTTAGGGAAAAGAAGTATGAAAATGGAAAAAGTTTTTGCGTGATGAGTTTCGTGTTTTAGGAATTTATCGGACTAAAGCAGTCATTGGCAAAAAACGACCCGCGGGCCACATGCGGCCTGATTGGCTTTCTTGATGACGCGCCTAATTTTATAAGAAAAATAATGTTCATTAAAATATTACTCATCTTTTCGTGCTCACTTGTTCACTCACACACTCTCTCATGCATAATCAAATACATAATCAATAATCAATGATTAGGTACAATGTTTCTTGAATTTTCTAGCTTTTCCTTGGAGGTGACGTTGTCACTACTTTAAACCATTGGCGATTTTCACTAAGGAAGATCCTAAATGCAAACATCCTTTGTTTCAAGAAACAGGAAACGTCAATGATAATTATTTTTGCAGCTATTTAAGTCTAAATTCAACTTCATGTCTGACTTAGGGGTGGAATCTCCGTCGTTTACCAAATCAGTGGGGTTTCGATTAAGTCTTGTGGTGATCGGATGTCTAGCCACACCGATGAGCTGCGAAGCAGTCTGTCCGTGTATGACTATACATATAGTATAACGGTATGTACATTTTTAGGAAAAAGAAGTAGGAAAAGGTGGGGAAAGTTTCCCATGATTGGCTTTCTGAATGACGCGCCTAATTTCATAAGAAAAATAATGTTCATTAAAATATTACTTTTCGTTTCATTCTCACTTGTTCACTCACACATTCTCTCATACGTAATAACATACATAAACAATTATTAGGTACAATGTTTCTTGAATTTTCTAGCTTTTCCTTGAAGGTGACGTTGTCAGTATTTTAAACCATTGGTGATTTTCACTAAGGAAGATCATACGTGTAAACATCTTTTTTATTCAGAAACAGGAAACGCCAATGATAATTATTCATCTTTTAAAACTATTTTTGTTTGCTCAAATGAATTAGTAACAAATCACATGATGCAGCAATGTGTGCTAATCACGCTGCCATTATACCAAGATCTTTTTTAATTATACAAATAATCTTTTCTCCAAAGAAAAAAAATCAACTTTTTCTTTATTTTTAAGCCAGATGCTTTTGTTGGGGAAATGGATGCGGCATCTTTAATAAAAAAAATACCTTAATTCTTTTAAGCACGACCTCCCTATGATATACTGTATAAAAAAATTCAAAAAATATATACAAAATAAATCTTAATTTGGAGTACGTATTATGCACAGCTACAAAAAATCTTGAAAAAATTGCCGTTTCATTCGTCGATTTCAGTTGCGAAATCACTACACACCACAAACATACGACAAGTTGAGATTAAACTTCGGCGATTGCGACCCTATAAGGATGTCAAATACAATCATATGTACCAAAGAATAATTACAAATGTTAAATAAAATTAGAATTATCATAAAACTAAATTAGAATAATATTATTCTATGTTTAAAACCATTTTTTTGTGAAAAACTACATACAGATTCGGTAGATTGCATATTTTATCGAACAAAAACAGGTTAATGAGTCTGCGCAGTAGGCACAATATAGGTACTTCCGTTTCCTTTTAGAATCATGATGATCGGAAATTTTGATAAATATTTTCAGTTACAGCTTGAATAAGAGTAGGAAATGCTGGCCATAATGAAATTGGAGAGGTACAATTTATAGGGTTCGATTACTGTTAGGGTAATCTATCTACATTAGTATGAACTCTTCCTCCTTCATAAATACTAACCTGCGAGACTTCCAAAGCAAAGCAGTCGTGACGCAGATTAAGCTGATAGTTTGGACGGACACTTCTATCTGCTGACTAATAACACTCTTATTTTGTAAATATGTTCTGTTATTTCAATTCACTTGTTCAACCTACCTTCTTCTTCCTGTGTCTTTCTTTCTGGCCCCTAACAGGCCACAACAATTACCAAACAAGAGGTGTGTATTATTTCCCACACTTTCAGCACAGTTTTAGGGGTGCGTATTATGGATGAAGGCGTATTATACATTGGGAATTACGGTAGTCAGCTTGGATTTTTTCTCGTTTAGCATTTTGTCCATTTGACACTTTGTTCGACATTTTGTCTGTTCGGCATTTTGCTTTTCGACACTTTGTCCTTCGACACTCTGGCCATCTACCAAATACTGTAGCAGACATCGGTACGAAGAGTGTAATCTACGATCCGGATTCAACTCCCTATCTAGTCTTAGATTTACTCTTGCACAAATATTCATTGTAAAATCATAAATTTATCTGTTCTCTCTTCTATTATGTGTTAAATAGTAGGGTAGACTGAGCTGCTTAGACTTGGTTGGTAACCAGTCAAAAAAAAACAAAAGTCTGAATAATAAGAAATAGAGAAAACAACGGGAAATTACAATTATGGTAAAAATAATATTTTAATTTATTTATGAGGAAATTACAACCATAGAAAAATATAATTAAAGATTATGAATGATGCATTTAAGATAAAATAAGTACTAATTCAGTACCAATATCTTATCTATCAAAAATATCTTTTAATTTTTCGTTTACAATTGTGTATTTTTTGTATTTTCTTTCAAGATCACCGCCTTTATGTACATACGTCATTTACTCAGTTCGACTCTTTTATTCCGTTCGGCAATTCGACACTATGTCCATGCGACACTTGGTCTATCCGTCATTTTGTTTTTCGACACTTTGTCCATTCGTCATTTCGCTTTTCGAGTCACTTATCTCTACCAAAGGGAGGTAATCGCCTTTTGTATCTCTACAGAACTATTGGAGAAACATGAAGAAGTTATATAATGTAATTAGTATAGAATTCGTTCCCGTTAGATCTTGTTCCACCCTATTAGACTGTTCGGAAAATAATGTCTGATTTTAAAATCAACTTTTATTCCCAAATTAATGTATTTAAACAATGTTTAAAATCAGTTTAAATGGAAACCTAGAGCCTCTATACATTTCTGTCATGAAGTTACGAGGTTATCTATGCCTTTACGATATTTTAGGATTAACTCTGGTCACTGTATGAAGTGACGTCACTAAGTGGTCGTCACGTGACCCAAATGACTTATCGCTACCAAAGGGAGGTAATCGCCTTTTGTATTCCTACAGAATTATTGTAGTGACATGAAGATGTTATAATGTATTCAGTATAAAATTCGTTTCCGTTACATTTCTTTCGAACCTATTAGACTGTTCGGAAAATAATGTCCGATTTTAGAATCAACTTTTATTAATTATGAATTGATATATTTAAACAGTGTTTAAATCAGTCAAAATAGTAGCTCTGAACATCTATACATTTCTGACATCAACTTACAATGCTATCTGGGACATTACGATAAAACTCTAAATGTTTGAATAGAAAGATATCTTTGAATGGAGTTTCTATATGTTCTTGGCAACGGAATGGCTCTTGGCTTTAAAAATTAAGATGCTTGAAAAAAATGTTATAAAACAGAATTGGACTTCAGCGATTAACGACGCATTTCATCCAGTTGCTTCGTCAATGATGCTCTGTTTAGATTTCAGAACAACGCCAAATGGTTGTCGATCAGACAGTCACAATAGTACACTATTTACATTATTCGGACTATTGTCCCCATCTATTGTCGTCATATTTATTACAACGTTTCGGCCTTTCAGTATCTGTCTATATTTCTGAGATGAGGTATTATGTACACTATTTACATTATTCAGACTATTGTCCCCATCTTTGTCGCCATATTTATTACTACGTTTCGGCCGTTGTACGCTCTGGCCTTCTTCAGTATCTGTGTATATTTCTGAGATGAGGTATTATGTACACTAGTTACATTATTTGGACTATTGTCCCCATATTTGTCGCCATATTTATTACAACGTTTCAACCGGCCTTCATCAGATGGTTGGAATGTCGAACTGAACCCTTTATTTCGTTCACTGGGGTAGACTGTTCTAGTTCCACGTGCCATGTTTGATGGATGTCAGTTATCAGTTATCTCCTGTTAATTTCCCTCTTCAAGTTCTCCACTGCCTTAACCAGGTATTGAACTCACACTCTTTGGGTTCTGTCTCTGGATCTAACCAACGTCTTTATCCACTGTACCATCTGTCCTTGAGGACATCTGTAAATGAATTTCTGGGTGTTATAAAACTAACGTATTCAGCAACCATTTTTTACCAGTTCTCATATTGCAATTTTTGCTGTTATCATTACATGTTTTTACCAGAGTTCATATTGCAATTTTGGTTGTTATTATTGCTTTTCTCTGGCACTCGTTATTAATGGTTATCATATTGTATTCATTTCTATGCTTGGTCGGCTCAGGAGATTTGTTTTTTTTTTAGGGATCTCCTTTCTTTTTTTATTAAGTCGTAAACTGATCCACGAATTTATTCGAAAATTGGACATTATTTTCCAATCAACCTAATATCTTCGAAGCCAATTCTGGATAAAAATTCTTCCCTGGATATCTCATCAGCTGATCCGAAGTGGTTGAACACTGAATTGAATAGAATGCTTATCTAAAGAATTTAGACTCGCGATTGTCAGTTTTTTTTTCTTCAGTTTTTTCGGGCACACATGATCATTTAAAAAAAAAAGTTTTCCTGTATACATGAGATTTTTTTTCTTCATTGTTTAAAGGCAAACCTAACCATTTTTTCCTTCAATGTTTTTGGTTACAACTGATCTAAGTTAAAAACGTTTTTGGGGCACACGTGACATTTTTTTTTTTCTTCGATATTTTCGGGCAAACATGACGTTATTTTTTATTCAACGTTTCCGGGCACACATGGTGTTTTATTTTTTAAAAAAAATGATTTTCTTGTACATATGACTTTTTTTTTTACTTCAAAGGTTTCAGGAACACCTGACCAATTTTTTTCATTCAATAATTTTGGACACAACTGAACTTTTTTTCTTTTTTAAAAAGTTTTTGGGAACACGTGATATTTTTTTCTTTAATATTTTCGGGTAAATATGAGCTTATTTTTTTCTTCAACGTTTCCGGGCTCACATGATCATTTAAAAAAAAAGGACAGAATAAAAAAAAACAGTTTTCATGTACACTTGAATTTTTTTTTTCTTGACAGTTTTCAGGCACACCTGACCATTTTTTTTCCTTCAATGTTTTTGAATACAACTGACCTTTTTCTTTTTTAAAAAGTTTTTGGGCACATGTGACATTTGTTTTGTTTTTTTTCTTCAATGTTTTCGGGAGCGCAGAAGATTCTTTTTTTTATTATTTTACAAGATTTTCGGGCAAATCTGACCTTAATATATTTTTTGTTCAATTCGCTTATTTTTCATGCTACTGTGAATATCGTGAGAAAGAAACAATACAAGGAAGCCATTTTCTATTTTGTGATGTTAGTAATACTTCAACCCATTTACGACCTAACATTTCAGAGAGGACATCTTTACAAATGCACAAACCAATGTAAAACAAAACATAATTTATGAACATACCAGTTGACCCAAGCTGTCAAAATGGACGATACTTGAAACATTAATATCATGTTATAACCTTTTCTATCATTCTTTCTATATGCCGTGTCCTTTCAAGACGTAGGCGATCATGGCTCTCCACACCTCCCTCTATCCCTTGCAGCTCTCAACAAGTTCCTTCCCACTGCCACCCACCTACCACATTCTGTCATCCACTTGCTTAAGTCCACCAGGTATGTCATGAGTTGTTTTCCCTTGTCTCTCTTTCCCTCTATTCGACCCGTGAGTATCAGATTCTCCAGGCCTTCCTTCCTCATTATGTGTCCCAGAAACTCCAGCTGCCTCTTCCTGATATTAGGTATAAGCCTCCTCCTTGTTTGAAACCTCTCTAAGACTTCATCGTTCATCGGTCCATGACATCCTTAGCATCCTTCTGTAGAACCACATCTCCGTCGCCTCAAGTCTCTTCTTCTTTGAGGAAATCGTTCAACATTCGCTGCCGTAAAGAAGAACAGATGTCACGTAACAGATCAGTATTCTTTTCTTTGATACCAAAGAAATCCTCCTGTTTCGCAATACTCTACCCAGCTTTTAGAATGTGTCCTTGGCCATCCCAATACGTCTACGGATCTCATTTACCGTCCTGTTAAAACGCTTTCCAGATATTTAAACTTCTGCGTCAGCTTCATTCTAGTGTTCCCGACCTGCAAATCGCATTTCGGGCTCATCGTTCTTCTGATGATCCTGCATTCTGTCTTCTTGTAGTTTATACTTAGTCCCTTCTTCTCGCTCTCCTTTGCTACCTTCTGTAAGGGGTTTTGTAATTTATTTTCCGTGTCTGCCATAAGTACTGTATCATCTGCGTATCTTATGTTAAGACTGTGACCACCAATGCTGAATCCCGGCAGGATTTCCAATTCTCTCAGAATTACCTTGCTGTATAGGTTGAATAGGTCCGGTGAGAAGACGCATCCTTGCCTTACACCCCTTTCTTTTATCTCTTTTTAGGTTTTAAAATATCATTCTTTAAATAGAGTTTCCAGTTATTAATAGGCAGTAAATGCGACGGAGCAGTTTATAACTAGTTTGCCCATAGTTATAGAGGATCAGAATGCGAACTCAGACAACCGGGTTCGAATTCCAGTCGGGTACATTACATTCACTTTCGAGCACATACCATTGGGAAAGGTATGAATCCACCGCTTCTCGTCCCTAGTTATGGGTTAAATAGTAGAATTTGTATCTTGAAAAAGAATTGTTATATTAAAAGAAATTAATTCAATATTCACCCCACCACCACCAAAAAAAAATCTTACAAACGTTAAGGCTTTAAATAACCCACAAAGGGTGGATAAACCGTAAAAAATCAATCAATCCCATCATTAATACGTAGTAAAATCTCAGGACCACTTAACTATAGAGAACCGCCCCCGACTTTATGTCCAATAAAATCATATATTAATACTAGATTGCCCAAGACCATAGAAGGCTTTCGCAGTTTATCTCTTGGCAACAAAAGAAATCCGACTCCCCACTTTATGCTCAGTGAATATTTTCCCATGTTAAATATTTACAATTATTATATCAGAAGCGATTTTCCAAGCGTAGCTTAGATGCGGCACTAGGCTGAAAGTATGGGGCACCCAGTCAGGATCGAACTCACTACTCAGTCGTAATTGTTCTAGCGAGACACGCTTACTAACCATTACACCACCTCGAGGAGCGCAAATTATTATATCAGTATGTAGTAAATATTTGGGAGATCAGTTTATTACTTATTAACCATAAAAAACCGATCCCCCACTTTATGTCCAGTAGAATCTTGCATTAAGAGTAATGTGCTTCTGTTGTAAAAAAAAAAAAAAAAAAGAATGACGGCACATAAGAAAAAAAGCATCTCGTTTCTTTGTAAAATGGTGTTTGTGAGATCGATCCTTATGTCGGGTAGTACATATATACATAACAATCGTTTCTTCTACCAAGGTGGGACGCAGGTTCGAATCTTGCCAGAGTGCACATATTTTTCTTTCATGAGATTTGCCGTATATTCAGTCCGATAGACGTAAATAAATAAATATAGTATTCAATAAATGAATGGAGCGTCTACTCAAATATGGATATCCGCTAAAAAATAAAGTGTAAGTAATAACAATTAATAAACGGAAAAAAAAAGAATTATTTCTTTAGAAACTGCATTAGGATACAAAACTAAGCAGATATAAAAGTCTTGAGAGGTTGAGGAAAATTTGAGCGATTTTATAAGCACGGCTTAGATTGTGGCACAAGGACGAAGGATAGAACTTACTACTTAGACGTAATTGATTTAGCAAGACAAGCCTAAGATCTGACCTTATAAGGCACCATTCAACTTCACTTGATCATCGACGAACTCCATGACCGATATTCTGAAGCACGTAGGATCTAACAATAGTTTTTCCTATCAAGGGAGACGCAGGTTCAAGTCTTGCTGGAGATAGCATATTTTTCTTTACTAAGATATCTCGAATATTCAGACCGGTAGACGAAAATAAATAAATATAGTGTCTAAAAAATAAATGGAGCATCTACTCAAATGTGAGTATCCACTAAAAATAACATTTAACAAAATCTGTCGGATTATTAAATAAAAATCCATCACTTCTTTAGGAATTGCTTTGTTTACTTTAGGATATGAAACTTGTCAAATATAAATGTTTCAAGAGTCGAGGAAAGATTTGTGCTTATCAGGCATTATTCGATTTTTGAGGCACTCCATGGACGAGATGCTCTGAATCACGTTGAGTCTAACAATAGTTTTTCCTATCAAGGGAGACGTAGGTTCGAATCTTGCTGGAGAACACATATTTTTCTTTACTAAGATCTCTCGAATATTCAGTCCGATAAACGAAAATAAATAAATATACTGTTTATTATATAAACGGAGCGTCTACTTGAATATGATTATCCACTAAAAATAACATTTAAGTAACAAAATCTGTCAGATTAATCAATAAAAAAAAATCCATTACGTCTTTAAAAATTGCTTTGTTTACGCTAGGATACGAAAACTGAGCAGATAGTAATGTTTCGAGAATCGGAGAAAAATTTGCTTTCAAAACGCACTATTAAACGTTACTTAATCGGCTAAGCTCTTCATAGCTGAGTCGGTATGAGCAAGTCGGGTCTAACGAAGGTTTCTCCTGTCAAGTGTTCGGGGCGCAGGTTTAAATCCTGTCGGGAAGCGCATGTTTATCTTCAATGAAATTTCTCGAATATTCAAAATTCCGTGTACATTTTCCGTCTTCAGTGACAATGTTTCAAGATAGGATTGGTTGATTTACTAGTTTTTAAGAACATAGTTGATACGATGAATTCAATGGCTAGAAAAGAAGTCACCTTTTAAAAACCTACTCAAGTCGGGTACACGGCGGTTAATGAGAAATGAAAAAGGGGAGTTCCAATTCCAGTCGAGTTCGTTGCATTTACTTAAGGGACGAATCCATCTTTTCTCCCGCCAGCTATACCGTCCTGGGGATGACGATAAACTACATCCGGCAGCAAGGCCTCTGATCGGGAAATTGGAGATCCCGAGGAGTGTGGAACCACCTCTTAACTACCATTGTTACCAAGTCCACCCTGATTCGGGGTGGTAGGACCTGTGAGGATCCCAGCTATGATGAAATGGGTTAACTCCAAAATTGGGGTCAAAACACTATGAAAGTATAAAAAGAGATATTTATAGTAAAAATATCAAAGATACATGTTTGGAAAAATATTACCACCTGATTCTCAACAAAAAAAAATCTTTACAAAAATACATCAATGAAACCTGATCTACAAACTGATTTCTTACAACGAATAAATATTCTATTCATACGAACCTATTCTAAAAATCTTGTCGGCATTAATTAACCCATTGAGGTTCATATGCCGTAAAAGAAAATAAATCAAACCAAAGAATACATATTCTATTCATACGAACCTATTCTAAAAATCTTGTCGGTATTAAATAACCCATTGAGGTTGATATGCCGTAAAAGAAAATGAATTAAACCAAAGAATACATATTCCATACATACGAACCTATTCTAAAAATCTTGTCGGCATTACATAACCAATTGAGGTTGATATGCCGTAAAAGAAAATGAATCAAACCAAAGAATACATATTCTATTCATACGAACCCATTCTAAAAATTTTGCCGGTATTAAATAACCCATTGAGGTTGATATACCGTAAAAGAAAATAAATCAAACCAAAGAATGCATATTCTATTCATACGAACCTATTCTAAAATCTTGTTGTCATTAGATAACCCATTGAGGTTGATATACCATAAAAGAAAATGAATCAAACCAAAGAATATATATTATATTCATACAAACCTATTCTACAAATCTTGTTGCCATTAAATAACTCATGGATGTTGATATGCCGTAAACAAAAATGAATCAATCCAAAGAATACATATTCTATTCATACGAACCTATCCTAAAAATCTTGTCGACATTAAATAACTCATTGAGGTTGATATGCCGTAAAAGAAAAGAAATCAAACCAAAGAATACTTATTCTATTGATATGAACCTATTCTACAAATCTTGTCACCATTAAATAACTTATTGAGGTTGATATGCCGTAAAAGAAAATGAATTAAACCAAAGAATACATATTCTATTCATACGAACCTATTCTAAAAATCTTGTAGTCAATAAATAAACCATTGAGGTTGATATACCGTAAAAGAAAATGAATCAATCCAAAGAATACAGATTCTATTCATACGAACCTATCCTAAAAATCTTGTCGGCATTACATAACCCATTGAGGTTGATATGCCGTAAAAGAAAATGAATCAAACCAAAGAATACATATTCTATTCATACGAACCTATTCTAAAAATCTTGTCGCCATTAAATAACCTATTGAGGTTGATATGCCGTAAAAGAAAATGAATCAAACCAAAGAATACTTATTCTGTTCATACGAACCTATTCTAAAAATTTTGTCGGTATTAAATAACTCATTGAGGTTGATATGCCGTAAAAGAAAATGAATCAAACCAAAGAATATATATTATATTCATACGAACCTATTCTAAATATCTTGTCGCCATTATATAACTCATTGAGTTTGATATGCCGTAAAAGAAAATGAATCAAAGCAAAGAATACATATTCTATTCATACGAACCTATTCTAAAAATCTTGTCGGCATTAAATAACCCATTGTGGTTGATATACCGTAAAAGAAAATGAATCAAACCAAAGAATACGTATTTTATTCATACGAAAACTATTCTAAAAATCTTGTTGGCATTAAATAACCCATTCAGGTCAATATGCCGTAAAAGAAAATGAACCAAACCAAAGAATACATATTCTATTCATACGAGCCTATCCTAAAAATCTTGTCGGCATTAACGCATTGAGGTGTTGATATACCGTAAAACAGAATAAACCAAACCATCAGCTGCCCGGTAAATCACAACACAGATTAGCTATAGCCGTGGTTGACCCCCAGATTGTCGTAGAATATCTTCAGGAACTGAAAGAGATAAGATCCCCCAATCTTATCTCACATATGAAACGTAAATACTTGAGACAGAATTCTGAATTTATTAAAACATTTTTAATTCTTTTGGTTGTTAATAAATGAAAAAAATGCCTAGTATTTACATTATTCAGACTATTGTCCTCATCTTTGTCGCCATATTTATCACAACGTTTCGGCCTAATGTAACGCGAGGCTAAGTAGAAAAATCAGGCGTGTCTGACCACATATGGAGAGAGATGGGAGATCACCATCCCCTGTGGGATCATCTTGAGATCATAGAGAGGGAACACCATTGGAAAATTCGTAAACTTAAGGAATTAGCACATATGCTAGGCCACAAAAATCTCCTTAGCCGACCAAGCATAGAAATAAATACAATATGGGAACCAGTAATAAGGAGTGCCAGAGAAAAGCAATGATAACAAAGTTGCATTATGAGCTCTGGTAAAAACATGTAATGATAACAGCAATATTGCAATATGAGCACTGGTGAAAATGGTTGCTGAAAACATTAGGTTTATAATACCCAGAAATTCGTACTCAGATGTCCTCATGACACAATGGATAAAGGCGTTGGTTAGATCCAGTGACAGGATACAAAGAGTGCGAGTTCAATACCCGGTTAAGGCAGTGTAGAACTTTCAGAGGGAAAATTAGCAGGAGATAACTGACATCCATCAAACATGGCACGTGAAACTAGAACAGTCTACCCCAGTGATCGAAATAAAGGGTTCAGTTCAAGATTCCAACCACCTGAAGAAGGCCGGAGCGTACAACGGCCGAAACGTTGTGATAAATATGGCGACAAAGATGAGGACAATAGTCCAAATAATGTAAATACTGTACATAATACCTCATCTCAGAAATATAGACACACTCCAAAAAATGCCTATAAAGAAGCTGACATCAATTCGTCATGAGTGCTGCCATTTTGGTTGGTTTATTAGTTTTTACGGTTTATCAACTCTTTGCGTGTTATTTAAGCCAAATTTTTTTTTTTCAGA